>OY293418.1:35868627-36246665 GCA_958502065.1 Chrysolina americana
TTTTGTGAAGAATGAACTTCTAACTTATCATGTCGTTCCTAATTCAAAATCTTAGTTTTTAAGTAGGTAAGCTTGATGGAAATGTGAACGTGCCAGATCCAAATTCAATTGAACTATCAAGACTTAGTTTGTTGAACAAAATTGTTGGCGTTCTTTCCAAAGCACTCTTCGCAAAAACGATTTTTTTCCTAATATTGATCAGCATGTAAGATTCGATCATATTGTGTGATACATAGTTGTAATAAAAAAAAATATTTTTTAAAAAGGCAAAAATCCAATATGGCGCTCATAAGAAAAACCAAAGTTGATTGTTGTAACTCTGGCATCAAGAACGCTTTGGAAAATACGATGATAGATTTAGATTCCTTGTAAAAAGTGCCTCAAGAACGTTCTAGTTAAAAATATCTAGTTCTTTTGGTTTTCGCTTGAAAAAAAAACGAAAATTACATATTTCCGTTTTTTTTCCAATAATTTAAAAACTGAAAATGACACATCAAATTTTCTTTCAGATAATTGTTTAGCATGAAAACGCCCAACTTTGCCCTAATTTAACCGACCTCGTATCTCTTATAATAACTGAGATCCCCATGATGGAGCTTGAAATACGGGCACCCTGTATATAACATTTCTCTCTTTCATGTGAAAAATAAACCGCTTTGCCTTATTAAACTTAAAGTGCCATGAACCAGGGAGCTTAATGACTCGCTTGGTTGTTGTGTTCGTCAGGCAAATTTCATTGGTGGAAAGAAAACAGCTAGTATTTCAAGTCAAACGTCAAAGGACGAGTTCTGCAAATAACTGTGATATCAGTACAGTATTTGCATACTACAGAAAGGGTTTTGGAAATTCTGACTAAAAATGTATTGATGAAACGAAAAGATTAATATTCGGAGGGTGCAGAAGAAATCGTAATTTTTTTGTTTTCATATGGAATAAAGATCATAATATGGCAAAAACTAAACAGATAGTTTCTTCGCAAATAGCCCAAAAAAAATTCCTATATCTGTGGTCGGTAGCGCGGCGGTTTGAGTTCGGCTGTTTTAACTGCTGCTAGTCCTGGGCCAGGATCGGTTCCTGAGTCTTCTTGATCTAAAGTTTCTCGGGATCGATAGACGACCACATGCCTTGTTGAAACGCTAATGTGCTTTGAGTTGCCTATAAACTAAGATGCCTATGCCGATTCATACCTGTAAAACTGTAGACAAAAAAGCTGGACATTCGCTAGCTTGATTATGAGAAAGCAAATGAAATCGTGGTCTGTTTTCCAAATATCCTGCGATGTTTGCGTGAACCGCCACCGTCGGTTTTGTTGTTAAGGTACATTTTCATGAATTGATGTTCCAAGTATTGCGCAGGAGCATGAAATGAATAAAACAACATAATCAATCAAATTTACGGAATCAATCTCTGCAAGCAGTTTCATTCGTTACATTTTTGACTTACATTATTTTTGTTATGCTGAAATGCATTTTACTGGAATAAATAATGGTAACACATTTCACATCAAAGAAATTGAAATTCAGCTGCATGGAAATTCACCATTAGAACCTGTAATGTTATGTAATAGTGAAGATACAGTAAAAATCGGTCTTAACGTGCGGGTGAGTGAGACTTTATTCGAGTGTTTATTCCAATAACATTGCACAAACGAACGATTTCCGTGTTACACACACATGATACCTACCGTGAAAATATACTGTATTAAAACTGCACAAACTAATTGTTCTAATTTATTTGAAACACTATTTACAACAATTATTCACTAAACATTTACTTCACTAACTATTTCAATTTATTTCTACTGTGGCTATCTATCAGCGAACTCTGGAACTGTAACTAACTCTGAATTCTGACTGTTCTCCAGCGGTTATATAGTCGCAAGCAGGTTCCATCCACGGCTCTCTCGATTATTCTGTAGTGTAGAACATTTCATCTAGATGGTTCTTCGAACAGTATCGAACTGATCGATTTTATTCCAGCTTGTTCTCGGCGGTAGGCCAGCAGATATGCTGTTGTAGTTGAACGAGGGTGCATAATTCGCCCCGAAACGTCATTCTTGGAGTGTGAAGATATCTGCAAGATTCTCCATATCTGCACCTGGACGTTCGATGGAAGTAGCACTCCACAGTCTTCAAGTTGGGTCGAGGAAGATGGTTGCAGCACACCAGAATGTTGATGCCGCTGGATCTGAATATTGTCTCCAACATGCTTCTTACAACTCTCCAGTCCAGCCCATCAAGCCCACAGGCCAATTTTGGGATTGCCAGGTCTACAATATTCTGGTCCAGCATCGTGTCTCTCAATCTCGTAAGGCTCTTCCAAACATCTTCATAAGACGGCTTATCTCGAGAACGCTTCTTGGTAACCAGATAGTAGATGTTTCTCTGGCCTTTCCTCATCTGTAACACCCCTCCAACTTCCGGGTTCTGTTCTTTCAGTTCCTGGATTCGACCGAACTTCTTGGAGAAAACTACTGCAATGCCTCTGGACATTTCGAGATCTTCTGCCACACAGTGAGCTAACGCGTAATCAGCAGGCACCTTGAAAAGATCTCGTGACTCCTCTCGGGTTACCCCATATTGAACTTTCTGTCCGTTCGAGTACAGGGACATGAACCTCTGAAACGTCATTTCGTCCTTCGGTGATCTGACTGTGCGGACTTGATCGTGGTTTCCGGCGTAAGGGGACAACCTATTGAAGTGGACTACCCTTGGTTTTCCTCGTGATGGCTTATGTATTCGGTAGACAAGGTCGTTTATCCTTTTCATGATCTTATATGGACCTTCCCACGAGTTCCGAAGTTACGGTAATAGTCCACGGCGACGTTTAGGGTTGTATAGCCAGACAAGGTCACCTGTCAGCTTTGATGTCGTAGGTCTCCTTCATTCTGTCGCTGGCACTCTGGATGATGTTCAAACGGACCCGTTCGTGGATGTCGTCCATTTTCCGTCGTAGTTTGCTGACGTAGTCATCTCCCGCAGTGTCTTGTCCTGGTGGCGTCCCAAACTTCAGGTCACATGGATGTCGCAGCTCTCGGCCAATAATAACACTAGCAGGGGTTTGGCTGGTTGACTCATGAACTGCGGAACGATACGCCATCAGGAACAGATGAAGGTACTGGTCCCAATCCTTCTGGTGGTCAGAGACTACCTTGGACAGGTGGTGGTTTATCGTCTTATTCATCCGCCTCACCATTACATCGGACTGTGGATGTAGAGCTGTGGTCCTCGTTTTCCGGATGTTCAGCATCTGACACATCTCCTGGAACAGGTTTGACTCAATATTCCTGCCTTGATCCGAATGCAGCTCTAACGGGACACCGAATTGACAAATTCACTCCTTCACCAAGACGTCGGCAACGGTGATGGCTTCTTGGTTGGGCAGCGTATAGGCTTCGGCCCACTTGCTGAAGTAATCCATCGCCACAAGGATGTACTTGTTCCCGTGTTCAGATTGTGGGAACGGGCCAGCGATGTCAATGGCGATCCTTTCGAATGGGCTGCCCACATTGTACTGGCGCATCGGGGCCTTAGGTCTTGTTCGAGGCCCATCACTGGCAGCGCATACAGCACATTTTCTGCACCAGTCCTTGACGTCAGGTTGAGAATTGGCCCAGTAGAACCGTTGCCTAACTTTCTGGAGGGTCTCCGTCACTCCCAGATGTCCTCCGGTGACCCCATCATGGATTTCTCGGAGCACTTCCTGTCTTCTGCTCCTGGGAACTACTACCTGACGTCTTTCTTTCCCGCCATCCTCCGACTCCAACACACGCTTCAAGACTCCATTGTCTAAGGTGAAAGAGTTCCATTGGGCCCAGTAAGTTTTAACGACTGGAGAACAACTGGCTATTTCCTGCCACGACGGTCCTCGCTCACTCTTCTTCCAGCCGATGACTAAACCAAGATCCGGATCTTTCTTTTGGTCTTTCTGGATCTTGTGGTCATTCCAGTTATCATCAACCGCCGTGGTTCTGCAGAGTGTCGACTCCTTTTCCTCTGTTCGTCGGCAGTGCGAACAGTCGTCTGGACATGGTCTTCGCGATAGGGCATCCGCATTCTTATGGCATGTCCCCGCCTGATGTTCGATCTCAAAGTCGAATTCCTGGAGCCTCTCAATCCAGCGTGCCACTTGACCCTCGGGATTCTTAAACTGTAGGAGTCATTTGAAAGCTGCATGGTCAGTTCTCAGTAGGAATCTTCGTCCATACACGTACTTGTAGAAGTGCTCCACTCCCTTGACAACAGCCAACAGTTCCCGCCTGGTGACACAGTGATTCCGCTCCGGTTTACTGAGGGTCTTGCTGAAGTAACCGATGACCTTCTCTTGTCCTTGTTGGATCTGAGACAGGACAGCTCCAAGTCCCACGTAACTGGGACGAATCTTGGCATTCATTTATTGACCACTGGAACTTTGTTTGTCCTTCCGTGAGCATGGTCAGAGGTTTTGCGATGTTAGCATATCCCAGCACGTATCGGCGATAGTAAGTGCACAAGCCAAGAAAACTTCGAAGCTGGTGAATGTCTTTCGGAACGGGCCATTCCTTAACAGCTTTGATCTTCTGCTCATCTACTGCCACTCCTTTCCCAGAGACAACGTGGCCGAGATAACGTACTTCTTTTTGAAACAGATGACATTTCTTGGGGCTCAGTTTCAGTCCGGAGCTTCTCAATCGCTGAAATACCTCTTCCAAGTTTTTTACATGGTCCTCGAATGATCTGCCAACCACAATAATGTCTTCGAGATACACCAGACACGTCTTCCATGATAGTCCTTTCAAAACCGTCTCCATCAATCTTTCGAACGTGGCTGGAGCATTGCAGAGGCCGAATGGCATAACTGTAAACTGCCATAATCCGGAGCCGATGGTAAAAGCCGTCTTTTCTCGATCTTCCTGGGCCACTTCTACCTGCCAGTATCCGCTCTTCAAATCTAAGGTCGAGAAAATCGTAGATCCAGCCAGCGTGTCTAGCGTGTCGTCTATCCTTGGGAGAGGGTAGCTGTCCTTTTTCGTCACTTTGTTTTGTTGACGGTAGTCTACGCAAATCCGTGTTGATCCAACTTTCTTCTTCACTGGAGAGGACCAGGGACTGTCGGATGGCTCGATGACTCCGTCTTTCTCCATGTCGCAGACTATTTTGTCAGTTTCCTCCTTTTTGGCGAGAGGAAGTCTTCTGGCTGATTGCCTGATTGGTCGGGCATTTCCAGTATCTATCTTGTGCTGAACCACCTTTGTTCTACCGCCTCTGCCTACTCCGGTATCGAAGATGTCCTGATACTTCCTGACTAGTTCTTTCAGTTTAGGCTTCTGTGCTGGCCCCATGTCCTTGGACGAGATAGCAACCAACTTCTCCAATTCTGCTGGCATGTTACTGGCTTGGCTAACAGTGCCACGTACACTCCTAATTACAGAGGAAATTGACGAGCAGTGCCCCAAAATCGTTCCCTTCTTCAAGGTCACCAGGTAATAATTGACATTCATTACCCTTACTGGCACAAATTTATCAGCATGCAACAAGGTTTTTCCTAGTGCGATTCCTCGTCCAATTTTGTCATCGTAGAGCTTGGGCTCGAACATCACCACGTTTCCATTGCTCGCAACACCATTCAGGCGAGCCCCCACAATGGTTTCAACCCTCTCCGGTACGCTCACATCTTCAGCCAGCAGAACACGAATCATTTCTTTGTAATAAATCGCTAGGGTGTTTAGCCGACGATATCTTTGATTCAGTTTCAAACTGACCAAAGCAAAGAACCGCTTCTCAGTCGCCCACCCTAGGAAGTATTTTTTTATTAAAATTAAATTAAAGTATAGATGTTAAATACTTTTGCTACCACCAGACCCAGAGTATAGTTTTGAATCCGCTCTGGATCACCCGGATTTAGGCTAAGGGGATAGCCTCCCCAAAAGCTAGAATGCTCAACCTTACAATTCACAGCTCTACTGTTTTTCGTAAGTTCATCATCGTCCTCGAAGGCAAAGATGTAGATTTGTAGGTTCGGCCACGGCTTCTCAAATGCGTGGACTTTGTATGAGGGGTTGAAGGGGTAAGTAATATTAAGAAGCAAAGTTCCACCAACCAGCTTTATTCACCAAAGCAAAAAAATTGTGGAAAATAGTAACGAAAATATAAAAGAAAATGTGTAAAATATAAAAATAAAAATGTATAATTTGTAAAAATTTGTAAAATCTACCAACTGTAAGAATTCATACACTCCGTATATGCAACTGAGTGCAAGAAAAATAAAATATATAGTTGAATAAAATTGGTCACCCTCTCAAAACATGAAAGATCGCTCTACAGTTAAACATGCATTTTTCTAAAAAGCCAACAACCCTTTCAACAACATTCCCGATAATAAATGAACAGCTATACTTTTCAAATTAACTCACTACTATTATAATTTCAACAAAAATTATGGCCAAATTTAAACTATTATTATTATTATTCTGTAGTATTCGCCCTCATAACTCCCTCAGAATTATAATAAAGCTATCCTCAATTTAAAATGACGAACACCCAGTTTTAAGTAATAATTATTATCATTTACCTGGAACTTATTTAAATGCCTCAAGCTTATATTGAATAACTCAGTGAACACCCCATATCTCTATTCAAACTATCATTGCTTTAAAATTAATGGACCAACCACGCCCAGCTTTTAACGGAACTATTATTACTCTTATTATTTGTCTTGAGAAAAAATTATACGCAGTTAACAAACGCACATGTCGGCCTACGAAAAATTCATACCTGTTTTAGTGCCATTCTTGAGAGTGGCATATTTGCCTACACCCTCGCGGGTGGGTGGTCCTCCCAAACCCAAGCGATCACTTGCACTTCACAACACCGAATGCCCTTTATGAAAATCCTAACATTATGTTTCTAGGCACGACGTCTCAGACTACCCTATCTAATGTCATAAGCCATTAAATTTATCAACCCAGAGCGACCTTTCTATATGAAAAAACAATTTTTCCCCGGTTCGAGCGTAGGTATAAATTCTTATCTCACACTCACACTGAATCCAGACACGCACATACGATTCATTAAATTTTAAAAGACCGATTTATAATACAGGGTGCACTATTAATTAAAATAACAGTGCTCACTGTTACATCTTCACTTCTCCCGTGAAGCACCAACTCTTCTCCATTCACCGTAGAACGCCGTCTCTGAAATTCAGCTCGAATCCTCTAGAATTCATGATGTCCATTCCAATTATTACCTCGTCCTCGATATCCGCTACTAGAGCCCAATGTTCCACTTTAGTGCTGCCCAAAGTCAGTTCAATTGGAAGTTCACCATACACAGTTGCCGGCTCTCCAGTTGCTGTGCGTAGCTTCCAATTCGACGATTCAATTCTTGCCGGTGTTTTGGCAAATGTAGGTCCAAGGATTGTCCTAGTCGCACCTGTATCAAGCAGCATGGTGCGAGGCTCGTTGTTGATGAGACCGTCTACAAAAACACCTTTGTTCTGTCGTTGCAGGACAGCGACATATGCATTGTTATTTGGGGCTTGCTGGATACAGGCCGACGACTGCCCCTCCTCATCGACCTTCTTTAGTTTTCCTGTGTCGGTGTCGCTTCTTTAAAAGTTGTCGATTTTTTCAATGTTGGACATTTGTTACGCACGTGCCCAAGTTTTCTGCAATTGCGGCATCGTATCAGTCCTCTCTCAGGCACAACTTCCTTCAGCACTTTTCTCACGACAGCCTCGACATTAGCGGGCTCCTGTGGATCTTCCTCAGCCATCCGGACTCTACTCTGGCTTTTGCAGAATTGCTTTGCTGCCTCGAATTCCAGAGCGCGTGCCAATGCATCCACGAGATGTGCGGGACGAGCTAGTGTTAGGGCTTGCCGGGTTTCCTGGTCACGAAGTCCATCCAAAAATGCCTGGACCGCTAGTCGCTCCATTACATTTTCCGGTGGAGCTGGGTACGCGAGACGAACCAAGCGTGCAATATCTGCTTCAAATTCTTGCAACGATTCGCTTGATTTGTGGCATCGGTTCTTCAGCTGTGAGTGATATACGTGTTCAAGGTGGGCTTGGCCATAGCGAAGTTCCAAGTGTTTAACCAGCTGTTCATAGTCTTCCTGTTGTTGGGCGGTGAGCGTTTGTAAAATATTTGTTACTTCGCCACGCAATGCCAGTGTCAATGCTAAAGCTTTTTCCCCAGCATTCCATCCATTTGCTTTGGCAGCAGCTTCGAATTTTCGGTGGTAGTTTGACCATGGAGTATTTCCGTCTAACTGAGGCGGTTTGAATGAGAGCTTTCCTGGTTCCGTACTGACCTTGAGATTTTTAATGTCCTTCTGAACTTCGTCCAAGTTCATACTCAGGTCCACCCTTGAATTTTTGTTGTAAGTTTCTGGTGTGTGCGCAGAATCTATTCGCTTTTCTAATTCACTGAATTTTTCCTTTATCCTGCCGATTTCTATCTAGATTCCAACTTTGATTTTATCCACCTCTCTCTCAATGGCTCCTATTCTTCCTTCCAGTCGATTTGGCAAACCACAAAGTTCTCTTTTTAGGCCTTCAGAGTTTTCCAGAAGCTTCACTTCTAGATTTTCCGAATTTTCTTGAAGCATTTTTTGAAGTTTAACTTCTAGGCTTTTCGAATTTTCGAGGAGTTCTTCTTTCAAGCTAACAGAATTTTCTAGAAGTTTCTCCTCCAGACTCTTTGAATTTTGAAGAAATTTATCTTCCAGGCTCACCGAATTTTGTTGAAGTTCCTCCTTCAAACTATTCGAATTTTCCAGAAATTTATCTTCGAAGGATTTCGTGGTCTCGTCGAGTTTATTCATTATGGAACTCAAATCAATTCCAGAAACTTCGAATAAGAACGTTTCGGGGTCTTCTCCTTCTTCAATCAGTCCATCTGCAAGTCTTTTCTGGAGTACGGTCTTCTTTCCAGTTGTTTCTAACTCACGCTCCTCTAACTCTTGCTTTAATTCACTAACTTTAAGGTCAACTAGGTGAACTCTTCTCGGAAACATTTTGTCTCTTATTGTCTTTGCCGAGATATCAGTCTATTATTTATTTCACACACAGTTTTCAGTTTATTGTCCCGCGACGCGCAAAACCGTCCACTTCGCACTCAAATGTTCAACGGGTCACTATAACTGTCTATTAGGCGCGATAAACGTCTCAGTTTTTAAACGGTGAACACTTTAACACTTATTTATTTTAAACATCCGACTTCTGACAACAAATGTAGTGAAACTACACTAACTAATTTTCCTAATTTATTTAAAACACTATTTACAACAATTATTCACTAAAACATTTATTTCAATAACTATTTCAATTTATTTCTACTGTGGCTATCTATCAGCGAACTCTGGGAACTGTAACTATCTCTCTATTCTGACTGTCCCGCTTATATACTCCCAAGCAGATTCCATTCACGACTCTCGATTATTCAGGAGTATAGAACATTTCATCTAGATGGCTCTTCGAATAGTATCGAATTGATCGATTTATTCCAGCTTGTTCTCGGCGATCCGTACGCCAGCAGATATGCTGTTGTAGTTGAACGAGGTTGCATAATTAATTAGATCAGGGCCGGACTCGAAATCGTTTCAATACATTTTTAAATTTCGTTGAAATATCCCCAATTTATACTCAACTGAAAAATACGCGATTTTTCTACGAGAAAATATCAAATTACCTTGATGGATCCCAAATGGACATAGCTAGTTCCCAACACGAATATCCTAAATGCACCTTTTTCCAGACAGTTTTTTCTAATCTACTAAGACACGCTTAATATCTTATTCTAGAAGCCGAAAGTGAAATTGGCAACTTAAAACCTCAAACTCGCCCTAAACGCGGTTTGCTGAACCTAATGGAAAAAACATCTAAATGGCTTTTTGGATATCCCTTTAAAAAAAACTGATTGACAATTATAACGCCACTATAACTCTTCTGAATGCCAGAATAAAATAATAGAAAATCGACTAAACTACCTTCAGTTCAATATGAGCCAAAATATGGTTGAATACTTGAGAGCACAAAACATGTCAGACCAAATAATTTGATAACTTTTCTTGACAATTTGGAGGACGCATTAACATTTGCAAAATTAAATACTCTACACAGCGCTGTGATTTCAGAAGGAGAATTGGAAAAAATCATAAATCGATTAACCTCCGATTAACCTCCTAGCATGAGAACAATATTCCGCGATTCAAAAGTTCCATCTCTTACTATCAATTGGTAGGCACATAAGTAACTTTTTTGGAAAATAGGCTTATATTCGCCATACATTTTCCGAGTTTCTCCCAAGAATCCTACGAAATGTTCCGCCTATCCCTATACCGATCAATAATTCCACAGTAATCCCAAATTACTCCTACATATTACTTGGGTCAAACCAACAACAATACGAAGACGAAATGTGCCCTGCAATCGAAGACACGTTCTTATGCCATAATCATTTGGAACTCCAAACAAATGACTGTATAGCAGCCCTCATCAAAATTGCCGAAATCCAGAACTGCCACACCACCGGAGTCTAGTAGGAAATCCAATCATAGAAGCTATATCCAGCCAGCACATCATAGCAATTCCTACCGAAAAACAGCTAAAGTACAAAAAACATGCAAAAACGACGAATTCACCATGATAGGAGAACCAAGCGTCATAGAAGTACCTTTCAACTGTGGAATCACTATTGGAGACTTCAAGCTCTGAAACAAAAAAAAAAACAATAAAAGGCCATCCATTAACCATTCCTGAAATCAAAATGGACATAAGCAACCAGAAAGGATTGGAACTCATACCAATTTATTTACAAACAATTGACTTGAACAAGATTCACGAACTTCAAGACGATGCGCGTTTTCTTCAAATCCAGGACTTACAACTGACCCATCCTGCAGTCTGGAGCTTCACCAGCATCCCTATCACTCTGATGATTATCCTTGCAGCCTTCATAACGTGGAAGTTTCATCAGAAGAGGACCACCCATACCGAACAGAAAGAGGAAACTACCCCAGCTGAAAACTCCGAAAACAAACCAGTGTCCCTCTTGTTTTCGTCTTAGGGATGGAGGATTTATGAACCCAAGTTCGCTGACTAGGCTTCATACAGGGATAGAGTTACATAACCATTACTCTAGGAATGCTGATGCGCCAAGTCAGCACTGCTGACATTATAAATATAACCAAATCACATTTTTATTCATTCTGTTCTGTACTTTCATACTGTCCATTGTGAAAATAAAGTCTTTTTAAAAAACTGTTTTCGTATATCGAATACGTAACTTAAGCTGAAAAGTGAATACGCCACCAAAAATCAGTAAGTCATCAAGGAGCACCACAGCAAATAATGATAAACTATACCCGCACAGGCTATACGAGTGTTTATTTATTTATTTTTTATTCATTTATTAATGAAGGGAGGAATACAAACAGGACTGAACTAAAACGGTATTCTGTGACTCTTCTCATCCCGAGAACCAACACTTAGCAGCATACAATTCAATGCTACACAGAGCGTTTTCATTACCTTTATCGGCTGACAATCTAGATAGGGAAATCAAAACAAATGTTACAGATAGGACAAAACAATGGTTTCAACACAGTTACAATTCAGAATTTAGCCAGAAAACAACGCCTTAAATTTGCTCGTAAATTAATATACCCACAGGTCAAACAATTGGAAAATAGAAAATTTGTTACCCTGACGTATTATGAAAAAAGAACAGAGAATATTGCAAGAGTTTTCAGGAAGAACAATGTAGAAGTAGCATTCAGACCGCATGCCAAGATATCTGATGTCCTTTCTAATGCCAAAGATAGAGTAGATAAAATGCAAAAATCTGGAGTTTATAAGCTTAAGTGTCCAGAGTGTAACAGTGTTTATATAGGACAATGCGGACGTAGTTTTTCAAAAAGATACGTTGAACATGAAAGGTCCTTCAGACTGGAAAAAAAGTGATTCAACATTTTCAAATCATTCCTTAGAATGCAATCATCAGTTTCCGAATCCAAAAGATACCGAAATTTTGCATTATGCAAACAACGGGTTGAAACTGAATTTTTTGGAAACTTTAGAAATTCATAAGCATAAAAACTGTAGATGAAACCTACCTAATGACCAATTATATTTGGTATTTTCGCCAGATTTCAACTTATCTCGTCCTCATTGTCAGATATAAAAACAAAATTCAGGTACTAATCCATAACAGGTCAATTTAATTTTGTTGTGAAATTTATGTAATTATTTTAGGATAAATTCATTAATTATTATAGGTAATATTTTTAGGTATAATTATGTTTTTAAAATGGTTGTTTGAGAATGTCCATATAGGACGAAACTGCAGTAACGAAGTGTTACAAGTTAAAATGGTATAAAAACAAAGAAATTTTCTTTTCTTTTTCTTAAAACAGTATTCTCAGATAGGTATAATTTCTCGAAGTTGTTAATCTATATAATTATCATGTGAGTTAGAAAATTGGCGGTAAATATAAAATAAATGAAAAAATCAATATTGAATTCAAGTAATGAATGAAAGAAAATAAGATAAAAATAAATAAAAAATGCAATACAATAAATATACCCATATTGTATGACGATTAGAACTTTGAAGCAAATAAATGTTTTTTCAATACGTAGGAAAACTTTGAAAATGAGTTAGAGAAAATATCAATGGAAATAGAATTCGATAGAGTATTGTATGATATGTTGCATCTATGTATTGGTGAGTTTAAAAAATTATTTGTTTGAGATTGTTGGTAGCGGAATGGATGTATAAAGATGCCTTGTAATACATGTTGGTGCATTAAGATATATGCTACCAAGGATAGCAGGCTAATCAACTAAATTATTTATGACTTTAAAGAGGAATTTGATGTCTGAGATTTTCGTTCTGTTCGCTAGTGTTAGAATGTTCAGTTCTTTTTGAACATAGATTCGGTTGTTGGGGTTGAATGGAAAACATTTTTTATTGATGTAGTCTGATAATATATTCTGAACCCGTTCAAGTTTATTTATCCAGGGTTCCATATTACAGAACCGTAACTTAACACACTATTGACGTATGCCATATAGAGAGTACGGAGAGTTTGTATATTCTTAAATTCACGACAAGTTCTCATTATGAAACCTAACATTCTATGAGCCTTTTTAGAAACGTAAAATATGTGTTCATCCAATAGCAATTTAGAATCAAATATCATCCCTAAGTCATTTATTTCCGTGACAGTTTGTAAAGGATGAGAAGATATGTGATATGAGTGATTTAGACTGCTATTTCCGCATCCAAACAAAATGTGGTAACAGTTATCGAGATTCAGATATAGACTATTCACCTCACAGTAATCATAAAAGTTACTAATATCCTTCTGCATTAGCGTGATGTCGTCAGCATCAGAAATTGAATGGTATATCTTCAGGTCATCCGCGTACATTAAAAAATTTGGCAAATTGAAAGCATTGGGGTGTATCATTAATATAAATATTGAATAAAAGTGGCCCTAGATGTGATCCTTTGAGGCATCCCGGAGGTGATTGGACAATATTGATTTGTGGATTCCGACTGTTACCGCTTGACAACGGTCAGTCACATAAGATTCAAGCCAATTCAGCAGATTGCCGTTTACTCCGACTCCAGCGAGCTTCTGAAGCAAAACTGAGTGATTGATTTTGTCAAAGGCCTTGCTGAAGTCGGTGTAAATAGCATCAACTTGATGTTTGTCATTGAGGCTATATGCAGGATATGTAGGTGAATAAAATTGAGTCAACTGATCGTTTCTTCATGAAGACATGTTCGATATTAATTATGTTTTTAACGTCAAAGAACAGGTTATCAAATATAATGGATTCAAACATTTTTGGTATGATTGACAATTTTGAGATTGGTCTATAGTTTTTGACAAGTTGTTGTCAGATTTTAAGATGGGGATTATATGAGCTTTTTTCCATACTGAAGGAAATACACCCTCTACGAGGGATTTGTTGAAAATTATGAAAAGTGGTAATGCGATATATTCAGCTTTTTGAGAAATGATGTTGGTAGCTCGTCTGGGCCCGCTCCCACATTTGGAAGATTTTGAATTTTTTCAAGAATAGATTGTAAGGAATTGGTATATGAAGAAAAGTTGGTATATGATTCGTGGTGTGGTCGGTGGATCAGCGGTCTTAGGCACAGGCCGTTCGAAACTCCAGCATAGCGATAGTCGGTTCGAGTCCGATGTAGGTACGAGAATTTTTCTCAACTACTTGCACAATATTTAATTACTTTACTTTATATCGGATCGATAGGCGACCGCATGCCTTGTTGAAAAGCAAGTGTATTGTGAGTTGTCTAGATGCCAATCTCGTCTGGTGCTAGCTTGGAGTGCACACCGACCACCCAAGGTGGTGCTGTAGGTTTTCCTACAGCTGAAAAGTGAATACATCATCTGAAACATCAGTGAGTCGCCCCGGAGCGCCACGGCAAATAATATTATTATTATATATTATTATTATATTATTATTAGTATTATTATGTCTTGCGTTATCAGCTGGGATAATTTTTCTCGGGTTGAAAACCGAGAGAAAATATTCAGAAAATGTTTTGAAAATTTCATTAGGACTTGTGATTGTTCTATTATTATCTCTCAACGTATCGATTGAGGCAGTACTGTTTTTTTTGATTTCACGAATTGCCATAGATGTTTAGGGTTGGAGTTAATGCTGGTTTCACACAATTACTGATGTGGGGATTTATGAGAGAGAATCATTATTATTATCTCAGTTTTAACAATTGAGTTATTTTCGGGTATGTTTTCTTGTACCAAAGAAGTTATTGAAAATCTACAGGAATTGCAGGAATTTGGAATTGCAGGAAAATGTCGGCTAACTAATTATCTTTGGATTTCAAAACTTACCAAGCATCGAACTATCATCGACTTCTGGCACAGTCAACTTTGTTTTGCGATAAAATGCAATTCAACAGCCAATTTTAAAATGAATACCAATTTATGATACAAGGTTAAATAGAAAAGTTTTAGGCGTGTGAGATGAGCTAGAGAAATATATTGTGTGACATTTGAAAAAATAAGTTGGGGTTACTTCCGGCCAAGTTGTTGAAAAAATGTTCATTAGGTTCGAAACAAGGGCCATCTATCATTGATTACGTACCTGTTGTGAATTTTTAAGTAAAAAAAGTACAGGCTGCTCATGTGTCCTGTCACCCAGTATATAAATTCAAATATATACAAAGTATAACAAAACAGACAGGTTACGTTTGATTGTTGAAGTTTTTGAACTCTATAATGCAATTTTTGTTCTCTGACTTCTTTCAAATCACTCCATATATTTTTGCAAATGATATAAAGAAACAATGTTATTGAATCAATCAATTTTTATTTCACAAAAGATCCATGCTCAAAAATAAACTATATAAAAATCATACAACTGACCCAATTCACGACATAAATGAAAAATAATTATCAGAAAGATTATAATACAAAATATGTTCCTTTTCACAACAAATCCTTATACATTATTATTGATAAAAATAGTTAATTTATTATCTGCTATATCAAAGGGAGAATATTAAACAGAATAAGGTTTTACCAGAAACTCTGAAAACGCTTTCACGTTTTCTGACCCTCTGACTTCATTTTCTAAAAGAGGTAACTTCGTAATATGAAAATCCTCATATAAGTCTGTGATCTGATCCAAATATTTTTCTTGAATTTTATATCTCGCAGAACACATATTGCATGAATTTTCAGAATTTCTTCTAAACAATAACTGGTTTACAACTATATTGTGAGTATCAATTTTACATTTCGTCAATTCCTGAACCAATCTCTCTGTTTCATAAAGAGACAAAAATTCTGCTATACATACGCACACAAATGTGGTTTGATCAGGATTCTTGAACTGCTCATTCACTTGTTTGATAATACTCAACATTTCTTCCATTTTTGAAGAGAAATTGTCGGCATTGAAGTCTGGGTGACCCAAAAGCCCACTCAATTGTGAAATAAGTGGAGAAACTCTCAGTCTTAGTCGTAGCAGTTTTCCTAACCCCTTTTCAACAACTTGAGGGAACGATAACAGTCGTAACGTGTGGCCTGTCGGAGCTGTATCAAAAACAACGGCAGAGAAATTCATGCTTTTGATAAGTTTCATAACTTCAGCATAGCTCATGGCCTCATCTATTCCAGGAAATGCTCCGATTATTTCTTGAATTATGCCTAAAAATTAAATTATTATGTTATGCTAAATGAAACTAATTATAGAGGTTGACTACGCTTTTTTTAAACATATTCCTAGAAACGCTTTTCGATAATCACATTATCTTCATTCAATTCTATGGAAAAACTGTGTGGTAACTTAATATTTTTTCTCATTATGTGACGGGAGTTCATCATTATCCAAACATTAAAATAAAAGAAAATGAATTTGAAAAAAATTGTTTGAGTTGAAGGTCCTCTTTCATTTTTAACTTCTGGTTAAATTATCAGCAATATCAATATTTTGCAGCTACTATTGTTGGAGCTCACCCCAGTTTTACAACTTTCATTGCACAAATCAAGATACCCAGACTCAAGACAATGTTAAAGGTGGCAATAAGAAACGTCAGATAATTAATTTTGTTTTGTTGAAGCGTCATGTTGTATGGATACCAGTTGATTTCACTTCAAATATATATCATTATCAAGTTTATTGAGTTATATGTAATATTCAATAACTACCTAGACTTTTAGTGGCGAAATTTCAACCAGATACGCAAAAAACTCCACGAAACATTACATGGTCCTTCCTGATATTCATTTCAATCCTATCTCAACTGGTGTTGATTCATTCAGGTTATTTGCCTGAGCAAAAGAATTTTGGATGCATTTTATTGTTCGCGAGTTTGAAACAAATAAGTAAGCAAGCAAATCCAACCTCAGATTCAGATTTTAAAAACAATTTTCAAAACAATGTTATTATGCACTTCATGCTCAAGCCAAACGTATTCGTCTTAGCGGTAATCCCACTGTAATATGACAAGGGGTATGATCGGGTTCGAACACCAATAATAATACTAATATTAATTCTATCAAATTACCTACTATAAACCTACCCACTTTTGATGATTCTTATAGTCAATGGTTATATTTCAAAAATTGTTCAGTTCAATTATACACTAAAATAATACCATAACTGATATACAAATGTTTCATTATTTGCGTTTTAAGGGCGGGTTGTACAAAACAAGTTCACCAATAGTTCAACCAAACTGACTGCAGTAGCTAAGGAACTAAAAATGTTAATGGCTCATCCTTAGCAACTGAACTAAGTTCAATTAAACTGTTGGTGAACTTGGGTTGTACAACCCGCCCCTTAAAGGTGAAGCCGCAGTTATAGTCAAGTCTCACCGGTGTGAAGTCATCCACATCTACAGGTATACCCAAAAAAAAAGTTAGGAAACTATTTTTTATTTTTTTTTTTAAGTAATAAAGCGATAAAAATATACTTATCAAGCCCATCTATCATTATGATATTATCTTCTTCATTAAACACATACTGAAAGCAGAACGCGGTACTATTTCATTCGGGAAGTTATTGAATTATTTCCTAGAAATCCCCCCTCCACCACTCTCGTGAGGCCTGACAAACTATATGGGAGATGTCATTTGATTAATTTCATTAAACTCATACTGATAGCAGAATGCGGTACTATTCCATTTGAGACTGTTATTGAATTATTTCCTAGAAACTACTTCCTCCTCTACCCTCCTGAGGCCTGACAAACTATATGTGAGATGTCATTTGATAAATTTTTTCTCCATTCAACACATACTGAAAGCAGAACACGGTACTATTTCATTTGGGGAAGTTATTGAATTATTTCCTAGAAACTACCCCCTCCACCACCCTCCTGAGGCCTGACAAACTATATAGATGTCATTTGATTTATTCTTTCTTCATTAAACACATGCTGAAAGCAGAATGTGGTACTGTTTCATTCGGGAAAGTTATTGAATTATTTCCTAGAAACAACCTCATCTTCCACCCTCTGAAGGTCTGATAATTGGTTAAAGGGGTGTAATAAAGTGAGAAATAATATTATAATAATAGATGGGCTTGATAAGTATATTTTATCGCTTTATTACTTGAAAAAAAAAAATAAAAATATTTTCTTTTTTTTCTTGGAGTAAACCTGTGGATGTGGCTAACTTCACACCGGTGTCAAGTCTCTTGAAATTTATTCCGACAATATAAGTCTGCATGCACACTCTTTGCAAAATCGATATGGAAATAAAGGTTTATTGGTAAAAATAATCACGTGATGGTTCTTTTCATTCTACCAGTTGTTCATAAAGAATCGCATAGTGCATTGAGGTTATTAGTAGATAATCTGAATAATCATTTGAAAGCCCTTGGCCAGCCAGCAGATAAAAGGGCACTTGTGATTTTCATGGTTTTCAGCCAATTAGATTATGTTACACGTAGAGAGTGCAAGATCAAAAATACAAGTTTATTCACAAAGTTATCCACTCTCGAAGAATTAAAAACATTTCTGAATGAACTATGTAGTTTTTTGAAAACTCTTACTGTCTCTACTTCAAGTCAAAAGCCTAAATAATCTTCAGTATCCGAGAAGAAAAATAAAATTTACAAATTTTGTGCCGCGAATCATTACATTACTAAATGTACTAGTTTTTTTATATTTTACTGTTGGAAAACGATATCCTGCAGTAAAAGAAAAACATTTATGCACTAATTGTTTGAGAGGAGGACATGGCAATAAAACTTGCCTAAGTATCAAATGTAAAATATGTTCAAAACGTCACCATACCTTTATTCATAATTCAGATAACATACTGTGGTAAACAGACAAATTCTGGAGAAACTGACCAAAATAAAATTTCCATACTGTGGCAGTTTCAACTAATTACAGAGTGAAGAAATATCAAACTGCGTTCACAATGGATAATCCGATTTCCCACAAACAAGCTATTAATCTGGATCAGATATTGTGAAAGCGTTTCCACCAAGTGGAGAAAAGGGTACTTCGCATTCATTTCACTGTGTTGATACTATCCGGCACAAAATTTCGAACTCGTTCGGAATATTACAGTTTACTCTTCCCGAAGTCTTAGCTGCCTAGGAGTGTTTGTTCTTGATTTTCCGGGCGGATGGCGGATGGAGAAAATATTAGTTTAACTGTTGAGATGTGGGCCCCGGGGTGTTGGTTGCTTAATATAAGTCTGGGATTTTACCTAGTACTACAAAAGTAGGTGAAGTGTACACCAATCGTTCCTGCACTAAAGAAGACCTAGCAGACTTTCAAGTATAGCAGAGAAATATGCCCCGATAAGGGATAGAACGCTATACGTTACACATCCACAGGATGGAATCCACACCCTGGATGTCTATATCACTCTCTAGGCATTAATCAGATTCGCTTTAGAGAACTAGAAGAAGTTTATTAATTTGCAACTGGTGATTCGAAAGTTTGACTTTATGGACACCTAGGACAACAGTGATGAAGTCAGTACACAGATTACACTTCTGTAGTCATAGTAGAATCTTTCCTCAATAAACTGACACTAATCAATCACTCTTCAGGACAAAAGGGGGCACAAATGAGCTTTTTCCAAAGACTGGTCCCAAGTGCAGATGTCAACAAACCGAGTTTTCCAAATTTAAAAAGGGATTTGTAAGTGAATGGGGCATCCCGCTGGTGAAGGGGCTGTCCTTGAGGAAAGATCAGTTATCTTAGCACCTTTTCCTGTGAGTTCCAGATTCAGGGTTCACATAGATGCAGAGCAGGATTCCATTTTTGAGCAAAATATATCGAATTTCATATATCGAAGCGGTAGTTATGGAAACCATTTTTTACTATTAATACCAGGCCGAAAATCAGGAGGTGGCAGTTCGTCTGAGACCTTCAAGCAGACCACAACTAGTGTTGAACCTGAACCTAAATGGTACCAGAACTGACAAATAGATGGAGTCACGAACATGATCGGGAGAATTACTTCTAGATCAAGAGGCTGCACAGTGCACAGGTTCAGAGTTCAGACTTGCAACCAAGCATCCAGATGATCCAGAACCGAAATCATTCATTATCCCTCAATACTTCCTTCAGAATTTTCAAATCATTAAATTAAATTCAGAGTTTATAAATGGGAAAATATCTAAATCACAAATTCAAAAAGAATTATTTGATATTTATGTCTCAAGGGTGTAAGGTCTTGAAAACCCTTATTGCAATGAAATATTATTCGGGTTGTTTTTCCTATCTGCCGCTAAATTGTGAGATGATTGAACTAAGTATGTTTACGTTTACTGCAATGTTATTCTTATACATCTGGAAATCAAAAAGAAGTATGAACAGAATTCACTCACATTTTGCAGTGCACAATAAGTCAAAAGGATGGGGTGGACGGTATTGGGTTGGTTCAGATGGCGTGCACCCAAAAAGATTTTTAAACCTGGCCAACTCCATGGTTGTGGGAATTTGGATGTACTTGATGCCCATTTGCACAATTGGCGACAATCCTATTTCATCGAACCTTTATAACCATTCAGACCTTTACATATTGGAGATGTTGTACTTATTCAGTTTAAAAGCTCTCAGATATTTTCTCAAGTTCGAGTTGCTTTTGAGAATTCGATAGTTTGAAAACTCTTTCCTCAGATGAAATTATTGGAAATATAATACTTGAAGTTCGATTATAAAAATTGACAATGTATTTTCAGAAGTTGTAATATACAATTTATACTTTTTCCGCATTTCATTTCTCTTCAGTTGTGCAGAACTTTGTATCCGAAAAGAACCAGAAAAAAAAACACAACGTGGGAAAAAGGGTGTTGAATCAAAAAGGGGCTTTTCTTCATAAGGCTGTGTGCCTGGAAAACAAGAGTGGACGTCTTTATGAAACTAGGCTACATGCTTACTTCATACAGGGAGCTCATTTCTCACCAGAACAGCAGGAGAGTCGGACGATCAACACGACAGTATTTTAGACGATCAGATAAGGCAGGGTTACGTTCGGTTTCACTGTTGATTATTATTCTTTAAAATTATAATGTCGTCCAACCTACCCTGGCACTGATGAATGGTAAAACCTCGAAATATGCATGTCTACAGGTGGTCATTCCCAGCCAAATGGAGGATCTTCTGTTTGCAAATTGCAAGTGCGCATTTTGTAATTGAACAGTAAATTATCCTTCATTTGGATGGGAATGATCACCTGCAGACATGCATGTTTCGAGTTTTTGCCTCTCATCAGTGCCAGGGTAGGTCGGATAACATTATAATTGTCCTGTCCCTGCCAAATGAATAATAATCAACTGTTTATATTTTTCCACGGATGAAGCTACGACTCACAACTAAGTTGGTCGCAGTGCCATCCGCATGGAAAGCCAAGAAATACACGCCTCGAAAAACACAGACTTCAGGAAGAGTTAACTGTAATAATTCGAACAAAGTTCGAAAATATGTGTTGGAGATTATCAAGAAAATAAAACTAATAAAATCAACAAAGTCTAAGTACCCTTTCCCTCCACACGTTTTTACCAAGTGGAAAAATGAGGCAAACATCTGTCAGAAAACAACCACTTCCTTAGCTGATACCACGACGGACATTGAACTACATCTGACAGATATTTGTGCAACGTTCTTCCAAGAAGACCCAATTGCAAGTGCGTGTCTTGTGCGTATCTGTTTAATTACAGGGCAAATTCCTCGTGGATATTGCAACTTTATTATAGCCAGCGAATTTTCATTACTGACACCGAATTGCATCAGTCAATTAATACATTATGGGAAATCTGGGGGTAACCAAATATCAGCCTCTGACAGAGGAAGAAAGATCCGCTGAAGGTATCTTCAAAGCTACAACGAATCGCGATGAAACTGGCAGATTTATTGTCTGGCTTCCTCTGAAACAGTATTATGATAGTTTGGGTGACTTACGACAACTGGCACTCAAACGGTTGTATTTTAACCAAACTGAATAAGGATGAAATGAGGAAAGAATATGTTGAATTTATGGATGAATAATTTAATTTCTGAATTTTTCAAAGAGGGCGGCATGTTGGGGATTACCCCAGTTTTAGAACTCATCATTACCTAAATCAAGATACCCAGGCTCAAGACAATGTCAAAGGTGAGAACAAGAAACTTCGGATAATTAAATTAGTTTTGTTGAAGCGTTATGTTGTATTGATACCAATTGATTTCACTTCAAATATATATTATTATCATCAAGTTTATATGGTTATATGTAATATTCAATAACTATCTTGACTTTTAGTGGCAAAATTTTAAGCAGATACGCAAGAAACCCATTATATATATATATATATATATATATATATATATATATATATATATATATATATATAGAGAGAGAGGTAGTCTCTTGACTGGACTAGTTGAAAAAAACCAATTTATCTAAGAATATTCTCAGTGAAAATATCCCTTGGGGTTGCAGTCAGAAAAAGTGGCCTGGTAAAGAACAACTCTTTGTTAAATTGTCGAGCTTTCGAAAATATTTATTTTCATTTTCAAGACATCTGAAAATATTAATCGTGTGAAAAAAAAACAGAACACTCTTAATATGATGTAAAACAACTTACTAACGTGAGATTAATTTTGTAAAAACAGCAGAGGAACTTCTTGGTCATTCCTTATGTATGTAAGGTTATGTCACAACACAAAACGAGATGAAACAACAATAATAAAACTATGTCATGTACATGAACACAATTAAAAAACATTATGATTTTATGAGTTATGAAAGAAAACTTTTAGTTAAAATTTGGAAAAATGTTAATCATTTTGAAACTCGCCTTTGAGACCGCACGTGGTTCAAGGGACGCACAAGGGCGGTAAAAATATGTCACGAAGAAGAAGAAGAGAGTATTGACAGATTTCAACGTCAAACACGTCAAATGTCAACAGTCATCCTTGTATGTTCCATGAAACACGCTTCAGCTCTGTGCTGAGGTATGCCCTCTATGGGGGATTGTAAGAACTATTACATGTTGCAAATTCAAATAACTTTAATAATAGTTCTTACAATCCCCCATAGAGGGCATACCTCAGCACAGAGCTGAAGCGTGTTTCATGGAACATACAAGGATGACTGTTGACATTTGACGTGTTTGACGTTGAAATCTGTCAATACTCTCTTCTTCTTCTTCGTGACATATTTTTACCGCCCTTGTGCGTCCCTTGAACCACGTGCGGTCTCAAAGGCGAGTTTCAAAATGATTAACATTTTTCCAAATTTTAACTAAAAGTTTTCTTTCATAACTCATAAAATCATAATGTTTTTTAATTGTGTTCATGTACATGACATAGTTTTATTATTGTTGTTTCATCTCGTTTTGTGTTGTGACATAACCTTACATACATAAGGAATGACCAAGAAGTTCCTCTGCTGTTTTTACAAAATTAATCTCACGTTAGTAAGTTGTTTTACATCATATTAAGAGTGTTCTGTTTTTTTTTCACACGATTAATATTTTCAGATGTCTTGAAAATGAAAATAAATATTTTCGAAAGCTCGACAATTTAACAAAGAGTTGTTCTTTACCAGGCCACTTTTTCTGACTGCAACCCCAAGGGATATTTTCACTGAGAATATTCTTAGATAAATTGGTTTTTATATATATATATATATATATATATATATATATCTGCACTTTTTGGCTCATTAGTACTGGTAACAGAGACAATGCACAATTAAATTAAATCACCTTAAATAAAACATATAATGACCTTTGCCCATTCTCATAGCATCTGGTTCTCCATCAAAATATTCATCAGGTAATTCATTGAATCCTACATTTGGATCAATCTCCATCGCATACAAGTTGAGAAATCCCTTGACCAAAGTTGGAATTTTGGTAAATTTCTGGTTGAAGGCATCCGAAATGTTATGAGCAGGATCAGTAGAAATAATCAAAACACTTTTTCTCACTTTGGATAGTTGAACTGCCAAACTACAACTGATAAATTTGGAATGAATAAGTTATTCTCCAACTCAAATGCCAACTATTATTTGAAATGGCCAATAATATTTCTGTAATTACTGCATATAACGTCTAGTCACTCCTGATGTTAAAATTGAGATTATACCAATATCTTTCAAAGTCGGGTAACATAAAAATGGGAACAAAAGTTGTTTATGTGGAGTGTGGTTGGATAATTATGAATTATATTCTTCGCACGCAAGTAAACATTCACCAAAATGTACATTTCAACAAATATTTTATTGATCCAAGAAATTCGAAATCAGTCGCATTACATTTTTATATTTCAAGAACACGGCAATAAACACTAACCAGGATGTTAATATTCTTGCGCTTAGAAAGCTCAATACATCAACTAAATGACAAAAATACTTTTTTCGAACGGATCCATGGTATCTTTATAAATGTGGTCAATGTAGACAAATAAAGTAATATGGTTCATGAAGGCATAGTCACAGAATAATACTAGGCATGTTTCAACCCTTCAGGATATTACTATTCTTCTTAATTTTTTTCATTATACTGTATAGGTATAATATTTTGGCCATTACATGAAACGTTATTCTACTGACAATTTATTAGTGCCCTAGGTATTGCATGCATTTCTGAAAACATTGTTGAACTGCATTCTTTTATCGCCCGATCTTGTGGTGACGCCTACACCACGTGAAGTGTCGTACTCCAACCGTTACACGTTCTGTCTGTAGTTCAATCTAGGTAAATCATGAATAAAATGTAAATGGGCTTCGACTTTAATTATTTATTACTGGGGTACTAACGACACAAAATTTGATATTCCCAACCCAAACATAAATAAGTGTTGTAGTGGTCGCAAATCAGCCCTTCAGTTCCTGAGTTCATTGAGTCAACTAGTAAGGCAATAGTTATCCTGTGGTCAAATGGTGCAACGTCTGAGAATCAATGGTACCATCAAAGGCTAAGTGAAGCCTAGCATACCAGTCTGGGTCGTGCGAGATGCAAACGCAACTACCTAGTTGGACAAGACAAACAATTCAAGCAACCAAAATATTTCTGATGTTATTGGTTAATAGTCACTTAATTTGAATAATCTATTGATCAATCATTTGTTGAACCTTAATCACACCCTAAAGTAATCAGCAAAAAGTGATAACTTCCAGTAACTTTGAATAAAAACTTACAATTTGCATTTTCAAAAATTTGGAGGGTTACAAGGAAAATAAATGAAATTTGTGAAAACGACGAGTAGTTATAAAAAAAAATTTCAAATAAATTCAATTTGTTTTTGCATACAGTGATAAAGGTCGTCAGTTTGATATGGCAAATCAGACAAAATGCAGGTAGGACCTTATTTATTTTCCACGAAAGCTCTTGATGAAATTCTGCGTAATGAAAAAATAACGCCTATTGCGAATATGAAAATGAAGTTGGCTAAGGTTGTCAGCAATACATCCATTTACAAATGACGTCTTCCCATTACCGTGGGGTAGGATAAATAAATGATACGATCATCGGTCGTTGGAGTATCTCTATCATTACTAGTTTGTAAGTGAAAAATTATTGGTTTTAATCTAAATCACCTAAAGTCGAACTCTTCAAATCTCATGTACTAATGGCTTTATTGAAAAATCCCTCTGTGCAGGTATTCTGCTTGCGTGTTTTGATCAAACGCCACTGTTGCCAGAGAGGGAAACATATTTTGTACTGTCAATTGCTCGACCGTTGTCACATCAACGGTATAGATATATTTTCTGTTCTTTTTTGACTGATAGGAGACGCCATTTGAAAAATATTTTGTTTTACCATAATTTTTGAGATATAACCTTAAACGCAATTTTTCAATGTCCTGTCAAAGAGTGTCCCGACTCTATTATACGTCAATAATGTCAAGTTGCCCACAGGGACTCTAATATAGACCAAAGCAGTATCATCAGCAAATTTTAAATATTTACCTTGAAGATCAGCAGTTATTAATGATAATACATGTGGGGTATATTGGTCCCAGAATTGAGCCCTGAGGTACTCCTGATTTTATATTGTCAATTTGGCTGGAAGTCCCATTTACCATTGTGAATTGTCTGTTAAGTAGGTATGTTTCTATGAGAGTCGAGACATCCTCTTATCCCTATATTTTCTGATATATTTTTATAAGATAGTGTGATCCAAGCCCCTGTGAACTCAGGGCTAGAAAGAATCGATCCCAGGTAAGGTCTGCCTGATTGAAGAGGCGACTAAAAGACTACACCAGCAACAGCTACCATAGCAAGGACCTCTGGAACCCATTCGAGGAGAGCTGAGCTAACCATCCCGAGGAACCCTAAGGGTGCCTCTATAATGCAACCCTGGATGAGGAGGCAGGCATCCGAGAAAAAGGAACCAGAAGAACCGAAAGTACGCCCAATACACAAGTTAGCAGGGGAACTTCACAAGGGACCCCGGAAGCCAACTATAAGGGAAACCTAACCCCAGGAATCCGAAGAGTGCTTCTACGGTCCAACACCTTGATGCAGAGGCTGGCACCCGAAAAAAAAAAGAACCGAGGAAACGAACGTACGTCAAAAAAAAACAAGTTAGCAGAGGAACCTCCCAAGAGACCCTCGAAACTACGGCTAGAAGAACCTCCATAGGTGCCTACAACTAAGGCCAAACATGTGGGTGCAGAAAGGGTCCAGACTAGGAGGCCTACTTGCAGGGGCTTTAAAACCCGCCCACCCGTGCCAAAAAAAAGAAAAAGAAGAAAATAGTGTTATCCACTCCATCAAATGCTTTACGTAATCAATGAAAACTACTAAAACGTGTTTTTCATCCAGGTCGTAAGAAATGTAATTGACAAGTCCATTGTAACACTCATAGTATTGCTATGTTCCTAAAATTCATATTTATATTTATCAATCTATCAGAGGTATCAATGTACTTAATGATAAGCTTTTTTATAATTATCTCAATAATTTTTTATATGGCACATATCACAGAGATCGGTCTGTAGTTATAAGTCTTATTTTTGGTTCATTTTTATTTATTGGTTCAACTACTGATCTTGAGCACATCCGAGAAAATATCTTGTATAATTGTTTCATTTATTAACTTAACAAGAATAGATAAGATACTCTTTGAGCATTAATAGATGTTTGGTGTTAACATTGTCTTAGCCAGGTGCAGAATTCTTTTTCATTTCATATATTACTTTTTCAACTTCAACCTGTGTATTAGTAATAAGTATTGAGCTATTGCTATGAAGATTAGCTATCTTAAAATTTTTTTTGATTTTTACCTTTTATCAAAGTATTGATGAGTTTTCATTGATTTTTAGAATTGTACTAGATTCAATCCTTTCTTTTAATAATGTTTTCAATTGTTTAGGTTTTGCTTCCACGTTTTTTTGTTTTTTGAATCGTCTTCCTAGATCCAAGTCAAGAATGTTTTTTATTTTTTCCTGGTATAATAAATCGCGTTTTTCTTGAGATTGAGAAATTCTGTTGTTATCCAGTCATTATTTTCTTTGTGTTTTAATTTATATCTGATTGTCGATTCTTTTTACCATACTTGTATTGCCGATATCAGTTTTTCGTAACAATCTATATTAAATCTAGTTTTTAAATCTTGAATTTTTTCAATAGTATTTACTTCTTTGATTGACGACTTGTTTATTTTGTGGAAATACATGTTCACTAAGGATATACCAAAAACAATTTTCTCTATTCTCCACGATAATTTTATATTTGTTGACTAGTTCCGGTTATTACACCATTTTAAAAACTAGACTATTGAGGAATTTCAAGTAATGGGTTATTTGCCTCGTTGAACCATCGAAACCCACCAATATGTCATCCACATATCTAAACCAGAACACAATATGTTTATGGGAAAGAGAGTTATTCAAAATGAAATTATTCTCAAAATTATTCAGGAAGATATCTGCTAGTAAAGGGCTTAGCGGTGATCCCATTGGTAGGCATGAATTTTGTATATAAAATGTATTAATGAATTTGAAATAGTTTTGTTTTAAACACGTGTTGAACAGTTGAAATTCCTCAATAGTCTACATTATAAAATCAAATTCACCGTGGAGATAGAAGAGAATAATAAGATAAATTTTTTAGATCTGACAATATCCAAAAATAATGATAAATTCGACTTCGATCTTTCGGAAAAACACATTCACAGATTGCACAATACCTTTTGACTCTTTCAACCCGATTTCGCAGAAATTGTCCGCATTCAGGTCAATGATACATAGAGCTTTCACAATACCTCTTACTGATCAAAACCTTCGAGGTGAAATTGCAATCATTAAACAAATAGCAGTTAATAACAAAATACATATTACTCTAATCAACAACATTATAATGAAATATCAACAAAAATTAGTAATGAAAAGAACTTTATTCAATTTCCATAAAACCAGAACACAAATATGCTAGTATCAATTATGCAGGTAAAGTCTCCGAGAATATTAAAAATTATTTTTCACAATTCAATCTACAAACATCCTACAAAACCAATAGTTCAGTCGACAGGTAGTTTCAGATAGAAAAAGGTCGGAAGTTAATGAAACTTTAACATGTTGTTCAGGGATGGTTGATTAACATTTTCTCAAGTTTTGGACCTCGAGGACCCTGTTCTAAAAAAGTAGGGGGGGGGGGGGGAAACTGCAAATTTTTCGACCTTGGTGTGGTTTTTCCTCAATAACTTTTTTGCCTTACGTTCTACAGCAAAAACGTCGTTATACTTTTTTGTAGATCGTTCAAATTTGTTGCCTCAAACATGTTTGTGTGTCAATTTGTTACCGAGATATGGCGCTTCGAAGAATAGGTAATTTTTCAAATTTCGCCACAAAATGCAGAATTCCACCCTATTTCTTCTGTTATACAAGAATTATGATGAAATGTAGTTGCTATTATAATTCCTACTTGAAATCACCAACTTTAGGTAACCCCCACCCCTGCTTGCCCACCAGGTGTCAAGTCGTTCCTCCCAAGGACAAGAGAGTGTCGGGCCGAGGGGAGTGTGTGATCAGCTACAGCAGTAAAAAGCTGGAAAACAATAGATGTTAGAACACTGCTCCTGTGGAACTGCGGAATGCAAACGATGAGCCAATATTCAACATAGAAGGCTGAAATTTGTCTATTCTACCTGCGCTACCTAGACCTAGTTGTTTTCGATTTCTAAGGTCATATTAGATCACTTTTCATTTTATTCTTTCAACATGACTCTATTATTCATTAATTCTAAGAAGAAATCGAAAAATAGTAAGTATAGAAGGGTATAAGTACCTCAGGTAGAATAGTCAAATTAGGTAATAAGAAAATTAAAATTAGGGATTGGTAAAAATGAGACAGAGAGTGTTTAACCACTCAGAGTATATATAAGATTAAGTTTAGATAAGTAACATTAGAAACCTTCAGCTCTTGAAGTGAATAACTTTGTTAGCGAAAGGAGCATCGAGTGTTAGTGACAGTTTTGGTTTTTCGGTAACTTTCTGAGATGGCCTCTACATCTCGTGGATCAAACTTGTGTTTTATTTGTAAAGGAGGAGTTGAAGCAGGTGAACTAACTGTAGTGAAAGCCAGAGGAGTTGCCAGACTGTTGGAGTCCAGTGTAAAAAGGAAACTTTCGGCAGATGAACAGTTTCTGCGTGAGTTGAGTGAAGTAAGAGTGCACAGTGCTTGCCAAACAAGGTACAACAATGAGAAATTAATTGCTGCATTTACACGTCGTGGATGTGACACATCCAAAGCTCCTTCTCCTGCACCTACCCGACGGTCACAAGTTGCGAAATTTGACTTCACCAATGCGTGTTTTTTTTGTGAGGAAGCTATCACTGATGATTTCAGAGCTAAACAGGCAAAGTTGCCCTTGGAAAGGCGCAATGCTACAGTCAAAGTGACTCTACTCGAAATATCTAATAGAATCATCGAAAAGGCGAGGATGCGTGGAGACGACTGGGGCAAGAAAATAGAAGAGGGCATTAGCCAGTTGCAGAATTTGGACACTGATTTAGTCGCCGTCAATGCTGAGTATCATCAAAAGTGCCTCGCAAGCTATTGCCATCCACCTAAGTCATCGCATAAAAGAGGATTCCGCCCATCGCCGAGTGTTGACGAAACCATGCAGGTGATATTTTCATACATCGACGAGAATAGTAATGAATGCCAGTTTTCCATTCAGCAGCTGATTGAGGAAGACCGTCGACCACACTGCAAAACTTTCAAAAATCGTCTTCAGATGAAATATGGGGACCAAATCATTATTTCAGAATCAAGTAGAGGGCCTATTGTGGCTACAGCAGATCAGCGACGCTGGAGAAAAGTTCCTGGTAGCAATTATTCACACGATCAGTGACGAAGGCTAAATTACAACTAGCCCGCCTACCACCAACAAGGGACGCTGCCAAGTACCACTCCTTCCGCACTTACCAGCAAGTACAGGCATGGTTGGGTAATGATCTCCTCCCATCAGTATGGGGCTGGAGCCTAACCACCCGAGGGTTACTACCAATCCCCACAACCAGAAATGCTGCGCTTTATGACATCCTCCATATTGTTTCCTGCAAGTGCAGCAAAGGCTGTAGCAGCGGAGCAAGAAAGCAGGTCTCCGATGCTCAGCAATGTGCAAGCACTGCACAGGCCACTCCTGCGAAAACACCCCCGCAACTGATTTGATCGAGAAAGACTCACCAGAAATATTGGACGAAAACCACAACAGCGACATCATTGACAGCCTTATCGCTCAGGAGGACGACGAGCTGTAACGAGCAGAACCAGCGGCTATGAAATCTCGGCAGGAAATGTAATGAGTACAAATGAGTGGCTATAATATTGTTACGAGATTGATAAAAGCCCCCTAGCTGCGCCGCTGAGTCAATTCGCCTCATCGATAAATCAGTTCCAAGAAGTGTTTATTTGGATGGATCGTTTTCTTTACTGCATGAATAGTTTAGATAACGGAGCTGCCGCGTCATCGCTCAATTCCTGGAAATGTGTAGAAGTTCTCCGTTTTGAGTATTCTCGAAATCATCGCTAGAAATTTGACTGGGAGAAGAAGTTTTAAAGAAAAGTTTTTATGAAGAGAATTATTTAAGAAGATTAGAAAGTGATAATAAGCAGAAGTGTTAGATCTATCTATACAACAATACAACTAGCTAAATATTCCAAAGTGTTTTATTAGTCAGTGAAGTGTTGTATGTTTGTTTATAGTGAAGTAAGAAAATAAACAGTTCAGTAGTGTGCTCGGCCTATTATTTAGCAAAACGTAACAGTGGTGTCAGAAGTGGGATATTAGTGAAAAACAGAAACTATTTATAAACTATTTATGGTGAAAACGAGGAGTACATCGTACGATACGATGGAGGACATTGTGAAATTTATCCAAAATCAATTTGCGGATTTGGAAAGAAGGCGCCAGGAGGAAAAACAAGAAGCGGAAAAGCGGCGCCAGGAGGAAAAACAAGAAGAGGAAAAGCGGCGCCAGGAGGAAAAACAAGAAGAGGAAAAGCGGCGCCTGGAGGAAAAACAAGAAGAGGAAAAGCGGCGCCAGAAGGAAAAACAAGAAAAAGAAAATGAAAAACAAAAAGAATTAACACGTCGGTTGGAGGAAAAACAGGAACGAGAAGAAGCACTCCAGAAAATTCTCGAAGAACAGAGAAAAGAGCGAGAAAATTAAAAACAAGAAGAGGAAATGAGACGGTTGGATGAAAAGAAAGAACGAGAAGAGGGACTCCAGAAAATTCTCGAGCAACAAAAGAATGAATTGGAACGAATAGAAAAACAATGGAAAACAGACTTCCAGAAGGCTCTAGAACATCAAGATAAGTTCTTCCAACATGTATTACAGAAAAACGAAGTACAAATGGAGGAACTGAAAAAAAAACTAAAGGAAGACGTCAAGAAAATTGACGATGAGCTTGATAAGAAAATGAAAGGACTCGAAAACCAGGTAACTCTCCTTAAAAACCAAGATCGTCGAAACAGGGTTGCCACATCAGGAATTTCCGTAAAACCACCGACTTTTGATGGACAGTCTTCTTGGTCCATGTATCGCCGACAATTTGAAGCTGCAGCGGTGGCTAATGGATGGGGCGAAGAAGAAAAAGCTACGGCACTTATAGTAGCTTTGAGAGGGCCAGCCTTGGGTATGTTGCAGACGATACCCATCGAACAGCAAAATAAATATAAAGACCTGATTACTGCATTAGAGTTGCGGTATGGCGATCAACATCGAGAACAACTGTATCGGGCTCAAATGAGACGCCTAATTCAGCTGGCTTACCCAGAAGCACCGGGAGAATTCAAGAAACAGCTAGCGGTGCAGTTATTTATAGATGGACTGAGAGACACCGAAATCCAGAGGACTTTGCGATTGACACACTTTAAGAGGAGTAGCGATGCCTTGGTACGTTCTTTAGAAGTGGATGCGGCCTTCAACACCTCGAGGCCGAAAGTACGAGCGGTATCGATAGAAGAACCCGAACAACGATCAAGCGCAGCTACTAGTTCATTCGAGAAGGTTCTGGAAGAGATTAAATCTTTGATAAGCGGAATGAGCACCCAGAAAAACAGGGCGTGCTATAGATGTGGGAAATTGGGCCATCTTATCAGAGCCTGCAGGGTAAGAATGCCGCCACGTTCGCAATCACCTATGAGGACAAGATCTTCCAGCGAGTCCTCAAGTGGGCGGCAGGAAAACTAGAATTAGCCAGCGTATCGGGGCGCATGCTGGCTAGCAATAATGGAGCCCCCAGGGTCATCCCTATTAACAGGTTAAGAAGAACAACCGATAGCCTTACCATTTCAGGAAAATTGAACGAAATAGACGTCGTATGCACCATAGACACCGGTGCTGCAGTTTCGTTGGTACGCAGTGACATTCTTTGGCCGGAAAGCGTGAAACCTATCTCTTCAAACGTTCTGCTTCGAACAGTCACTGGAGTAAACGCACCGATTCGAGGAGAAGCTGAGATTACACTGATTCTTGGGCGACTCAACATCACAAATACAGTGTACGTCGCGGATATAGAAGATGAATTTATACTTGGGATGGATTTGATCAGTGACTACGGGTTTTCGTTTGACAATGAAGAGAGGATCATGAAGTTTGGAGGAGAAGAATTTGTCCTCACAACTCCAACAGAGAGGACGATGTCTGTGAAACTGCGATTAGTGAAAACCGTGAAAATTCCTGGATTTTCGGAGAAAGTAGTTTATGCTACATTAGATGGAGACCCTGGGTGCTGCGTTGGAATAGTACAGCCATGTGTTGAATCACCTAGCGATCTGGTTCTTGCACGAGCCCTAGTAAAGACAAAACATGCTATTCCTGTGAGAGTTGCCAACGTGTATGCCGAAGAAATAACAGCTAAAGAAGGCCATATCATTGGAATCTGTGAACCTATTTCATGGGTAACAAACTATGATTCAAGTGACCACCAGGAAAGAAAGAGTGTTATGACAGTTCTTGAAAAATCATTTGAACACTTGTCGACAGAAGAATTGAGAGCTGCAAAAAATTTCATCAGAAGTGAAAGCGACATCTTTGATTCAACAACAACAGGAAGAACTAACCTGGTCAAACACAGGATCGATACTGGGCAAGCCCATCCGATTCGGCAACCACCAAGAAGAGTTCCATTTGCCAAACAACAAGAGGTGGAAGAGCTTGATGACAAGATGATGAAAGATGGTGTGATTGAAAAATCATCGAGCCCTTGGTCTGCACCTGTTGTGTTAGTTTCTAAGAAGGATGGATCCACGAGATTCTGTGTGGATTATAGGAAATTGAATGATGTAACGAAGAAGGATAGCTACCCTTTACCAAGGATTGACGACACATTAACAACTTTAGCAGGTTCACGTTGGTTCTCAACCCTAGATCTGAAGAGCGGGTATCCATGAAGAAGATAATGAGAAGACAGCATTTTCGACTGGAAGCGGACTTTATCAGTTCACTGTCATGTCTTTTGGATTGTGCAATGCTCAAGCAACATTCGAAAGACTTATGGAGCTGGTCCTGCGTGGGCTCACTTGGAAGACTTGCCTAGTATACCTCGACGACGTTTTAGTCATGGGAAAGACGTTTGAAGAACATCTGCACAATTTGCGAGAAATTCTCCAACGATTCAGGAATGCCAACCTCAAACTGAATCCTCAGAAATGCTCATTGTTCCAGAAAGAAGTCGATTTTCTGGGCCATACAATGTCATCAGACGGCATTCGAACAGATGGAAGGAAGATACAGGCGATCCGAGACTGGCCGCGACCTAAAGACAAACATGAAGTGAGGAGCTTCCTAGGTCTCTGCACCTACTACCGTCGGTTTGTAGAAGGATTTGCTGATATTGCGACACCCCTACATAAGTTGACAGAAGACCGAGTCAAATTCGTCTGGTCCAACGAAAGTGAACGGGCATTTGGAAAGTTGCTTTATGTTCCAGTCCGGTTTTAAGTTTTCCACGTCAAAGAGGCCTGTTCGTTTTGGATACGAATGCCAGTAACAATGGGATTGGAGCCGTACTATCACAAGAGCAATATGACCAGGAAAAAGTAATTGAATTTTAAAGCAAGGCACTAACCAAACCAGAAAGAAATTATTGCGTAACGAGGAATGAACTACTTGCAATAATCAAGGCTGTAGACCACTTCCACAAATATCTATATGGAAGAGAGTTCCTCATTAGAACAGGAACAGGAATCAACCAAGTGAGATTAATGGTTGACGACAATTGGACCACAGCGAAAATGAGGCAGGACCAAGAAAGTGATCCAAATATTGCAGATTTTCTACGATGGAAGGAAAGCGGAGCAGAAAGACCCACCTTGAAGGAAATCTCCTTACGATCACCAGGTTTCAAGGCATTGTGGGCACAATGGGATTCCCTGATTGTTGAGAATGGTCTACTGAAAAGAGCGTGGGAATCGGCCGACAGAAGAAACGTGATTTCTCAATTGTGCCTGGGTCGAGGATAAGTGATGTCTTGGAGGAGATCCATGGCAGAAAATCAGGTGGACATTTTGGAGTAAATAAGACCTTGGATAAAATACGTCAGAGATTTTACTGGGTCCAATGTCGTGAAGATGTAGAGAGATGGTGCCGAAGATGTCCGAAGTGTGAAGCAAGCAAAGGTCCCAAGACAAGATCGAGAGGAGAGATGAAACAATACAATGTAGGCGCTCCCTTCGAACGAATCGCCATCGATGTAGCAGGACCGTTTCCGATGACGAATGATGGCAACAAATACATCCTCGTTGCCATGGATTACTTTAGCAAATGGGTTGAAACTTATGCCTTGCCTAATCAAGAAGCATCCACAGTTGCAAGAGCTCTGGTGGATAACATGTTTTCAAGGTTTGGAGTCCCAATGGAGTTACATTCCGATCAAGTAAGAAATTTTGAATCAAATTTATTCAAGGAAGTTTGTGAATTGATGGGAATTAGCAAGACCAGAACAACGGCCCTCCACCCACAGCCACTCCAGCCAGCATCATCTTCGGGAGAGAACTCCGGTTGCCCTGTGACTTGGTGTTCGGATCACCAAGTTCTGAAGAAAAAGAGGTACAGGATTATGCAGACGAACTGCAAGATAGCTTGAATGGGATCCACGAATTTGCAAGAAAAAGATTGAAGATAACTAGTGACAGAATGAAGGCTCGATACGATCTTAAGGCCAATACTGGTGGATTCAAAGGAGATCGAGCGTGGCTGTACAATCCTCGTCGTAAGAAAGGATTTTCTCCTAAATTAACACCATCTTCGGAAAGTCCATATACGATAGTGAAAAGAATAAACGACGTGGTCTATAGAATTCAACGCAGCCCGAGAGCGAAAATGAAGGTCGTTCACCTAGAGAGACTCAAACGTTATAATGGAGACAACGACACATTGTTTGATCGGGACGATCAATATTGAGAGGGGAATAATGTTACGAGATTGATAAAAGCTTCCTAGCTGCGCCGCTGAGTCCATTCCGCGGGCGCCTCATCGATAAACCAGTTCCAAGAAGTGTTTATTTGGATGGATCGTTTTCTGTACTGCATGAATAGTTCAGATAACGGAGCTGCCGCGTCATCGCGAAATCATCGCGAATAATCCAGTCTACCCGATGAGTACCTATATAAACGCTAGACATTTGACTGGGAGAAGAAGTTTTAAAGAAAAGTTTTTATGAAGAGAATTATTTAAGAAGATTAGAAAGTGATAATAAGCAGAAGTGTTTGGAATATTTAGCTAGTTGTATTGTTGTATAGATAGATCTAAGTGTTTTATTAGTCAGTGAAGTGTTGTATGTTTGTTTATAGTGAAGTTAGAAAATAAACAGTTTAGTAGTGTGCTCGGCCTATTATTTAGCAAAACGTTACAATATCTTTATTCCTCAATATAATATATGCCTTGAGAATAAATTAATATTGTTTATTACATTAATTTTGTTCACGAAATGACTACGTCTTTTTTTCTTCCTGTCCGGGGATAATTATGTAGGAGAATGGGGGAATATCGATGCGAAAAGTAACTGATATCAATACCAAAATGATGTGAATAGGTATGGTTGGCTTTCATCAGAAAGTTAGCTTTTGAGAATTGGGGTTGGGTGGGGGAAGGAGGAGTGGGGTGTCCAAAGTTGGTGACTTCAACTAAGAACCATAATTACTACATTTCATCATAATTCGGGTATAACAGATGAAATAAGCTGTAATTTTGGATTTTTTGTCTTTTTTTAGCAAATTTTGAAACATGACCTTTTTTTTGACGTGCCATGTCTCGGTAGCGAATTCACATACAAACATGTTTCTTCCGGAGAGAGGTCAAAAATTTTGCAGTTTCTCCCCCCCCTACTTTTTTCGCACAGGGTCCTCGAGGTCCAAAACTTGGGAAAATGTTGATTAACCATCCCTGAAGAACCTCCAGAAGTTTCATTAACTTCCGACCTTTTTCCACCTAACCCCACTTTTTTCAACCTGTCGACTGAACTACAACGGGAATTTAGGAAACAGAATATTTAATGCCAAACCAAAATAAGACAAAATGAAGAGATCTGGTATATATCGACTAGAATGTGGTGAATGCCCCGCCATATACCGGGTGGCTACGGAATTATTGCCTACGGAATATCTCAGTTATTGCATGAAGTAGGTTTGTGAAATTTGGTTAAATAGGAACATACAACTTTTTCTTGCCTGTACTATTCAGCATAACCATTCCTTTCTAATGATATAATAGAAAGTAATTTTTTGAAACGAAATACCAAAAAATCCAATTATTATTATTCAAATAACAAAAAAACAGATTTATCGAAAAAAAAAATTCAAATTGATAGGATTGAAGATTAAATAAATTCAAAACAAATGTTCGAAATGCATTCCCTCAGCGTCAATACATTTATTGACTCTGGTGATATTTTCATGTAAAACGTTTCTCAACATTTGGGGCGTGATATCTTGGAAAGCTCTACGAATTTTTACTTCTAGCTCATGTAGAGCTGACTGGACCATGGGTTGTTATAAGTCTCTCTTGAAAGCGATTTTGATGATAATTTCTCGCTATTCTTGAATTATGCGGAGGGGCGCCATCTTGCTGGAAGTACAGTCTCTCAGTTATTTCCGCCGGTAGGTTGTTAATGAATTCCGAAATTTCATTCGTTAAAAAATTAAAGTATCTCTCTCCGGTTAGTTGGCCTTGAAAAAGAATGGGGCCAACAATATGAGTTCCAACTATTCCTGTCCAAACATTCACACCAAATCTCTCCTGGAAGCCACCTTGTCGAAACCGGTGCTCGTTTTCTATCGCCCAGTACCTGAAACAAAAGACCGTTCACACTTTTAGCACTTTACACTTCGACTATAGACAATAATCCAAATAAAGTACAGTACCTACCTTGTATTATTCCTGTTAAATAATCCATTGTTGGTAAATCTTGACTCGTCCGTAAACAAGATATAATAGTTAAATAGGTGATTCTCAGCAAATTTTCGAAGAAACCAATTACAATATTCCAGGCGCCTTTCACCGTCATTTTCATACAAATGTTGATGCAACTGATATTTGAAGGATTTAAATCGATGTTTTTTCAAAATTTTCCTAGCAGAGTCCTTACTTATAGCTAATCTGTCTTGAGGAAATTGTGCTATCATATTGTACTAAAGCTAATACATTAATTTCAGTTTCCTCATTAATAACAAATGCTTCTTGGTCTTCGTGATCATCAGGCTCAGTTCTTAATTTTTCTTCAAGCCACTGGAAATACGTTCTTGACGGTTGCTGCCTCCCTGGATATCGCTCTAAATACAATCGTTCAGCGGCATAAGAATTTTTTAAACATTCACCATAAATAAGAAGCATGTCAATTTGTTCGGTTCGTGAATAACGGGGCATTTTTTGAATATTCCACTAACTAATTTCGATTTCCAAACCCTTTTAAAATGGCAGAATCAAAAACACTACTTCGAACGTCACAATAATATGGATAGCAGCGTTCGTGAGAGCTCTCGTTTCTTTTTTGTTTCATTCCAAAATACATCTTAATCAGCCTACTTGTTAATATTTTGGTTCGAATGATTATTGCAATGGAATGATTATTCTGAATAGCACAAACATCGTCCATTGGTAGATATTAGAATATCTATGGACGATGGCACAGACCAAATACGTTTATGTTCCTATTTAACCTAGAACCTACAGGATATAATTTATCATTCCACATTATTTTTAATGATATTTTTGCGTATGGCGATAATCTGTATTTTTTTTTTCTTTTCGCTTTATTCAGCATTCAATTCCCTTTCTAATGACATATCACAAGTTGGTATCTAACCAGAAACTAGATCAGAAAAAAAATATTATTGAAATTCACCGAGTAGGCCGTGGAAGCAAAATGAAAGCCAAAAATTGAAAAGTTGGCTATGGAAACCATACGTCACTTGATAACAGTTGCTACTACTGTGATATTTTATTTTCATTCGTCGGCGTTATAAAAAGCCGCCAAAAAAAAATATTGGAAAAATTGGGAAAAAAACCATACTCTGTAGGTCCATAACTTAAATAGGAACATACAACTTTTTCTTGCCTGTACTATTCAGCATAACCATTCCTTTCTAATGATATAATAGAAAGTAATTTTTTGAAATGAAATACCAAAAAATCCAATTATTATTCTTCAAATAACAAAAAAAACAGATTTATCGAAAAAAAAAATTCAAATTGATAGGATTAAAGATAAAATAAATTCAAAACAAATGTTCGAAATGCATTCCCTCAGCGTCAATACATTTATTGAGTCTGGTGATATTTTCATGTAAAACGTTTCTTAACATTTGGGGCGTGATATCTTGGAAAGCTCTACGAATTTTCACTTCTAGCTCATGTAAAGTTGTAGGCTGTGTGGAATACACCCTATTTTTAAGATGCCCCCATAGAAAAAAGTCGCACGGAGTAAGATCAGGTGACCTTGGTGGCCACCTGACTGGACCATGGGTTGTTATAAGTCTCTCTTGAAAGCGATTTTGAAGATAATTTCTCGCTATTCTTGAATTATGCGGAGGGGCGCCATCTTGCTGGAAGTACATTCTCTCAGTTATTTCCGCTGGTAGGTTGTTAATGAATTCCGAAATTTCATTCGTTAAAAAATTAAAGTATCTCTCTCCGGTTAGTTGGCATTGAAAAAGAATGGGGCCAACAATATGAGTTCCAACTATTCCTGTCCAAACATTCACACCAAATCTCTCCTGGAAGCCACCTTGTCGAAACCGGTGCTCGTTTTCTATCGCCCAGTACCTGAAAGAAAAGACCGTTCACACTTTTAGCACTTTACACTTCGACTATAGACAATGATCCAAATAAAGTACAGTACCTACCTTGTATTATTCCTGTTAAATAATCCATTGTTGGTAAATCTTGACTCGTCCGTAAACAAGATATAATAGTTAAATAGATGATTCTCAGCAATTTTTCGAAGAAACCAATTACAATATTCCAGGCGCCTTTCACCGTCATTTTCATACAAATGTTGATGCAACTGATATTTGAAGGATTTAAATCGATGTTTTTTCAAAATTTTCCTAGCAGAGTCCTTACTTATAGCTAATCTGCCTTGAGGAAATTGTGCTATCATATTGTACTAAAGCTAATACATTAATTTCAGTTTCCTCATTAATAACAAATGCTTCTTGGTCTTCGTGAACATCAGGCTCAGTTCTTAATTTTTCTTCAAGCCACTGGAAATACGTTCTTGACGGTTGCTGCCTCCCTGGATATCGCTCTAAATACAATCGTTCAGCGGCATAAGAATTTTTTAAACATTCACCATAAATGAGAAGCATGTCAATTTGTTTGGTTCGTGAATAACGGGGCATTTTTTGAATATTCCACTAACTAATTTCGATTTCCAAACCCTTTTAAAATGGCAGAATCAAAAACACTACTTCGAACGTCACAATAATATGGATAGCAGCGTTCGTGAGAGCTCTCGTTTCTTTTTTGTTTCATTCCAAAATACATCTTAATCAGCCTACTTGTTAATATTTTGGTTCGAATGATTATTGCAATGGAATGATTATTCTGAATAGCACAAACATCGTCCATTGGTAGATATTAGAATATCTATGGACGATGGCACAGACCAAATACGTTTATGTTCCTATTTAACCTAGAACCTACAGGATATAATTTATCATTCCACATTATTTTTAATGTTATTTTTGCGTATGGCGATAATCTGTATTTTTTTTTCTTTTCGCTTTATTCAGCATTCAATTCCCTTTCTAATGACATATCACAAGTTGGTATCTAACCAGAAACTAGATCAGAAAAAAAATATTATTGAAATTCACCGAGTAGGCCGTGGAAGCAAAATGAAAGCCAAAAATTGAAAAGTTGGCTATGGAAACCATACGTCACTTGATAACAGTTGCTACTACTGTGATATTTTATTTTCATTCGTCGGCGTTATAAAAAGCCGCCAAAAAAAAATATTGGAAAAATTGGGAAAAAAACAATACTCTGTAGGTCCATAACTTAAATAGGAACATACAACTTTTTCTTGCCTGTACTATTCAGCATAACCATTCCTTTCTAATGATATAATAGAAAGTAATTTTTTGAAATGAAATACCAAAAAATCCAATTATTATTCTTCAAATAACAAAAAAAACAGATTTATCGAAAAAAAAAAATTCAAATTGATAGGATTAAAGATAAAATAAATTCAAAACAAATGTTCGAAATGCATTCCCTCAGCGTCAATACATTTATTGAGTCTGGTGATATTTTCATGTAAAACGTTTCTTAACATTTGGGGCGTGATATCTTGGAAAGCTCTACGAATTTTCACTTCTAGCTCATGTAAAGTTGTAGGCTGTGTGGAATACACCCTATTTTTAAGATGCCCCCATAGAAAAAAGTCGCACGGAGTAAGATCAGGTGACCTTGGTGGCCACCTGACTGGACCATGGGTTGTTATAAGTCTCTCTTGAAAGCGATTTTGAAGATAATTTCTCGCTATTCTTGAATTATGCGGAGGGGCGCCATCTTGCTGGAAGTACATTCTCTCAGTTATTTCCGCTGGTAGGTTGTTAATGAATTCCGAAATTTCATTCGTTAAAAAATTAAAGTATCTCTCTCCGGTTAGTTGGCATTGAAAAAGAATGGGGCCAACAATATGAGTTCCAACTATTCCTGTCCAAACATTCACACCAAATCTCTCCTGGAAGCCACCTTGTCGAAACCGGTGCTCGTTTTCTATCGCCCAGTACCTGAAAGAAAAGACCGTTCACACTTTTAGCACTTTACACTTCGACTATAGACAATGATCCAAATAAAGTACAGTACCTACCTTGTATTATTCCTGTTAAATAATCCATTGTTGGTAAATCTTGACTCGTCCGTAAACAAGATATAATAGTTAAATAGGTGATTCTCAGCAATTTTTCGAAGAAACCAATTACAATATTCCAGGCGCCTTTCACCGTCATTTTCATACAAATGTTGATGCAACTGATATTTGAAGGATTTAAATCGATGTTTTTTCAAAATTTTCCTAGCAGAGTCCTTACTTATAGCTAATCTGCCTTGAGGAAATTGTGCTATCATATTGTACTAAAGCTAATACATTAATTTCAGTTTCCTCATTAATAACAAATGCTTCTTGGTCTTCGTGAACATCAGGCTCAGTTCTTAATTTTTCTTCAAGCCAGTGGAAATACGTTCTTGACGGTTGCTGCCTCCCTGGATATCGCTCTAAGTACAATCGTTCAGCGGCATAAGAATTTTTTAAACATTCACCATAAATGAGAAGCATGTCAATTTGTTCGGTTCGTGAATAACGGGGCATTTTTTGAATATTCCACTAACTGATTTCGATTTCCAAACCCTTTTAAAATGGCAGAATCAAAAACACTACTTCGAACGTCACAATAATATGGATAGCAGCGTTCGTGAGAGCTCTCGTTTCTTTTTTGTTTTGTTTCATTCCAAAATACATCTTAATCAGCCTACTTGTTAATATTTTGGTTCGAATGATTATTGCAACGGAATGATTATTCTGAATAGCACAAACATCGTCCATAGGTAGATATTAGAATATCTATGGACGATGGCACAGACCAAGTACGTTTATGTTCCTATTTAACCTAGAACCTACAGGATATAATTTATCATTCCACATTATTTTTAATGTTATTATTGCGTATGGCGATAATCTGTTTTGTTATTTGAAGAATAATAATTGGATTTTTTGGTATTTCATTTCAAAAAATTACTTTCTATTATATCATTAGAAAGGAATGGTTATGCTGAATAGTACAGGCAAGAAAAAGTTGTATGTTCCTATTTAAGTTATGGACCTACAGAGTATTGTTTTTTCCCAATTTTTCCAATATTTTTTTTGGCGGCTTTTTATAACGCCGACGAATGAAAATAAAATATCACAGTAGTAGCAACTGTTATCAAGTGACGTATGGTTTCCATAGCCAACTTTTCAATTTTTGGCTTTCATTTTGCTTCCACGGCCTACTCGGTGAATTTCAATAATATTTTTTTTCTGATCTAGTTTCTGGTTAGATACCAACTTGTGATATGTCATTAGAAAGGGAATTGAATGCTGAATAAAGCGAAAAGAAAAAAAATAGGGCTTCCATTTAAAATAAGAAATGTTACTTCCGGTCAGACCGGAAGTTAACTTCGACATGTCAATATGCTCAAATTCTAGCTCTTATGTCATTATATCGACGCTCCAAATTTCACAAACCTACTTCATACAATAACTGAGATATTCCGTAGGCAATAAATACTTCCGTAGCCACCCGGTATGTACGTTTATTTTATTCAAACTGTAACCAAATCTCACTCTGCAGTTCACTGCTAAGACAGGAAGACAGCACTCTGACAGCAGACAGCAATTGGGTTTCCATTTAAAATAAGAAAGTTGATGTTACTTTCGGTCAGACCGGAAGTTAACTTCGACATGTCAATATGCTCAAATTCTAGCTCTTATGTCATTATATCGACGCTCCAAATTTCACAAACCTACTTCATACAATAACTGAGATATTCCGTAGGCAATAAATACTTCCGTAGCCACCCGGTATGTATGTTTATTTTATTCAAACTGTAACCAAATCTCACTCTGCAGTTCACTGCTAAGACAGGAAGACAGCACTCTGACAGCAGACAGCAATTGGGTTTACATTTAAAATAAGAAAGTTGATGTTACTTCCGGTCAGACCGGAAGTTAACTTCGACATGTCAATATGCTCAAATTCTAGCTCTTATGTCATTATATCGACGCTCCAAATTTCACAAACCTACTTCATACAATAACTGAGATATTCCGTAGGCAATTCTTCCGTAGCCACCCGGTATAGGTCAAACTGGTAGAAATTTTGGTTAAGAGCGTTCCCCATGTTCGCTGCTACTACTTTTTTTTCGAGTCAGACAACTTGTCCTAAAAGTGAGCAAAAGTGCCCAACTTGCTCAAAAAAGGAGCATGTTGGAATAGTGAGTATAAAGACATTTTCAACTTTTGTTCATCCATGAAGAGGATAAAATAATAACTCTCATTTGAATTATTTCTGGAACGGGTGTTGGTATTTTCGCCCCAAAAGTTCGGTTTAGATGAGACTAATAAAATATTCTTATCATAAAGTAAGGGTGTTTGGAAAGAAATTACCTGTTGTACCTGAGCTGCCAGAATAAGCATTTTTTTAAACTTATCGTCATTGGGGCGAATGTACCTGTACCCTCTGGATCAAATTTCCTTTTTTGTGAATTCGGATTAAAATAAGAATTTCTTATTCTTTGTTTTTTATTATGATAATATAAATTTTTGGTATGATGTGGCCATATTGCCAACTGATGCATAATTAGGTTTCGAAAAAAACGTTACTGTTGTGTTCCTAATTTTGAATATTCGTATTTCAGTAAAGAGCGTTCTGAAGAAAGTATTGACAGTTCTGAAGTCATTTCCAATATACCTCTAGCTTTGGATGATATGAACCAGCCAACTGAAGTACATCAAATGAAATCTATAGGTGTGTACGAATACTCGAAAAACTCGAAAAACTTTGTATAGTGTCTTTTATTTTGTTTGTAGATCTGATAGACATCGACTTTTTTCTGAAACAGATACCGATTATTTCCAAAAATCCTTTATATGATTGTTCTTTCAATGACATGTTTCCTGTGCTAACTGATGCATAATTAGGTTTCAAGAAAACCTTAGTGTTGTGTTCCTAATTTTGAATATTCATATTTCAGGAAAGACCGTTCTGAAGAGAGTATTGACAGTTCTGAAGCCATTTCATCTATGCCTTTTCCTATTTATGTGTATTTTTGTTACATAGATGAATAAAGACGATCTATTATAATAATAATAATAATTATTATTATTTCCAATATACCTCTAGCTTTGTATGATATAAACGAGCCAACTGAAGTACTTCCATTAACAAGTGCATCAAATGAAAACTATAGGTAAGTACGAATACTCGAAAAACTTCATTTGTAGTCTTTTATTATTTTGTTTGTAGATCTAGTGAAATAGTATTGGAAGGAAGACGTCTGATAGACAATGACTATTTTCTGAAACACATAGCGAATATTTCCAAACATCCTATATTTGATTGTTCTTTTAATAACATGTTTCCTGTAAATGAATACAGAATGGGACTGAACAGAAAGAACGAATGGATATCAATGACGATTTGGCCTTATCCAGCATATCTACCGGAACTGGATATTCGACAATGAATGAGGTTTTCTCTGTCCTGAACATACCATTTATGAATAGTGACACTTATGAAACGCACCATGAAAAATTTGCTGATATAATCGATCAAAGTCTATGGCAAGTCATGGAAAAAGCAGGTCAAGAGTCTGTTCTCTAGGGAATCTGGAGACGTTGATGAGAATGATGTTCCACTTGTAACAGTAGTGGCAGATGGGGCTTGGAGCAAAAGATTGTACTCCGTCAACTGTAATGCTTCTTCGGGAGTGGTAAGTAATTTATCTTTTTCCACCGGAAACCCTATATAAATCAATTTCTTTTTAGGCCTGCATAATTGGAGTCCGAACAAAAAAGATTTTATTTTTGGGTATTCGAAATAAATATTGTGCAATTTGCGATCGTTTGGCACAGAGAAAGATTGATTCGCCTACGGAACACAAGTGTTTTAAAAATTGGAATGGAACATCCACTGGCATGGAAAGCGATATAATAGTTGAGGGCTTCAAAAGGAGTATAGAAATGCATGGCGTATCATCGCCTGGTTCACACAAAATTGCTAGAATCGAGACGATATGGAAATATGCTTATAGAAAAGGTAGAGTGTATAAATCATCTACTCAGAAATTTTTCCAAAAAAATACGAGAGCTATGTGGTGAGTAAAATGAAAATTATCATCGTACAATGAAAATAAATATACTTCATTTCCAGATAAAAAACGAAGTAATTCAAAAAGTTTAGTGCTACCGGCAACTCTCAGGAATATTTTAGGACAAAATGCACTAAGATTGCGCACAGACATTACACATGCTACTAGGTATAGGATAGCTGAGAATAGTACATTTGATGAGAAAGTCAAGAGTCTGATACAAGATTTGAGGAACATTCCATCCGACGTATTTGGGGAGCACAAAGAATGCCAGTCCATTGGATACTTCAAATGTTCCCCTCGAAATGAAACCAATTTGGTTCCTCTAATGAGAGAGTGTGGTTTGATAGAAGATGTAGAATTATGTATGAATCGCCTGATTCACAACGCAAACAGCCTCATTACAAATATTAATAATAATCTTGCCGAGCATTATAATAGTATGTATGTAGTTTGTAAATTCGGGGGGAAAAGAATAAATTTCTCACTGAAGAGATCGTATGAAACAAGATGTAAGGCTGCTGCAATTTCTTTCAATAATGAAAATTATTATTCAATCCTGAAAGATAAAACTATTACAGTTTTCACCAAGAAATATACCGAGAAAAGAAAAGAAAACTACGGAAAAATAAAAAGAACACACGTAGACCAAAAAATAGAAAAACAGCGTTAGCTGATTCAGATTATGGCCCTAATGCTACTTCCGAGCCCGACCTTCCTGAGGACCAATATGGAATTAAAAAAACACAGTTTTTACAATCCCTCGAAAAGACAACGAAGGAAATTGAAGAAATTGAATTGAAACTAGAGGTCAATCCAACAATCCCCATTGGCTTCAGGAAAGGATACTACGACTCACGGCATCACATTTCGGAGAAATTTGTAAAATGAGAAAAAAAACATCTTTAGCAAACAAAGTGAAACAACTTCTTTACACTACATTCAAAGGTTCTGAAGCAACAAAATACGGGATAGAGAATGAACCGTTTGCTATAAGAGAATTCGAAAATCATTTTAACGTAAAGGTACGGTATGATATGAAAATGGAACTGTAAAAAAATCTCATTTCGCATTTGTTTACAGGTGGATCCATGCGGATTAGTTGTGGATGAATTGTATCTTGGGGCCAGTCCCGATGGCTTAATAGATACTAACTCCATAATTGAAGTGAAATGTCCAAAAAATATTTCTAAGATGCATCCACTTGAAGGCGCAAAAAACAAATTATTGAAATTCTGCACTTTGGATGAAAATAATGAAATGAATTTGAAAAATACAACAATTATTCGACTAAAACATAGATTTCAATTTATTTCTTCTGTGGCAGTCTCTATCCGCAAACTCTGGAATTATATTGGTTACTCTCTGTGACTGTTCTGACTGTCCTGCCATCTAATACCCAGTGGCTTATATACTAGTATTTACAGTTCTCGGCCATTCGAGCCTTTCGGGCGAGTTCTAAGATGTCCCCAGAAACTTCGTTAGAGGGTTCGCGATTCTTCCACGTGATTTATTTGTTTGTCAGCGGAGAACTTGTTTACATTTCGAGTTAACGATGATCAGGGCCGGACTCGAGGCCGGTCTCGAAATCGTTACAATATATTTTCAATGTGCTCTTTGAATATTTATGCGGCAGTAGAAAAAATAATGTTCCTAATTCATGCGTAAAGTGTGTCTCTCCCGCACTTGACTGTTAGCACGAACTCAGCTTGGCGTCGGGTCAACGGAAGTCGCGTGTGGGAAAGTATCACTTTCCGCACTTATAAGGAAAATAACTAGGTATATCCAATTTGAAAAGGTAGGTATCCATGACAACGGCATAAAATGCTTATATTCGAGAAATATTTCACAAATTCAATTCATTTATTCAAGCGTGTTGTCTTCTCAAACTGCATTCAATTTTCATTTTTTATTCAAAGTACTCCTCCTTCAAAAATGTAGAAATAAACTCGTGCAGTTATACTATAACACGCTTATTAGCACAATAATTACCGATAATTTCAATGCACTTGTGCCAATACTAAATATAATGTCCCAACGTGAAATCTGAGAAATCTCTACCCTCCGACTATGACAATATCAATGCAAAGCAAGCGAGAACATGAAAAACGTATGTATTGAGGCATACTTGCTAACAGCACATGCCCGTCGCTTCGCGTAGTGAATATATCAAGCACGATAGAAGGAGGCGTCCTCTTGCAAGTGTGTATGTGCTTGTTTCATAAGACATGCCCATTAAACCCTCAGATATTTGTTGGTTAATGCAAATCTCGGGTTCGCTTGCAGGTACGGAACGACCTTAAGGTACCATGAGCATGTCATTTCGGAGAAAAAATCATTGATGATTGATTGATCTTCAAAATTCGAAACATAAGATAGATTGCTTTTGTGTGTAGACCTATCCTTGTCGGGGTGGTCTATATACACCTATGTCCAAAAGATTAACACTTACAAGGTTATACATTTTTACATTTTTTTCTTCGACAACACATCTATGACAACATAGTTCAAGGAGTTTTTAACATTCTTGAGCTATAAAACCTTACGTTATGGTTATGATTTTCACAATAGCCCATAAAAAAGCATTTTATATAATATATGCTATAACATATAGCTGAATATAGTTTGGTTTTGGTCATAAATAATAATATACTCAGTTTCAAAAAGTAACGTTTTATTATTCTCTTTGCTATAATGGCCTCGTTGTGCTATTTCACAATCTTGAAACTCTGGCCCAAAACACGAGTTCTGTGCTTTGACAGTAAGGTAGATGTGCTGTTTGTTGCGCATGCGCAAGTCGTTGTTCTTTCTCTCGTCCGTTACGTTCATTGGCTCGGCTCTATTTTCCTACTAATTCACTCGTTTCATTTCACGGTTAGTAGGTATAAACGTGGGCGAGTATAAAATTTGCCGAGTATGTATATCACAATTTTTCTTGTTTGCTTCATTTTCAGATGTTGTACTAGAGGAACATTGGTTTACGTATTCAAAACAAAGGATGTCAAGAAATAATAGGAAAGACACATGAATTTTATATCTATTATTATTATTATTACATTGAAGATATACCTATATCGCTGTTATATCGCAGAGAACTATCACAGCGACGTCGCATGGATGAGGCTTGAGTGGGACAAAATAACATCCCTCTGACATCGTAGCGACGTGTTAGCGACATAGAATGCGATATCACAGGTCACAATTGTTACGTCGCTGCGATATCTCTGTGATGTAACAGTCTTTGCTGGGGATTGATTATATATCATAGTTGTTTGAATCATATAACTGTACTTTTGATTTTATTGATCTACTGTATTAGCTAAATTATACTCAATAAAGTATCTATGGCAGAAATTAAAAGGGGTATTTATTTTCTTGGTTTCAATAAATCGAACAAAGTTTAGGAGAGATATCAAATAAATGAAAAGAAATCATATCGACTAAGGTCGAGAATACCTTTCTCTCCAAACATTTTCACAAAGTGAAAAAAAAAAGGCAAATATCTGATAGAAAACAACTATTTCCCCATACGGACATTGAATTACATCTGTCATCCACTTGTGCAATGTTCCTCAAGGAGGATATACTGCAAGTGTTGATTGTAATAATGGCTTTGAATATTATTCCCAGGGAATACTATGATGCTCTTGGATGTTATCGTTCGTTTTGTGGAACAAAGATACTATTGTTGTCTGACCATGTATGTATGTAGGTGGTCATTTCTGACAAAATGAAGGGTAATATTCAATGGCTTTATTACAATCAAGAAGAGATGGAGCAAATCAAATATTTAAAAATATCAGATGTGAAAATAATTGGATAATGTATAAAAGACTTAGGGATTGTGTACAAACGGGAGTTCAGCCGAAGCTTAACTAAACTGAAGCTCATCTGAACCAAAGCTTAAGCTTTTGTTTCGTTGTACAGTCATGTTCAGTTAAGCTCTAGAGATAAAAATTTTTATACTGTTAGTACAAGTACATTTTAAGACAATGAAGTGACAATTAACAATAAGATAATAATATGAGTGGGGTAATTGAGACTTTTTTACTCATAACACTTTTTTCTTCAGTATTCGCAATGTCTGAAAAAAGGGCAACAAACTTCAGTGCCAAAGAAAGTCTTGTTATAGATCTGGTAAAAGCACACAAACATAATGCAAGTTAACAGACAGCAGGACGCATGTAGATTGTAGATTGTAAGGGGGTAAGTTCTTTTGTGCGTGACCCTTGATATATTCGATTCCCAGGATTCCGAGACTTAGTTTATCAGTTTCCTGAGAGCTAAGTTCCTGATGTCGGAGGACATTGAGAAGGCCCCTTCCAAGAACTTAAGCCTCTTTCAGAAAAGCGCTGGGCATTCGCACAGCAAATGTTCCGCAGTTTTCGCGAAGTTCTCGCGGCACCTATCACTCTCTGATTTACCCATCCTTTTGAGGTGGTACCCCAGAGGGCAGTGTCCAGTGAGCAGTCCTGTTACCATCTTTAAGTCTTTCTTGTCCAACTCGAGAAGCTGTTTAGCTTTCTTTGGCGATAGACACACTAGTCTTTTCGCTTCAGCAGGACGCATACGGAAAAATGAAAAGTATGGATGCAAAATGAAAAGAATGATAATGGAATGTCGGGGTAGACTTTTCGGCCAAAATAGGTTTTATGGAAAAAGTACTACAATTTAAGAAAATTGTTACACCCAAGGAACTGGAGTTGGCCCTTCCCAGAATTTTAATTTTACAGATGTGGACAATATTATCAAAGAGATTTTGGGAACCAGAATCAAAGGAAATGAATCTGAATTTAATGGTGATTCAAATGATGAGTGTGAGCAAATTCATTGTCGTAGGTGTTGTGACTGCAGACCCCCATGAATATGCTGAAGATTCAGTTAATTTTTGTGATGAGAGTACTTGCATGAAATATGTAACGAAATCAGTTTGCAGCTCATCAGGAGGAATGAGAAAATCTCATAATAGTAGACAATTAAGATTCTACATTTATGAGTTCTCATGATGTTCCTGAACGACTCATGATGTTCCTGAACGAATTCTTACGAACTCTGCATCATTCTAATTCTTGAAATGGTTTTCACGGCGAAATACTTTGGGAGCTCGCTGTTAGTAAATACCCCGATCAGAAAACAACTACTTCCCTGGCTAATACCACGACGGACATTGAACTACATCTGACAGATATTTGTGCAACGTTCTTCCAAGAAGATCCAATTGCAAGTGCTTGTCTTGTAATTAAACAGAAGAACTTCGTTCGAATTACAGTTTTCTCTCCCCGGAGTCTGTGCTACTTGGGAATGTTTTGTCTTGTTTCTTGCGAATGACGCTGCGATCAACTTTTTTGTGGATCGTAGTGTCATCCGTGATGAAATATTAGTTAAACGGTTGATTATTATTCATTTGTCAGGGACAGGACAATTATAATGTTGTCCGACCCACCCTGGCAGTGATGAGAGGCAATAAACCAGCCAGTTGGGTCTTCTTGGAAGAACGTTGCACAAATATATGTCAGATGTAGTCCAATGTCCGTCGTGGTATTAGCCTGGGAAGAAGTTATTTTCTGACAGATGTTTGCCTTTCATTTTCCACGTGGTGGAAACGCTTAGAGAGAAGGGTACCCCGTATTCTTTCACATTGTTGATACCTCTCTGGCACAATATATTCGAACTTGATATTTGAATGCACGAAACGCTCTCCGGAGCGGAACGATGGCATTTCTTTCGAAGTAAAGCCGTAACCTTGTGTCTCCTGTGTTAATTGTTCTACTGGCTAGTGTATGATGGAAGAGGTTTTTCAAATGGCTGATTCCCATAATTTTCCAACAGTAGATGTTGTTATGGTGTCTGACTTTTTGACAGGGTGCTAAAACCTGAATCAACCGCGCAAACAAGTGCAGTAAAGGCTAAACAGTAAGTGTATAGGTACGTGAATATTTGCATAATTTATTATATGACAAAGACTGTATAGTGATTTTGTAACTAATAATAGTGTTGCTAATAGGTATGTATATTTGTTTCAAAATCTAGTCTAGGTAACTTTTATATAAAATCTATATTTCAGGTGGAAATAGCGGCAATAAAAATAAGTTGAGTGAGATATGGCAATTTCTGAATAAAAATATATGGCACTCGTGTGTTTATTAAAATGATATATTCTTCAAAATCAGTAGCTAATGACAATGTTTGGTTTACTTCGATTTTAGTTTGCTTGGATTTCGTGATAATAGGTATATTGACTGAAATTTAAAAAAAAGTGGTAAATAATAATATGTGTCCAGGTGAAAAAAATAATGGTTAGGTGTTGGGATAAAACTCCAGTACATTCAATAACAATAATGATAATTTTAAAATATTCTTTCAGTTTCGCCCGGAAGCATATAAGCAAAACGTACCACATTTCAGTCAATGGAAGATATTCCAGCCCTCTAATTGGATGCAACCAACCACAGGTGCATTTTGCCCATCCAGACTAAAACGTAGTACACTTTATCACTTGCAGCGTTGCGGTTGATCGAACAAGGGTGCAGTTTGCCCATCCTGGCTGAAACGTGGTGCACTTGGTCACTTGCGGAGTCGCAGATCTTGCGCGGTACTGTCCAAGTAAAACTTTTTTTAGAATATTTCCATATATTACAGTGCAATTACAGTGCATGTTACACCATGTATTATAAAAAAGAGTTGCATTTTCTAATATCTACTTTGTAACGAAATAGCACAATATGAACGACCTTTCATCAAATCGTACGTAAATGTTCCTTTTTGAAGTCTATTAATATGCAAGTATCTTGAAAAAAATCATTAGAAATAATTTAGAAAAATCTAAACAAATGAAAAAGTGACTAAAGGTTGTGCATATTTCTGGCTGTAACGTCAAAGGGTAATGGTTCATATTGTAAGTACATGATGCGGCATGACAAAGTGCAACACGTCTTGGTCTGGATGGGCAAACTGCACCTGTGGTCACCACCAATCAGCGAGCTAGAATATCATCTATTGACTGAAATGTGCCTATATGCTGCGCGGAAAAGCTACGGTGATTCTGCTATTGGAAAAACTGCATACGGGCCAGAAATTGTCCAGAACACAAAGTTAGAGATAAGCCATATTTTGTTACGGCTAACATCGATGAGGAAGCTGAAATTATCACAGAGGTCTCATGTCTTAGTTGCGTTGCAGCTCTCGGGGGATGTAAACATACGATAGCATTTTTGATGTGATTGCATCGTCGATCCGAAGAAAAACAGCAGTCTAATGTAGGATCTACAGAAAAATTAATACCGACGGGTTCTTTGAAGAAGAAATTGGCCTAATAACCAAAAAAAAATGTATCTGCTCTTTTGATTCACACAATAGTGATATAAGAACATCGGATAAAAAAATTATCATTACATCAAATGAAGAACCTTAACAAAGTGAAGACCCTCTATTATATGAGCTTAGATATGGTCGTATAACTGCTTCGAAAGTATACGAAATGTCTGTTTGTAAAACTGTCATCGGTTCTTTGGTAAACCAAATTATCGGGGTCGCAAAAAAAATTCGACAGTATTGCAATGAACAGAAGCTTGCAAAAATCAGTATTACAGCTAATAATGAAACATAAACGCAGACATTAACGAGAGTGGTTTTATAATTTTAAAACACTAAGGAGTTATTGGGGCTTCACCGGATGGTGTTACAAAAGATGCTGTCGTAGAAGTAAAATGTCCTATGTGAAAAGTTTCAAACATTACAATAATGAAAACAATGAAATATCTAAGAAATTAATCTTCAAATGCTGGGCAGAAATGTTGAAAAAGGTTTTTTTGTATTGCATATCCGGATTTTGAGGAATCAAAGCAAGTTAAAATTGTAGAAGTTAGGTATGATGAAGAATGTACACAAACTCTTAGTGAATGTGCACTTTCGTTTTGGAAAGCTAATGTCTTTCCATTGTTGTATGCAAGTTGTAACTAATCAATTTCAGTGTTTACAAAGTAGCATTTTATTTTATAACATTTCATAACATTTTGATAATCATAAAAATATAATGATAACAAGTGTTTGATAATGATAATGTAGGATTTGAAATATACTATACATATACTACTGTTTAATTATTGGAGATTGTAAATTAATTATTGCGCATGCTATAATACTGGTATTGTCAAGTTTCTGAACTAAGTCTAAATTTACGGTAGCATGTGGACTTAGCATTTTGAAATCCCTAATGCGTTTTATGATCCGTTCAATATGATTTCGTAAGCAAGACATTATCCCGTGACATTTTATCTTTATTTGCAACACTAGGTGATCTAACTCATGTACAATTTTTTCTATGTAAAAAAGTAAAAAAAAATAAATCCTCTTTCAGCCATGACAACACTGTTTTCATGAACTCCATTCAGAGAGAGAATACTTGAACTATAAACATTGACCCCTACAGTGTATGCTGAGAAAAATCAGAAATACATTCTAAATACAGTGTTGCCTATCCACCCGTAGAGTGTACGTTAAGAAAAATCAGAAAAACTTTCTGTACACAGTCTTAAGGTCCATTTATATTCCCTGTAACCAACTAGCAGAATTTTGTTTTGATTCAGACAGGAGGACCACCTGCAGACTAGTTTCAACGTTTTGCATCTCATCAGTGTACGGGTATGTCAATAAAAACAGCTCTGCAGCAATCCATTCCCCGTCCGAATTTTTCTAGTTGGTTAAAGGGAACACTTGCAATTGTATCCTCTGATGTAGTGGGGATCATTGCACAATATATGCAAGATATAATGGGGAATTTTCTTCAATTTGGGATATTGAAGCAAATGCAAGTTTGAACAAAATAAAATTGAGTTTCATTCATGAGTTTTTCAACTTCACTGCGAAAAGTATTCAAATTAATTTTTCAAATGTTGGGTTTTAAATTTTAAAGGGTTTTGTTTCTAATTAACACGTTGGCAACAGCGCCTAAAAACGTAGAGAATGGTAGTATGCTAGAAGAAGAAGTATCTTAGCCAATATATCTGTCTTTGTTAGGGGTTAGGCACACAGTACACAAAATGTCATAGAATGACTCGGAACCACCGACCTATATCCTATTATAGGTAGGTGCTCGGAACATTGTCATCTCTGTTTAACTTATTGCGTAATAGATTTGTTGTCCTTTTTAATCTGTGAAATTTGTAGCCCATGTTGCCAGATGGTGAAATAGAAACAAATCCCTTTAAATTTTAAATGCCCAATTTTATTTTTAATTTTTAAGTACTTGAATAATTTGTTTAAAGAAAAATGTTGAAATGGTTTGTTTTAAATGCAGTGTTTTATAGATATTCAATACCCTTAATGAGATAGGCCAGTTTTGTTTCAGAATTTAATTGTAAATTTCAAACCATTTCGTTCAAATATGATAAACGATCAACATCAGCTTGAATTTGATGTCTACAGGAAGGGCACGAGTACACTCAGCTACATTCCTGAGAGTTTCCACTATTGCACACAGCAAAAAAATGGTAGGATTAAACTTCTTGGTAAATCGAGTCTTGTTGTTCCCACTCGATGAGAAAATGATTATGAAAGAAGTAGCTGAACGGTTAATCTGTGAATTTGGTAGACAAACTGATTAAGAAGCGTAGATTCAAGAAATCCCTTTGTGACTTAATTTTCAAAAGGAGAAAAATCCTCCAAAATATGTCGTTATCCCATACGAACATCAAGTTATTTGGGATTTCTCAAAATCTTTAATATGAAGTTAGTATACAAAACCTCGTATAAGCTACCAAAAATCCTGGGTCCTCTCAAAGATAAGACAGAAGAATAACAAAAGTCGGGGATTTATTAAATTAGCTACAAGGACTCCGAGAAGGGCCCAATACCACATAGTACACTATAGAAATCATTAGTTTTCAAATTAATTAATTAATTTTCAAAAATGTTGTCATTGAATCCAAAAATAAAATTAGTTAGAAGATAGCGTAGGTAAAGTAGAAAAAATTATATTGTTATGAGATTAATAAAAATCCCCTAGTACGCCGCTATCGAGTGCCGAACCATAAAACGTAATTCATTTGCATAACAAATGAGCTGGCGTCGTAGGCCTGGAATTGTTTGGAGTAATCTAGAGAACGGAATCTGGAAGAACCTAGTCTAGACAAATTGAGTATATAAGGTGACACATTTCATTCGGAAGGGAAGTTTTTGAAGAAGTAAATAAGTATTTGGAATATTTATCTACCTAACTGAAGAAACTAAGTGTTTTATTAGTCAGTGGAGTAGTTGTATTTTTATAGCGAAGGTAATGAAAACAGTTTAGTAGTGTGATCGGAGTATTATTTAAAAAAATCGTAACAGTGGTGTCCGAAGTGGGATATTAGTGAAAAACAGAAACTAATTATGGTGAATACGAGGAGTACATCGTACGATACGATGGAGGGCATTGTGAAATTTATAAAAAATCAATTTGCGGATTTGGAAAAAAGGCGCCAGGAGGAAAAACAAAAAGAGGAAAAACTAGAAGAGGAAAAGCGGCGCCAGGAGGAAAAACGAGAACGAGAAATTGAAAAACAAGAAGGGGAAAAGCGGCACCAGAAGGAAAAACAACGAAAAAATAAAAAACAAAAAGAAGAAACGCGTCGGTTGGATGAAAAGAAAGAATGAGAAGAGGCACTCCAGAAAATTCTCGAAGAACAGAGAAATGAACGAGAAGAAGCACTCCAGAACAACAAAAGAATGAATTAGAACGAATAGAAAAACAAAGAAAAACAGACCTTCAGAGAGTTCTAGGACATCAAAACAAGTTCTTCCAACATGTAGGTATTACAGAAAACCGAAGTACAAATGGGGGAACTGAAAGGAAAAATAGGGGAAGACATCAAGAAAATCGACGATGAGCTTAATAAGACAGTGGATACAGTGCGAGAGGAGGTGAAAGGACTCGAAAACCAGATAGCTCTCCTCAAGAACCAAGATCGTCGAGACAGGGTTGTCACATCAGGAATTTCCGTAAACCACCGACATTTGATATAAATTCGTCTTTGTCAATGTATCGTCGATAACTGGAAGCCGCAGCAGGGGCTAATGGATAGGGCGAAGAAGAAAAAGCTACGGCACTTATAGTAACTTTGAGAGGGCCAGCTTTGGGTATGTTGCAGACGATACCCATCGAACAGCAAAATAAATATAAAGACCTGATTACTGCATTAGAGTTGCGGTATGGCGATCAACATTGAGAACAGCTGTATCGGGCTCAAATAAAAACGCGCACTCAAAAATCAGAAGATATTCTGCCATAATTTGAAGCGGATGTGAGACGCCTAATTCAGCTGGCTTACCCAGAAGCACCGGGAGATTTCAAAGAACAGCTAGCGGTGCAGTTATTATTTATAGATGGACTGAGAGACACCGAAATCTAAAGGACTCTGCGACTAACATACTTCAAGAGGAGTATCGATGCTTTGGTACGTTCTCTAGAAGTGGAGGCGGCCTTCAACACCTCGAGGCCGAAAGTACGAGCAGTATCAATAGAAGAATCCGAACAACGATCAAACGCAGTTACTAGTTTATTCGAGAAGGTTCTGGATGAAATCAAATCTTTGAAAAGCGGAATGAGTACTCACAAGAATAGGGCGTGCTATAGATGTGGAAAATTGGGACATCTTATCTTATAAAAGACTGCAGAGTAAGAATGCCACCATCACCTATGAGGACAACGTCTTCCAGCGAATCCTCAAGTGAGCGGCAGGAAAACTAGAATAAGTCAGCATATCGGGGCGCATGCTGGCAATAATAGAGCCCCCAGGGTCATTTCTATCAACAGGCTAAGAAGAACAACCGACAGCCTAACCATTGTAGGGAATTTGAACGAAGTAGGCTTCACATGCACATTCGAGGAGAAGCTGAGATTACACTGATTCTTGGGCGACTGACCATCATAAATACAGGGTACGTCACACATATAGAAGATGAATTATTTATACTTGGGATGGATTTGATCATATGGATTTTCATTTAACATTGAAGAGAGTATTATGAAGTTTGGAGGAGAAGAATTTGCCCTCACAACTCCAGCAGAAAGGACGATGTCTGTGAAACTGCGATTAGTGAAAAAGTAGTTTGTGCTACATTAGATGAAGACCCTGGGTGCTGCGTTGGAATAGTACAGCTATGTGTTGAATAACCAGCAATTTGGTTCTTGCACGAGTCCTGGTAAAGACAAAACGAGCTATTCCTGTGAGAGTTACCAAACAGTGAAGAGAGTATTATGAAGTTTGGAGGAGAAGAATTCGCCCTCACAACTCCAGCAGAAAGGACGATGTCTGTGAAACTGCGATTAGTGAAAAAGTAGTTTGTGCTACATTAGATGAAGACCCTGGGTGCTGGGTACAGCCATGTGTTGAATAACCTAGCAATTTGGTTAATGCACGAGCCCTGGTAAAGACTAAACGAGCTATTCCTGTGAGAGTTGCCAACATGTATCCCGAAGAAATAACAGCTGAAGAAGGCGATATCATTAAAATCTGTGAACCTAATACATTGATAGAAAATTACGATTTAGGTGACCACCAGAAAAAAACAAAGTCTCAGAGAGTGTTATGACAATGCTTGAAAAATCATTTGAACACTTGTCAACAAAAGAATTGAGAGCTGCTAAAAATTTCATCAGAAGTGAAAGCGACATCTCTGATTCAACAACAGGAAGAACCAACCTGGTAAAATACAGAATCGATACTAGCCAAGCCCAACTGATTAAGCTGCCACCAAGAAATGTTCCATTTGCCATACAACAAGAGGTGGAAAAACTTGTTGACAAGATGATGAAATATGGTGTCATTGAAGAATCATCGAGCCCTTGGTCTGCACCTGTTGTGTTAGTATCTAAGAAGGATGGATCTACGAGATTCTGTGTGGATTATAGAAAATTGAACGATGTCACGAAGAAGTATAGCTACCCTTTTCCAAGGATAGACGACACATCAACAACATTAGCAGGATCACGTTGGTTTTCAACTCTAGATCTGAAGAGCGGGTATTGGCAAGTGGGCATACATGAAGACGATAAGAAGAAGAAGACAGCATTTTCGACTGGAAGCGGACTTTATCAGTTTACTGTTATGCCTTTTGGATTGTGCACTGCACTAGCAATATTTGAGAGACTTATGGAGCTGGTCCTGCGTGGACTCACTTGGAAGACTTGCCTCGTATACCTCGACGATGTTTTAGTCATGGAAAAGACAATCCTCTGAAATGCTCATTGTTCCAGAAAGAAGTGGATTTTCTGGGCAATACAGTGACAACAGACGGAAGGAAGATACAGGCTATACTAGACCAGCCGAGACCCAAAAACATACATGAAGTGAGAATTTTCCTAGGTCTCTGCACCTACTACCGTCGGTTTGTAGAAAAATTTGCTGATATTGCGTCATTCCTACATAAGTTGACAGAAGAACGAGTCAAATTCGTCTGGTCCAACGAAAGTGAACGGACATTTGGAAAACTGAAAGTTGCTCTATGTTCCAGTCCGATTTTGAGTTTACCACGTCAAAGAGACCTCTTCGTTTTGGTCACAGATATCATTAAAAATGGTATTGACGCCTCACAAGAGCAATTAGGTTAGGAGAAAGTGATCGAGTTTAACAGCAAAGCATTGACAAAGCCAGAATGAAATTATTGTGTAACAAGAAAGCAACTACTGGCAATAATCAAGGCTGTCGACCACTTCCACAAATATCTGTATGGAAGAGAGTTTCTCATTAGAACATATCATGCAGCTTTGAAGTGGCTACTCTAGATGAAGTGGGATATTAGTGAAAAACAGAAACTAATTATGGTGAATACGAGGAGTACATCGTACGATACGATGGAGGGCATTGTGAAATTTATAAAAAATCAATTTGCGGATTTGGAAAAAAGGCGCCAGGAGGAAAAACAAAAAGAGGAAAAACTAGAAGAGGAAAAGCGGCGCCAGGAGGAAAAACGAGAACGAGAAATTGAAAAACAAGAAGGGGAAAAGCGGCACCAGAAGGAAAAACAACGAAAAAATAAAAAACAAAAAGAAGAAACGCGTCGGTTGGATGAAAAGAAAGAATGAGAAGAGGCACTCCAGAAAATTCTCGAAGAACAGAGAAATGAACGAGAAGAAGCACTCCAGAACAACAAAAGAATGAATTAGAACGAATAGAAAAACAAAGAAAAACAGACCTTCAGAGAGTTCTAGGACATCAAAACAAGTTCTTCCAACATGTAGGTATTACAGAAAACCGAAGTACAAATGGGGGAACTGAAAGGAAAAATAGGGGAAGACATCAAGAAAATCGACGATGAGCTTAATAAGACAGTGGATACAGTGCGAGAGGAGGTGAAAGGACTCGAAAACCAGATAGCTCTCCTCAAGAACCAAGATCGTCGAGACAGGGTTGTCACATCAGGAATTTCCGTAAACCACCGACATTTGATATAAATTCGTCTTTGTCAATGTATCGTCGATAACTGGAAGCCGCAGCAGGGGCTAATGGATAGGGCGAAGAAGAAAAAGCTACGGCACTTATAGTAACTTTGAGAGGGCCAGCTTTGGGTATGTTGCAGACGATACCCATCGAACAGCAAAATAAATATAAAGACCTGATTACTGCATTAGAGTTGCGGTATGGCGATCAACATTGAGAACAGCTGTATCGGGCTCAAATAAAAACGCGCACTCAAAAATCAGAAGATATTCTGCCATAATTTGAAGCGGATGTGAGACGCCTAATTCAGCTGGCTTACCCAGAAGCACCGGGAGATTTCAAAGAACAGCTAGCGGTGCAGTTATTATTTATAGATGGACTGAGAGACACCGAAATCTAAAGGACTCTGCGACTAACATACTTCAAGAGGAGTATCGATGCTTTGGTACGTTCTCTAGAAGTGGAGGCGGCCTTCAACACCTCGAGGCCGAAAGTACGAGCAGTATCAATAGAAGAATCCGAACAACGATCAAACGCAGTTACTAGTTTATTCGAGAAGGTTCTGGATGAAATCAAATCTTTGAAAAGCGGAATGAGTACTCACAAGAATAGGGCGTGCTATAGATGTGGAAAATTGGGACATCTTATCTTATAAAAGACTGCAGAGTAAGAATGCCACCATCACCTATGAGGACAACGTCTTCCAGCGAATCCTCAAGTGAGCGGCAGGAAAACTAGAATAAGTCAGCATATCGGGGCGCATGCTGGCAATAATAGAGCCCCCAGGGTCATTTCTATCAACAGGCTAAGAAGAACAACCGACAGCCTAACCATTGTAGGGAATTTGAACGAAGTAGGCTTCACATGCACATTCGAGGAGAAGCTGAGATTACACTGATTCTTGGGCGACTGACCATCATAAATACAGGGTACGTCACACATATAGAAGATGAATTATTTATACTTGGGATGGATTTGATCATATGGATTTTCATTTAACATTGAAGAGAGTATTATGAAGTTTGGAGGAGAAGAATTTGCCCTCACAACTCCAGCAGAAAGGACGATGTCTGTGAAACTGCGATTAGTGAAAAAGTAGTTTGTGCTACATTAGATGAAGACCCTGGGTGCTGCGTTGGAATAGTACAGCTATGTGTTGAATAACCAGCAATTTGGTTCTTGCACGAGTCCTGGTAAAGACAAAACGAGCTATTCCTGTGAGAGTTACCAAACAGTGAAGAGAGTATTATGAAGTTTGGAGGAGAAGAATTCGCCCTCACAACTCCAGCAGAAAGGACGATGTCTGTGAAACTGCGATTAGTGAAAAAGTAGTTTGTGCTACATTAGATGAAGACCCTGGGTGCTGGGTACAGCCATGTGTTGAATAACCTAGCAATTTGGTTAATGCACGAGCCCTGGTAAAGACTAAACGAGCTATTCCTGTGAGAGTTGCCAACATGTATCCCGAAGAAATAACAGCTGAAGAAGGCGATATCATTAAAATCTGTGAACCTAATACATTGATAGAAAATTACGATTTAGGTGACCACCAGAAAAAAACAAAGTCTCAGAGAGTGTTATGACAATGCTTGAAAAATCATTTGAACACTTGTCAACAAAAGAATTGAGAGCTGCTAAAAATTTCATCAGAAGTGAAAGCGACATCTCTGATTCAACAACAGGAAGAACCAACCTGGTAAAATACAGAATCGATACTAGCCAAGCCCAACTGATTAAGCTGCCACCAAGAAATGTTCCATTTGCCATACAACAAGAGGTGGAAAAACTTGTTGACAAGATGATGAAATATGGTGTCATTGAAGAATCATCGAGCCCTTGGTCTGCACCTGTTGTGTTAGTATCTAAGAAGGATGGATCTACGAGATTCTGTGTGGATTATAGAAAATTGAACGATGTCACGAAGAAGTATAGCTACCCTTTTCCAAGGATAGACGACACATCAACAACATTAGCAGGATCACGTTGGTTTTCAACTCTAGATCTGAAGAGCGGGTATTGGCAAGTGGGCATACATGAAGACGATAAGAAGAAGAAGACAGCATTTTCGACTGGAAGCGGACTTTATCAGTTTACTGTTATGCCTTTTGGATTGTGCACTGCACTAGCAATATTTGAGAGACTTATGGAGCTGGTCCTGCGTGGACTCACTTGGAAGACTTGCCTCGTATACCTCGACGATGTTTTAGTCATGGAAAAGACAATCCTCTGAAATGCTCATTGTTCCAGAAAGAAGTGGATTTTCTGGGCAATACAGTGACAACAGACGGAAGGAAGATACAGGCTATACTAGACCAGCCGAGACCCAAAAACATACATGAAGTGAGAATCTTCCTAGGTCTCTGCACCTACTACCGTCGGTTTCTAGAAAAATTTGCTGATATTGCGTCATTCCTACATAAGTTGACAGAATAACGAGTCAAATTCGTCTGGTCCAACGAAAGTGAACGGACATTTGGAAAACTGAAAGTTGCTCTATGTTCCAGTCCGATTTTGAGTTTACCACGTCAAAGAGACCTCTTCGTTTTGGTCACAGATATCATTAAAAATGGTATTGACGCCTCACAAGAGCAATTAGGTTAGGAGAAAGTGATCGAGTTTAACAGCAAAGCATTGACAAAGCCAGAATGAAATTATTGTGTAACAAGAAAGCAACTACTGGCAATAATCAAGGCTGTCGACCACTTCCACAAATATCTGTATGGAAGAGAGTTTCTCATTAGAACATATCATGCAGCTTTGAAGTGGCTACTCTAGATGAAGACCCCCTGAAGGACAAGTAGCAAGGTGGATTGAAAAGTTGAACCAGTATCACTTCAAGATAAAACATCGACCAAGACGATTGCACAACAACGGAGATGCCTTTTCCAGAAGACCTTGTTCGGATACCTGTGAGCATTGTGAGCGAATTGAACGTCGCGAAGGAATCAACCAAGTGAGATTAATGGATGACGAGAATTGGACCACGCGAAAATAAGACAGGACCAAGATATTACGTTACGGATATTCTAAGATGGAAGGAAAGTAGAGCGAAAAGACCCACCTGGAGGAAAATCTCCGTTCGATCATCAACTTTCAAGGCATTGTAGGCACAATGAGATTTCTTGATTGTTGAGAATGGTCTATTAAGGAGAGCTTGGGAATATTGACCAATTTAGTAATAAATTGAGTACAAAAATATTGTTTGATGTGCTAAGCTCGTTTGGGATGACCTCATTAATCACATATTTCACGAGAGTTTTCAATAGCTTAGCCTATACCAGCTCTAAATCCATAGATTATATAATAACTAACGCACCAAATATGTTTGTGTCAAACTTTGATAAAGGGCTTTCAGACCATTATTGTCAAACAGTTGATCTTAAATTACTTCGAGAATCTAATCATATAGACAATATTGTGAGAATCTCAGCTCAAGATGAAAACTCTAGATAGGCCCGATGCTATGTAAACACCGTACTCAATGAAGCAAAGACAAGTGTGTATTTACAATTCACCTCTAGTCTCTGCTGTTTGCAAACATCTACCCTCTGTTATCAAATTGATCAATGAAAAATCTGAGCTCGGTAAGTATCAAGCAATGTGTAATTTTATATTCCGGTGTATTACTATGGGCGTTCTAGAAAAATATTTTTTCCAAAAAGTTGGAAAAAAATCTTCTCTCAAAAGATATAATATGTCGTTTTCAACTGATAAAATAGTAGGCACTCTGAAAATTGAATGCGGTTACCAGAATTATCTCACTCTTGGCAACACCGCTTGTTGCATTGGTCGCCATTGGGTTGACGTATTTTCTTGTTGTTTTGATTAGAAATTTCCTTTGGGTTTCCAAGAGTTTTCGTGGTTTTTTAACGTTCCTAAACAAGTTTACGTGAGATTTGTGATACTTTTAATAGTAGTGCAGTGGTTTAGTGAGATACAATGTCGAAATACTGCTTTGTTTACAAAACAACGATAGTCAACAAACATTCCACAGGTGAGCTAACAGTGGCGTGTCGGACGAAGAACGTAAACGCACGGATCAAATTGCCAGGCGTTACTGAAGGCTCTTATGAACCTGAAAGTGACATCAAGACTGGTTTGGGAATTCCGAGAAGAACTCAGTACTCTCACAGAACATAACAAATTAACTTTGATGTGGGTTCCAGGACACTGTGGTATCGAGGGCAATGAAAAAGCTGATGAGCTAGCCAGAGGGGGTTCATCAACTCCATAACTTGACCCAAAACCCGCACTCGGGATTAACAAATCCGATATTCGAGGATGCATTTGGAACTGGGTCAAACGAAATCAAAAGGAGAGGTGGCATGAAGCCCCTCTAATGCACCACGGGAAAACATTCATTAAAGAACCGTCAAAACACAAAACTGAAGAACTACTCAAGCTGGCCACAGTCCAATGAGAAAACACCTAGTGGAAGAAGAAGATCGAGTATGGCTGTACAACCCTCGTCGTAAGAAAGGAGTGTCTCCCAAATAAACACCATCTTGGAAAGGACCCTATACGATAGTGAAGAGAATGTCGTTCACCTAGAAAGGCTTAAACGTTGTAATGGAAACGAAACATTGTTTGATCGCGACGAATAAAATTGAGAGGGGGATAATGTTACGAGATTAATATGAAAATCTCCTAGCTACGCCGCTGTCGAGTGCCGAACCATAAAACGTAACTCATAACAAATGAGCTGACGCCATAGGCATTTCCTTGATTAGTTCCTTTAATTGCTTGAATGGTTTTCTGAACTGAGAAATCTAGAGAACGGAATCCGGAAAAATGTAGTTTAGACAAATGGAGTATATAAGGCGACACATTTCACTCGGAAGGGAAGTGTTTGGAATATTTAGCTAATTGAAAAAGAACTAAATGTTTTATTAGTCAGTGAAGTAGTTGTATTTTTATAGTGAAGGTGATAAAAACAGTTTGGTATTGTGCTCGGCGCATTATTTAGTGAAATATAAATAATAAAGCAGGCACAAAATGTAAACAGGAATATGGTGGGTAGTGAGTGCAATTAGCCTCTCAGATACATAGTATAAATAAGATTAGAATAGCATTGGTAGTTAGTACGCTTTTTTGAGCTCCTGGGGATGCCAAATTTGTTGACGTAAAGCGCGTCTAGTGATATTGACGTTGTTTTGATGTGTTGGGTAGTTTCTATTTCCAGAAGGAGAATGAAGGTTTAAGCATTTTCCATTACTAAACATTCTTCCACAAGTAATCTGAGATTTATGCTCAATTTTCTCAAGAACAACTACTCAGCGCCCGCCCTAGGGGCGAATGATCCGGACATTTGTACGAGTAGCAAATCTAGAGGGCAGCATTTTGACTGTGAATTTGACAAAATATTGAATATCCACTTGATCACAATTTACACTATACTCAATGAAACGAATAAAATCTCGACAAAGTCGAAGTTTCCACGAAGTGGAAAAATTAGGCAAATATCTGTCAGAAAACAACTACCTGGCTAATCCATGACGGACATTGAACTACATCTGACAGATATTTGTGCAACGTTTATTCAAGGAGACCCAATTGCAAGTGCGTATCTTGTAATTGAAAAGTAGATTACCCTTCATTTGGCTGGGAATGATCACCTGCAGATATGCATGTTTCGAGGTTTTGCATCTCATTAGTGCCAGGGTAGGTCGAACCACATTATAATTGTCCTGTCCCTGATAACCTCCAGCACATATTTTCGAATCTTGTTCGAAATAATACAGTTAACTCTTCCTGTAGTATGTGCTTATCGAGGGAGGTAGCTCCTGATTTTCCGTGCAGATGGTGCTGCGACCATTTTAGTTGTGGGTATTCTAGTAGTTTCATCCGTGGGGAACTATTAGATGAACAGTTGATTATTATTCATTTGGCAGGGACAGGACCATTAGTTTAAATACTTTCCAAATCCCTGCAGTGTTTCGACAGTGTTTCTTCAGACATGACATGGTTTTTAAATAGTATATATATTATTATATTATAAATGAAAATAGCTACTATGATGACTAAGTTTTTCGAATCTAGCATCTCTAGTACATTTAGTGCTTGATCCTTGATCAATAGTAGGTAAAATAAAAAATAATCCATCTGATATTTATATTACATAAGAAACTACTTGTTTTTACCACACCGACGTATTAGCAAGACTAATGTTATTTTTTAACGAAACAGCCCTTTATGATGAGCGGTAATAACAAGTACATACGTCCGTAAGTCAATGCATGATATTTCTTCCTATCATTTCTGTTTTCAGTGTTTCAAATGTCAAACAAGTTCATGCAGCGCCCTTCCTGCTTTTTATGTGATGCGCGATTTGGTGTACCTATGTATATAAAGTTAGCAAGGCCACTTGCCGGAAAATTGATGAAACCAATTTCAGTAATTGTCGAATAATTGTCGGGAATTTGTCCTGAACGAAAAAAATTTGTCGGGCTTATAGTTTTTTTTTTATATGGGGTGGCTGTGCTAACTTTATATTAAGTTAGCACTGCCAATAATATAACTTGACAAATAAAAATCAAATGTTATCACTGTGGTAACCAACAATTATCGAGTAATTATCGAAGTCTATTAGAAGTAAAAAATGCCAAAAATCTTTTCTTTACAGCTTATATGTGTATTTTTTATTGGAATTCTTGATAAACGGGGAAATTTTGTGTAACTGGCAACACCGCATGCCTATAAGGATGATTTTAGTTTTTTTCATTACACTATTGTCAAATATGTATTGATTATGCATTCTTTTTGAAACAAATATAAAATTTATTGTTAAAAATGGGAAAACTCAGTGTTCAATGAGAAAACTCATCAAACTTGATTATTTTTTTTGTAGGCTCTCAAATTCACTGAACGATTGGCGAATAATTTTAACTGAAAAACTAAATACAAAAGGTGGAAAAAAGAGATATTCCTTTTTCTCGGTGATGTACTCACATAATTTGCTTGGTCTGTCTTCTCTGTGCCTGAAAATCAACTAGTCAATTGTCGAATGAAAAAATCATATTTGTCGTGGAACTTTGAAATTTCTAGAACCAGAAAAATTACCTATAATTGGTAAAATTCCAATACTTGCAGTATCTTGGTATTACCTACGTAAGGATGATTGAATATATTTTTTTCGGTCGGAAATTCATAGAACATTTGTCCGAACTACGAGAACACATTTGTCGTGAAAATTTTCATTCATGAAAGGCCAGCAAAATTACTTTTAAACGCTAAATAATGGAAAAATTCCCTTTCTTAGTAATATTCACACATAATTTAGTTGGATTATTTTTTCTGTTACTGAAAATCAACTCATCAATTGTCGAATGATCGAATCTAATTTGTCGTGGAAACTTGAAGTTTGTTGAAGCGGAAAAACTACCTATAATTCTATAAATAATAAAATTCTACCTGTATCTGCTAATATTCTATTACTTCTAGTCTCTCGGTAATACCTAAGCACTGTATGATGATTGAATATATATTTTTCGGTCGGAAATTAATGGAACAACTGTCGAACGACGAAAGAATATTCGTCGTGAAAATTCTCACTATTGAATAGCCGAAAAATTACTTTAAAATGCAAAATAATGAAGAAATTCTCATTTTTCAGCAATACACACACCATAATTTGTTTATATCATTTGTTCTGCTCCTGAAAATGAATGACAAAATCAAATTTGTCGTGAAACGTTGAAATTTCCTGAAGCGGAAAAACTACTTGTTATTGGTAAAATTCTATCATTTCCAATCTATTGGTATTACTTACGCTCTGTATGATGACTGAATAAAATTTTCATTCTTGAAAAGCCGGAAAATTGTTTTAAAACACTAAATAATGAAGAAATTCCCTTTTCTTAGCCCTTTTGCTACGCATTATGCTGTTCAATGACAACCCCTGTATACGCACGAAATAGTGCCGCGTGGATTGAACTTTACGGCGCTAGTATTTTAGGGAGAAGAAAAATTGAATGAACAGGAAAAATCAAGATATATATTCAATATATAATAATATATTAATAGGGTTATCTGATTCACCAAGCTCCTCATCACTCTCACCACTTGAATAAACAAGTACATCGTCTCCCGGACGCCCCCTATTATCATATTTGCCATTTCTTGGAGTTCTTTCACAGTCAAAATTCGTTTCAAATCATCCATTTTCCGCTATCGACCTATTCTTGAACTAACCAAATCTACTCATAACTATCAGACACTTTCCAACAACCGAATATCCTGCATTTCGAAGGAAAGCATAGGAATAGTACAGATCAGATGGGATTCGGTGGTAAACCTGTCATCTTCTGAGTTTATGCGCTGTCTATCCCCTCTTTTCCTATAACCGAGGTCACCGTGGCATCGACGTTTTGCAGATGAATATAACTTATTTATATTCTAGAGCCCGATACATACGGCAATCGGCTTTTAAGAAACATGACTTTGAAAATATACGGCGCTTGGCGCCAAACGGTAATGCGTAAAAATACGGCGCTCGGATCGAGAGGGCTAATAATATAGGTACACACATAATTTGGTTGGATAATTTTTTCTGCTCTTGAAAATAAACTAATCAATTGCCGAATGACTAAATCAAATTTGTCGTGGAACGTTGAAATTTTCGGAAGCAGAAAAGCTACTTGATATTGGTAAAATTCTATTATTTCCAGTCTACGCTCTGTATGATGAAATGTATGCGTAGGTAATATCGAGCGACCGGAAATAACTGAATTTTACAAATTATAGGTAGCTTTTCTGCTTCCGAAAATGTCAACGTTCCACGACAAATTTGATTTAGTCATTCGGCAATTGATTAGTTTATTTTCAAGAGCAGAACATATATTCCATAAAAATGATGGTGTGTGTATTACTAACAGCCAGTTCCATAATCAACACCATAAAGACTCCTTTATTCAAAGTCGGCTTTACGATAAAGTATTCTTTAAAGTACACTTTAAAGTGCCTTTGGTTCCATAAACGTACCAACACCTCCCTTTAGATAAAGACTCCTTCAAAGCGGCAATCGTTATGTTTATACTGGTGGCTACACTGAAAAGTAGTATTTTTAGGAATACAGTTGTGGTGATCTTGTTAATTTTCAAGGTGTTTTGTAGTTCTGTGGTTACTGTCATCTGGTATTATAGGTTATGAGATTGTATTTTCATAAATAAACATAAACAATACTTTCTTCATTGTAAGATTTATTATGGCCACAATAAAATTTCAAAATTAGCAGTTTACGGTAAGTTCAATTTGAAATTTGCGATGGAATCAGACAAGAAAAAAAATGTTTTTCTTCCAGTGTGGAGGAACAAGTCTCTTCGATTCAATTGCCAGGATAACTGTTTTTAAGGACCAAGCCTGGCACTGAGTTACCGCAGCATTTAATGCCGTATCTGTGCATCGCATAAATATGGACCATATGAAGTCAAAATAAATATGAAAACAAAAACAAGGTAGGTGGCAGCTGTACAAAGTAATTATATAAAAGGGACTAGTGGTCGAGCTCCTTTAACTGAGGATTCAGTCAATCCAATTATAGAGAGCGTTTTGAAAATCATTGATATCAAAACAATGCAGGGCACTGGCAGCATTGTCTATTTTGACTCAGTATGAAAATAAACTATTGATAAGTATAATTTCATTATTATTTATTTTGTAGGACGTAAACACAGATACAGGAAACACAAAGTGGATGATTTTTCTAAAACTGGCTATAAAAAGTATGTGGAATCGAATTACTGAAGTATCGGTATATTACAGTTATTTATATATTATGAAATGAGGAAAACGAGCCTATATAAGTCGCAACGCTGTTGGAATTATTTCACATTCACTCAAGCCAATGAGGTAGTAGTCAATGAAGTTACTTTACCAGCATCTCTTATAGTATGTAGGTACATTTTTCTCATTTGATTGAACTTTATGCTTTTGCTTCTGTTGTAGAAAACAAAACGTGAATGATCTCATTATACACCATATAAATTGAAAGAACCTGTTACAAGATAGTTGAGGCCAACAATTCAGAACCCAGCAATATTAGCCAATAGAAGAGTATTGAAAGGAAGAGACTGTTTATCTTGAAAAGCAGACTTGGGCAATTGAGGAGGAAAATAGAGGACAAGAAGAAGCTCATATTAAAAACAAATTTTACCATTACATTTACAAATACTTGTACAGCAAAAATAAATGATCAAACTTCATTTTGTTTTTTAATGAATGTGCAAAAATAAGAAAAAAATTGTAAACAAGGATTTTATTTTTATAGGCAATAGTTGGTACTCAAAAGACAAACTTTTTTCTCACATTTCATCTAGAAGATGAATAATCATTTCTATTATCCGATCAACATGTATAGAAATAATAGAAAAAAATAAATAGTATTAGAAGTATTGAAATATAATACATTGGTTGTTGACGACACAAGATTATCAATAAAATAAAAACAGAAAAATCCTTAACTGAGCTATCTGATAAGAAAGAAGTATTCAACTAGTGAGTGGGGACATTTTTCAATAAGAAAGTATAGACAAGATTCTAGTCTAAGACTTTTTGGACTTTACATGTGATCGAGAGTTGAGGTTACTTTCATTTTATTCATAGAATAAATTTATTGAGTATAGAATGGACACTGTGAACTACAATAATTTCTCTTATTCTGACTATTCCTATACATTCTACACATATTGATTGCAAAATTAAGATATTGGTATTGTTTACGGAAGCACCAGTTGGAAAATATGTTTCTGGTATACTCAGATACTAGTCGTATATAAATAGTAATCTCCAGTTCGCACAAGTTCCTCAAGGTTGCTTGTAGGGGTGCAGCCTGATGGTGGATAGAAGAAATTTAAAGTTGATATTTAGTCTTTCTCTGAGGCCGATTCAGATATATGAGTGCTCATGTAGGGTTTTTGAAGCGATTTACACGAATATGTATTCTTGTTGACCCTTTTGCTTGAAATCTCACATAAGTACCTTTTACTTGCGTTTCTATGACCAGGTCATATTTTACTTGGTTCTGTAATAATTTTGTTGATACTGGAGTAATGTCATTTGATTCATTTGAGTTCTTCACATAACTCCGACGTATTATCGTTCACTATATCTTCTAACTATTATTTCCTCATCAATTGATCAAAACTAGAATTTGATGAATTCATTACTATCTATATACAATAAAGTCTTGAAATTTAAATATGACAGATCACAGGCAAAATATAGGTTGTTTACCACAAAAGGATACTTTTCTCTGGTAAAGAGCCGATATCGGGACTTAGTGAACTTTCGTTTCAAAATTGGTTTATGGAACGCATTTTGACATTAAAGGTCCCTTTTTCAAATAAAGGGGACTTTAATTTTGATTATGGAACTGGCTGTAAAATAACCGGTGTGAAGAGCGGTCAAAGATAGCGGCTAATATTTCCGAAATCACCCGAACGCTTGAAGTAGTGGCGTACCAATTAATTTTTAATTTACTTATACGAAATATAAATAATTGTTCCATTGAGTTTTATTTAATTACTGAAACGAAAATGGGTGAATCAATATTTTGGCCTGATGAAAATACAAGGAATTATAATACTTGGTTATGTATTCTCAATTACGTCGACAAGATATTCCGAAAAGCATTTTGTCGTACTCTGCAACTATTTCATTAAAATTCGAATGTTTTGTGAAATCGTCGTCGGAGAATAAAGACATTTCGTCAAAACGTTGCAAATCGCTTCTTCTTTACTCTCCGATGAAAAATTTCTACTTTCCGAGGGAGCCAGGGGATCGTTTACCAACCCTTATATAAAAAATACGAATTCTGCGAGAAATCGTCACCGGAGCATGAACAAATTTTGTCAAATGTTCTTTACTCTCCTATCAAACAATTCGACTTCCCGAGGGAGCCAGGGGGTCATTTACCAACCCTTATATTAAAAAATTTGAGTTCTGAGAGAAATCGTCGCCGGAGCATTAACAAATTTGGTCAAAATGTTGCAAATCACTTCTTCTTTACTCTCCTATCAAAAAATTCGACTTCCCGAGGGAGCCAGGGGGTCATTTACCAACCCTTATATTTAAAAATTCGAGTTCTGAGAGAAATCGTCGCCGGAGCATAAACAAATTTTGTCAAAATGTTGCAAATCACTTCTTCTTTACCCTCCCATCAGAAAATTCGACTTCCCGGGGGATCCAGGGGGTCATTTACCAACCCTTATTTAAAAATTCGAGTTCTGAGAAAAATCGTCTCCGGAGCATAAACAAATTTTGTCAAAATGTTGCAAATCACTTATTCTTTACTCTCCTATCAAAAAATTCGACTTCCCGAGGGAGCCAGGGGGTCATTTACCAACCCTTATATTTAAAAATTCGAGTTCTGAGAGAAATCGTCGCCGGAGCATAAACAAATTTTGTCAAAATGTTGCAAATCACTTCTTCTTTACTCTCCTATCAAAAAATTCGACTATTCATTAAAATTCGAATGTTTTGTGAAATCGTCGTCGGAGAATAAAGACATTTCGTCAAAACGTTGCAAATCGCTTCTTCTTTACTCTCCGATGAAAAATTTCGACTTTCCGAGGGAGCCAGGGGATCGTTTACCAACCCTTATATCAAAAATACGAATTCTGCGAGAAATCGTCACCGGAGCATGAACAAATTTTGTCAAATGTTCTTTACTCTCCTATCAAACAATTCGACTTCCCGAGGGAGCCAGGGGGTCATTTACCAACCCTTATATTTAAAAATTCCAGTTCTGAGAGAAATCGTCGCCGGAGCATTAACAAATTTTGTCAAAATGTTGCAAATCACTTCTTCTTTACTCTCCTATCAAAAAATTTGACTTCCCGAGGGAGCCAGGGGGTCATTTACCAACCCTTATATTTAAAAATTCGAGTTCTGAGAGAAATCGTCGCCGGAGCATAAACGAATTTTTTTCAAAATGTTGCAAATCACTTCTTCTTTACCCTCCCATCAAAAAATTCGACTTCCCGGGGGATCCAGGGGGTCACTTACCAACCCTTATATTTAAAAATTCGAGTTCTGAGAAAAATCGTCTCCGGAGCATAAACAAATTTTGTCAAAATGTTGCAAATCACTTCTTCTTTACTCTCCTATCAAAAAATTCGACTTCCCGAGGGAGCCAGGGGGTCATTTACCAACCCTTATATTTAAAAATTCGAGTTCTGAGAAAAATCGTCGCCGGAGCATAAACCAATTTTAGTCAAAATGTTGCAAATCACTTCTTCTTTACCCTCCTATCAAACAATTCGACTTCCCGAGGGAGGCAGGGGGTCATTTACCAACCCTTATATTTAAAAATTCGACTTCTGAGAGAAATCGTCGCCGGAGCAAAAACAAATTTTGTCAAAATGTTGCAAATCACTTCCTTCACTCTAGGATGAACAATGTCGACTTGCTGAGGGAGCCATGGGGTCATTTAGCAATCCCTATATCATAAATTCAAATTCTTATAGAAGATAATTATTTTTGATATGGACTTTTATTACTCATAACACTTGTGAGTTGTATTTACCGCAAATTGTTCATCAATATCGACATCTTAAGTAGATTACAATTTATTAAAGTATCCGAACATTACAGTCGAGGTATAATACCAAAATAAACAACATATATTCTCAAAAAAAAAAAACACATATATGAATGATTTTTTTAGACAGTTAACTGGAAAACACTGCGTATGAATAAGTTCAGTTCTGTATAGAGGAGACTGAACGTAGATTATAATAGGATCTGACAAAATAATAGTAAGAAGATAATATAAGGAGTGTTTTCCAGCCTCTGAAACGACATATGGCTCATGTTCTATAAAAAAAGAAAAAAAAGTTAATACTACAGAAATTAGAAATTATTGGAATTCCAATAATAACGAAATTTTCATATCACTCTTCCTAATACAAATGAATTATGACATTCGCCTTCAAGTATTGTTTGTTGATAATACAGATGGAAACTTTCAATACTTTACTTTTTTTTTGTCAAGGTCTACGGAGCCAGCAGAAATGTTCATTGCAGTATTGTCAAGTATGAGAAGTAGCACCCGATACAAACAGTTTTCAAAATTCAAAATCAATTTACCAAAATTCCATATTTTATTCATTTATTAAAATCGCATCGTCTGGTATTACATTTATTGAAACATAGTATTTCCTGCAAATTTAAAGTTCAATGCCAGTCATTAACCAGGTATTGGGTTTCATTCCGGCACGTCGATTCTCGATGGCTGAGATGCTGATGAAGCGTTAACACTCAGCAATATTTTCACAGGGATTAGACAGTCATTCATTCATTGAGATTCATTAGTCGTTTGATACTACTGAGTGGTAGTACACCCAAAACAATAATTTTTCGAGGTTCAATAATGGGCCTGACATATTTCATCCACTTATTTCTGATTACAATGCGAGTTTATTTTTCTTGCACATTTTATTGTTTTATCACTGTTTCAGTCGTTTGTTCGCTTCAATTTGATTTTGTTTCCACTTTGTTTCATTTGTTTAAATGCGTTTTTTATATTCAATAAAGTAAATACTTAATTCAATTTCAATAATTTATTTCAATACATCAGGGTGGTCACAATCAATTTGTATGATGTTCTAAACCTCTCGCAAGCCAAGCAAAATAGTATTTGAGAACCCTATACAGCTAGGGGGCCAAGTCCGTGCGGGGGCCAAAAGTGGTAGTACCACCCTAGCGTGACAGTATTGCAGATGCCATTTTTGTATATGGATAGCCAATTGAACATAAAGTAGAGCGGATATCTGAATTGTTTTACAAAAGGGTAAAGAAGAAGTAATTTGCTGAACATTTTGTCAAAATTTATGTTCCGACGTCGATTTCACACAATATTCGAATTTTTAAATATAAGGGTTGGTAAATGACCCCCTGGCTCCCTCGGGAAGTCGAATTTTTTGATACGAGAGTAAAGAAGTGATTTGCAACATTTTGACAAAATTTGTTTATGCTCCGGCGACGATTTCTCTCAGAACTCGAATTTTTAAATATAAGGGTCGGTAAATGACCCCCTGGCTCCCTCGGGAAGTCGAATTTTTTGATAGGAGAGTAAAGAAGAAGTGATTTGCAACATTTTGACAAAATTTGTTTATGCTCCGGCGACGATTTCTCCCAGAACTCGAATTTTTGAATATAAGGGTTGGTAAATGACCCCCTGGCTCCCTCAGGAAGTCGAATTTTCTGATACGAGAGTAAAGAAGAAGTGATTTGCAACATTTTGACAAAATGTATTTATGCTCCGGCGAAAATTTCTCAGAACTCGAATTTTTAAATTTAATGGTTGTAAATGACCCCCTGGCTCCCTCGGGAAGTCGAATTTTTGTATCAAAGAGTAAAGAAAAAGTGAAGTTCAACATTTTGACAAAATTTGTTCATGCTCCGGCGACGATTTCTCTCAGAACTCGAATTTTTAAATATAAGGGTCGGTAAATGATCCCCTGGCTCCTTCGGGAAGTCGAATTTTTTGATAGGAGAGTAAAGAAGTGATTTGCAACATTTTGACAAAATTTGTTTATGCTCCGGCGACGATTTCTCTCAGAACTCGAGTTTTTGAATATAAGGGTTGGTAAATGACACCCTGGCTCCCTCAGAAAGTCGAATTTTTTGATACGAGAATAAAGAAGAAGTGATTTGCAACATTTTGACAAAATGTATTTATGCTCCGGCGAAAATTTCTCAGAACTTGAATTTTTAAATTTAATGGTTGTAAATGACCCCCTGGCTCCCTCAGGAAGTCGAAATTTTTCATCGGAGAGTAAAGAAGGAGCGATTTGTAACATTTTGACGAAATGTCTTTATGCTCCGACGATTTCACAAAACATTCGAATTTTAATGAAATAGTTGCAGAGTACACCCGCTGCATGATTTTTTTACGACAAAATGCTTTTTGGAATGTCCATACATAACCAAGTATTATAATTCCTTGTATTTTCATCAGGCCAAAATATTTATTCATCCATTTTCATCTGAGTAATTAAATAAAACTCAATGGAACAATTATTTATATTTCGTATAAGTAAATTAAAAATTAATTGATACGCCACTGCTTCAAGCATTCGGATGATTTCGGAAATATTAGCTTCTATCTTTGGCCGCTGTCTTCACACCGGTAACGTTATTTTGCATTTTATCATAATTTTCGGCCTATTCAAGAATGAGAATTTTCACGACGTTCGACAATTGTTCCATAATTTTCCAACCAAGAAATATATATTCAATCATCATAAAGTGCTTAGGTATTGCCGAGAGACTGGAAATAATAGAATTTTACCAATTACAGGTAGTTTTTCTCCATTATTTAGCGTTTAATATTAATTTTCCGGCTTTTCAAGAATGAAAATTTTCACGACAAATATGTTCTCGTAGTTCGACAAATCGAAAAAATTATATTTAATCAACAAACAGTACGTAGGTAATACCGAGATATTGCAAGTATTAGAGTTTTACCAATTATAGGTGATTTTTCTGCTTCCGGAAATTTCAAAAGTTCATGACAAATATAATTTATTCATTCGACAACTGACGAGATTTTCAGGCACAGAAAAGACAGACCAAGCTAATTATGCGGGTACATTACCGATAAAAAGGAATATCTCCTTTTGTATTTAGTTTTTCAGTTATAAAAAAGGAGTTTTCTCGGGCAATATGTTATAATTATTCGCCAATCGTTCAGGGTATTTGTCAGCCTACAAAAAAAAATCAAGTTTGATGAGTTTTTTCTTTGAACACTGAGTTTTCCTATTTTTCACAATACATTTTTCATATAGTTCAAAAAGAATGCATAATCAATACATATTTGACAATAGTTTGATGATAAATGCTCAAATTATCCTTATAGGCATGCGGTGTTGCCAATTACTCAAAATTTCCCCGTATATCAAGAATTCCAATAAAAAATACATATACATATGAATAAGCTGTAAAGAAAATATTTTTGGCATTTTTTTACTTCAAATAGACTTCGACAATTACTAGACAATTGTTGGTTACCACAGTGATAAGATTTTATGTTTATTTGTCAAGTTATATTAGTGGCAGTGCTAACTTAATATTATAAAGTTAGCACAGCCACCCCATATAAAAAAAAACTAAAAGCGCGACAAATTTTTTTCGTTAACGACAAATTCTCGACAATTACTGGAATTGGTTTCATCGATTTTCCGGCAAGTGGCCTTGCTAATTTTATATACATGGTGTACCCAGCCATTTTTGTTATTTAATTGAAGGAGCCGCTTCTTTAGGGTTGTTTTCTATAGAATGATAGAATACAAATATTCTTTTAGATTTTAGGAAAAAACATTTAAACAAAATGTAGGTAAATTGCATGTTAATTTTCATTTCGCCTACAAGTATGGTATATTTATTCGAACAAAGTTCGAAAATATGTGCTGGAGATTATCACGATAATGTCTGGTGACATAAATGGGGTCGAATTAACCAAGGAAATTTCTGCGGTATCTGCGCTCTTGGCAAAAAAAAAGGCCAAGCAATGTATTAAAATAATATCAATATTAAATTTTGCCCCAAACCTTAGTGTTGCATTTATAATATTATTGACTATGCCAATAACTGTTGCTAGTTGGAAAAGGAAATTTGTCTAAATTAAAATAAATTAAGAACTTTTTACGTTCCACTACCACACAAAATCATCTTAATGGTTTGGCCATTTTGGCAATTGAGTATGAAATTGCTAATCAAGTGAACTCAAAAGAGTTAATTAGAAAGTTTGCTAAAATAAAAATAAGAAAGGCACATTCCTTGCAACTTTAGTACTTAGTATAGTTGTAGCAAAGCCACTTGCCAGAAATTCGATGAAACCAATTACAGTAGGTAATTGTCGAATAATTGTCGAGAATTTGTCGTGAAAAAAAAACTGTCACGCTCATATTTTTTTTTATATGGGGTGGCTGTGCTACCTTTATATTAAGTGCATGCACTGCCAATAATATAACTCGACAATTGAAGATCAAATTTTATCACTGTGGTAACCAACAATTGTCGATTAATTGTCGGAGTCTAGTTAAAGTGAAAAAAATGTGAAAAATCTTTTTTTTACAGCTTATATATTTATTTTTTATTGGAATTCTTGATATACGGGAATTTTGCGTAATTGGCAACACGGCAAGCATATCTTGTTCTTTTTCCATTAAATCAAATATATATTGGTTATGCATTCATTTTAAAAAAAAATTAAAGACTGGTTATGAGTAATAGAAAAACTCAATGTTCCAGAGAAAAATGTATCTATTCTCATTTTTTTTGTAGACTCCAATATTTACTGAACAATTTTCAGATGATTATAACATATTGCTCGAGAAAACTCTTACTTTTTTTATAGCCGAAAAACTACATAAAAATGGTGGAAAATGGGAATATTCCCTTTTCTCAAAAATACACACTCATTATTTGTTTAGATTATTTTTTCTGTGCCTGAAAATCAAATCATCAATTCGTCGGCTTGGAAGAAGACTGTCACAACTCGAAATTCGTGAATTTTCAGGAGAAGCATTTTAAGAACCGAACAGTGATTATTCAGCCATAACTTGGCTGAGATACATTGTGCCATCTAGGGATTAGTAGATGACTTAGAACTTGTGACTCTCTTCACCAGAAAATAAGGATATACTCTGATTTTTTATGAAAAAATGTCAAATTTGTCGAATTTCGAGTTATGACGGTCTTCTTCCAAACCGACGAATTGTCGAACGACCAAATCAAATTTGTCTTGAAATGTTCAGATTTCCTGAAGCCGAAAAACTACCTGTTATTAGGAAAATTCTAATATTTCCAGTCTTATTGCACTAGTGCAATAAAGAGCTTCTTTTCCCACTGAATATGGTTCAATAAAGTTTTGCTTTTTGCATGAACGTAGAAAAAAAAAATTATGTTGATAGCTCGTGGCTATTAGTTAACGGAATTTTACCGTAGGTATTACCGAGAGGCTGGAAATAATATAATTTTACCAATTACAGGTAGTTTTTCCGCTTCAGAAAATTTCATCGTTCCACGACAAATTTGATTCAGTTATTCAACAATTGATGAGTTAATTTTCAGACCCAGAAAAAATAATCCAACCAAATTCTGTGTATAAATTACTAGGAAAAGGAAATTTCTCCATTATTTAGCTTGAAAGTAAGTAATTTTCCGGCTATTCAATCATGGGAATTTTCACGACAAATATGTTTTTGGCATTCGACAATTGTTACATACATTTTCGATATTTAATCATCATACTGTGCGTAGGTAATACCGAGTGACTAAAAGTAATAGAATATTAGCAGATACAGGTAGTTTTTTTGCTTCCGGAAATTTCAACATTTCATGACAAATATGATTCAGTCATTCGACAATTGACGAGTTGATTTTCAGGCACAGAAAATGCAAACCAATCAAATCACCGAGAAAATGGAATATCTCCTTTTTCCGCCATTTGTATTTACTTTTTCAGTTATAAAAAAGTGGGAGTTTTCTCGGACAGTATGTTATAATCATTCGAAGATCGTTCAATGAATTTTGGAACCTACAAAAAAAATAATCAAGTTTGATGAATTTTTTCCATGGAACACTGAGTTTCTCTATTTTTCACTATACATTTTTCACTTGTTCCAAGAAGAATACATAATCATACATATTTAAGGAAAAAAGAAAAAAATATTCTGATATGCTTGGGGTGTTGTCAATTACGCAAAATTTTCTCGTATATCAAGAATTCCAATAAAAAAATACCTATATAAACAAAAAAATATACTTCGACAATTATTCGACAATTATTGGTTACCACAGTGATAAAATTTGATATTTATTTGTCGAGTTATATTAGTGGCAGTGCTAACTATAAGGTTAGCACAGCCACCCTATATAAAAAAAACTTTGAGCGTGACAAATTTTTTTTCTTTCACAACAAATTATCGACAATTGGTTTCATGAATTTTCCGTCAAGTGGCCTTGCTAACTTTATATACATTATGATAATGATATAGTTGCGTAAATTGACCCTTAAAGATTACTTGGGTAATATAGTGATTCGTAAAAATGCATTCATATTTAAGAAGCAACAATTAACAAAACTGATATCTACACTTGTTAGATATTTATAGAGATCCTACAGCTAGGCTTCAATTAAAATGGTCAAAAGATATAATACTCAGCTTTCTTTATGAATTAAAAATATTCAAGTAGGTAGGTAATTTTTTCGACTAACACCACGATGCCGATAATCCAAGGGTAGAAAAGTCGAATGATGGCGAATTTTTTATTCTTATTTTTTTCATGAAGACAAATCTTAAAATAACCAAACCAACCTGCATGTCGTTTTGCCAACACCTCCTTTTCCTCCCACAAAAATCCATTTAAGGGTCGTCTGATCTATAACATTATTTAGTGTAGGTTCCATTGAATCAAATTCGGTCATATTTACTACACTACAACTTTCGAAAAGTGTCAACAAAATTCTAGTCATAAGCAATTGTAGCCCAGTGTCAAAACCAATAAATAGAAGTTCTAATACTTCTAACCTCCAATCTTCTTATTCTTCTGCTTCTGTTTTTTGTGCTATGCTATAGGCGGAAAAAGGAAACCGCTAGATGTCGCTGAAAAAACCAATATGTCTACCGATGATGTGAACAACGAACTATTTAACGCATTGAATTTTAAATAAACGGTGTTTTTGTAGCATTGAGATTATTGTTTATTGAAATTATTAGTATTATTGAAATAATCCCTGGCTTGATTACTTGTATGAGGTATATGGAATTATGAGACACTATTTGTGTTTCTGAAAGAACTTCTTTAATTTTGGGTAAAAAAAAGATGCCACTAGTACAAGTGGACCTAAGTGATATCCTTCTCCATTTTTCACCCTAAAATCTCAAATAAAACTACAATCACATTTTCATGAGTATATAATAAGGTCTTTTGAGAAAGCAATGTTTTCAAAGAACAAAGCGAACAAATACCATAATCTCAGAAATGTTTCGATCGTACAAGAAACTTGAACTTAATTTTCACGTTACAAATAATTTATTGACATTAGAAATATCTTCAACCTATTTTATATTAGATTATGTATTTTATGGAATGAATAGGCAGTTTGACCCGAAATTTACTTTGAAATATAATATTTATAATCTGACATAAACTTTCAGAATTACAATTAAACAATTATATAATCAACTACACGTTCTCAGGGAAACCATAGATAGCCAGGATGTTGAGGATTCGGCGTACATTTCCAACACCCCCACTCGACGAAGCATTCCTCAACTATACCCAAAGAACTTCTGAACTCTTGAAATTTCTGTTTCGGCAAAGCCTTCGTCAACCCATCTGCAATCATCTGATGAGTTTCACAAATGTCGTAAATGGTGGTATTTGACATCTATGTGTTTGCTTCTACAACTGACCTTTTCGGTTGTGGCCAGTTTGATACAACCCTTATTATCCTCGTAAAGACAAGTTGCATCATTACATTACATTACATTACATCTCTTGACTCGCATGAGCGGCCTATGTACTCGGCTTCCGTCGATGATAAAGAAACGCATGTTTGTTTCTTGCTACACCAGTAAACAGGATTTGTCCCAAGGAACAACACAAAACCGCTCACTGACTTTCGATCTGACATATCTCCTGCCCAGTTTGAGTCCACGTATCCATTCAAAATAATATTCACACCGGAACTTATTTTCAATTTGAAATAACTCGTTCCTTTGAGATATCTTATTATCCTTTTCACAGTATTCCAATCAACCTGACGTGGATTGCTTACTTTTCTCGTCAAATAACCAACACCAGTAGCTATGTCCGGACGTGATATCGTGGATAAATAGAGAAGAACCCCCACTGCCTTCCTATATTTTTCATTGTCGGGAAGATATTCATCATTATCTGGCAACTTGGTAGAAAACTACCATCTTCAGTCCGTTGAATTCGTATTCCCAGGAAATAAGTTATATCACCCAAATCCACAATATCGAAAAATCTGTTCAAGTCGTCTCCAAGTTTCTTTATGATGGATTTTTGTTTGTGACAGATGATGAAATCGTCAACATATATCAGTAGATAGATGAAATCCCCATCTTCAATTTTACGGAATAGGCATTGGTCGTTTTCAGTTTGTGTGAATCCAAAATTCTGTAGAACCTCTGTTAATGCGACGTTCCATGCTCTTGAAGCTTGTTTCAAACCATAAACAGATTTGTGTAGCCTGTAAACCATATGAGGTCTATCTTGATCCATAAAACTTTCTGGTTCAGACATATGAAGCTCTTCATTCAATTTTCCGTTCAAGAAAGCAGTTTTCACGTCGTAATGCATGACACTTAATTTGTTGACAGCAGCAATTGTCAACAAAATGCGAAGAGTACTTTGTTTCAATACAGGGGAAAAAATGCTATCATAATCTTCTCCGTACTTTTGCGTGAAACCTTTTGCAACTAACCTGATGGCTTTATATTTTGTTATATTACTTTCTGCATCTGTTTTGATTTTGAAAATCCCGTTTAGAATCAACCGATTTCTTATTCTCTGGAAGAGTTGTCAGAGACCATACTTTATTTTCTCTAAATGAGTCTAACTCATTTTCCATCGCCTTCATCCATTTCTGTTTTTCGATTTCTGGGAATTTCATCAAGTCACTCCACGATTCTGATTTAATTGAAACATGTTGACGTTGCAATATAGGACAATTTCTCTGCAGGTAGTTATATCAAGATATCATACGAGGTATAACATTACGAATGCATGTTCCCAGGCCGTTCCCCGAAGCCAGTCCGCCGACTCAGCACAACGTCACTTTGAACCGATGTTATTTATATACCTTAAATGTAATTGTTCATTATTCATTTTCCGTCTTTTGTCAGCTTAATACAAATAAAGTTTTTTAAAAAGTCCTTCGGCCGATCGTTAGAAATAATTGGCGCAGTCGTTGTAGGATTGTCCGAAAACATCTCATCGCGAATTTGTTTGTGAGTTTTAACTCTTAGTGGACCAGAACCTGAAAAACAAGAAAATTTCGTAGAACGAGCCAGACGCCGGGGAGTTTTCCAGAAAACAAGAAATTGAACCAGGAAGCGTGGAGACAACCAGGAATAGGTGAGCCATCCATTTTTCCTATCATTTCATTCGTATTCTGTGGCAAAAGTGACTGAAGTGAATCAATCAGAAATCAATGCATATGATTTTTTTTAAATTTAGGGACTAGTATTGAATTGGTGAAAATCAATTGCTTTTTGATTATTAGTGCAAATAATAGTCTAAAGCATAGTTATAGTTTAAGCTCAAGAAAATTAAGAATTTCACATTTTCAAGAAAATAATAGTACTTAATAATAATAGTTATTTCCTTTTTTTTTCTCAAGACTTTATTAAAAAGTCAAAATTGACGAATTAATTGGACAATTGAATAGCTTAGCTCTAAGCAGTAGTAATACCATGCCAAACACAGTAGAAAGAACAGTGAATTACCAATTACTCAGACTATACCGGGTGGCTACGGAAGTATTGCCTACGGAATATCTCAGTTATTGTATGAAGTAGGTTTGTGAAATTTGGAGCGTCGATATAATGACATATGAGCTAGAATTTGAGCATATTGACATGTCGAAGTTAACTTCCGGTCTGACCGGAAGTAACATCAACTTTCTTATTTTAAATGGAAACCCTATTTTTTTTCTTTTCGCTTTATTCAGCATTCAATTCCCTTTCTAATGACATATCACAAGTTGGTATCTAACCAGAAACTAGATCAGAAAAAAATTATTATTGAAATTCACCGAGTAGGCCGTGGAAGCAAAATGAAAGCCAAAAATTGAAAAGTTGGCTATGGAAACCATACGTCACTTGATAACAGTTGCTACTACTGTGATATTTTATTTTCATTCGTCGGCGTTATAAAAAGCCGCCAAAAAAAATATTGGAAAAATTGGGAAAAAAACAATACTCTGTAGGTCCATAACTTAAATAGGAACATACAACTTTTTCTTGCCTGTACTATTCAGCATAACCATTCCTTTCTAATTCCGCATAATTCAAGAATAGCGAGAAATTATCTTCAATATCGCTTTCAAGAGAGACTTATAACAACCCATGGTCCAGTCAGGTGGCCACCAAGGTCACCTGATCTTACTCCGTGCGACTTTTTTCTATGGGGGCATCTTAAAAATAGGGTGTATTCCACACAGCCTATAACTCTACATGAGCTAGAAGTAAAAATTCGTTGAGCTTTCCAAGATATCACGCCCCAAATGTTGAGAAACGTTTTACATGAAAATATCACTAGAGTCAATAAATGTATTGACGCTGAGGAAATGCATTTCGATCATTTGTTTTGAATTTATTTTATCTTTAATCCTATCAATTTGAATTTTTTTTTTCGATAAATCTGTTTTTTTGTCATTTGAATAATAATAATTGGATTTTCTGGTATTTCATTTCAAAAATTTACTTTCTATTATACCATTAGAAAGGAACGGTTATGCTGAATAGTACAGGCAAGAAAAAGTTGTATGTTCCTATTTAAGTTATGGACCTACAGAGTATTGTTTTTTTCCCAATTTTTCCAATATTCTTTTTGGCAGCTTTTTATAGCGCCGACGAATGAAAATAAAATATCACAGTAGTAGCAACTGTTATCAAGTGACGTATGGTTTCCATAGCCAACTTTTCAATTTTTGGCTTTCATTTTGCTTCCACGGCCTACTCGTTGAATTTCAATAATAATTTTTTTCTGATCTAGTTTCTGGTTAAATACCAACTTGTGATATGTCATTAGAAAGGGAATTGAATGCTGAATAAAGTGAAAAGAAAAAAAAATAGGGTTTCTATTTAAAATAAGAAAGTTGATGTTACTTCCGGTCAGACCGGAAGTTAACTTCGACATGTCAATATGCTCAAATTCTAGCTCTTATGTCATTATATCGACGCTCCAAATTTCACAAACCTACTTCATACAATAACTGAGATATTCCGTAGGCAATACTTCCGTAGCCACCCGGTATATTGATACTATTCCAAATTTTAGTGGAAATAATGATGGTACTTTAGAAGTGTTTCTAGAACATTGCGATTTTTTGATCTCAACCTATACGAATGCACAAAATTCTGATGATCCACTCAATAAATTCCTAATAAGAGCAGTTATTGGGAAATTGTTCGGAAATGCTTTGATGTTAATTGGTAGTAGACCGGAAATTAGAGATTGGGCTAATTTAAAAAGTCTCCTCAGACTGAGTTTTGGAGATCAAAGAAATTTAGATTGTCTTGTTCAAGAACTAATCATCATGAAACCATACAAAAATGAAACATTTTTTGCTTTTGGTCAAAGAATTCAGAAAAGTAGAAGTACTATAGCTTCCAAATTAATCTCAATGAACCTAAGTAACGAAGAACGTACCTTTAAAATTCAAAATTATGATGAACTTTCATTAAAAACGTTTATTCGCGGTTTGAGTGGTAGAATTCAAGATATGGTTAGATTAAGGAACCCAGGTTCTTTAGAACTTGCGATATCTTTTGTCCTAGAGGAAGAAAATTTTATTCATAATCAAAAACAAAATGGATACCACCCAAATGCACCTCAATACAATAGAATGGTACCTCCACGACCACAGTCGTCAAATAACAGTCAATTTAGACCGCCACAATCAATCTCAAATTTTCGCCCACTGTTACCACCTCAAAATTTCCAAAGACAACATTTCAGTAGTTAAAATTTTGAAAATCGTAGTTACTTACCTACACAAAATTTAAGGTATCAATTTCCATCTCAACCTATCAATATTCAGCCGAAACAAAATTTGCCTCCTCAGAAATATTTTACAAATGAACAAGTTTTTGGTACACCTCGTAACATTTTTAAACCTACTGGACAAGTACCAAAAAATAATCCCGAACCAATGTCGACCACGTCTCGTAATCCAACAATACAAAACAAAAATTTTAATTCGAATAGGAATTATTTTCAAAATTCCGGTCCACGTAATTTCAATGCAGAAGAACTTCACAACATAGAAACCAATTACCCTATAAATGATTGCGTACAATCTAATTTCCCATTCGAAAATCTAGGATACGAAAATATGGCTTCAGGATTTACTGAAGAACCGTATGACCCATCGTATTCTTACGAAGGTGTCGAGTGCCAATACAATTCTGACATTTCATATTATCAACCTAGTACTGAAACCATGATTGAAACAGATAATTGCGTTTCTGATGAAAATTTTCACCAAATCTTGACCAACGACAACACCACGTAACAAAAATAGACCTTAATCACTTACAAAACAATCTACCCTACATTTATGTTCCGAAAATTAAAGCAAAATTTTTGGTTGACACAGGCAGTTCACGTAGTCTCATGAGTCCAAAATTAGCATATACATTTTTTAAAAATTGCATATCCAATGAAAAATTCAATATTCAAACTTCCCATAGTATTTCATTCCATAATGAAGTGGCTGTCATTCCTATAGTCGAAATTTTCAATATCGAAGAATTCCACAAATTCTATATTTTTGATTTTAATGAAAAATACGATGGACTTATAGGAATGGATCTTCTAAAACAATTACAAGCTGTAGTTGACATTCATAGAAAATTGCTAATTACTCCAATGAATCACATTCCAATTATTTTTGAACAGTTAGAACTGACAACAAAAAAAATTCCAGAAAAATGTTTTCACACCCTGATTATCCCAAGCAGAACACAACAAGTAGTGAAACTTCCTGTCAGACAAAAAAATGGCATAGGATTACTAGATTATATAGATTTCGGACACAAACTAGAATCTCCTCAAGCAATTGTAAACATAGAGAACTATTTTGCTGTCACAACTATAATAAATGCCAATACAAAACCTGTCAAAATTAATATAACGGAACCTTTTGAAATTGAACTTTTGAATCCAAACGAAATAAATTTCATTGGAAATATCAATTCGAATCAAAAATTAAATGAAAAACAAGAAACCCTTTTGAAAAGTAACCTCAAAAATCTTAGATTGGAACATTGTAATAAAGAAGAAAAGGATGCTATTAGAAAGTTATGTTATGAGTACAGAGACATTTTCCACTGCGAAAACATCCCTCTGAGTTTCTCTAATGAAATATCACATAAAATAAAATTGAAAGATGAAACCCCAGTTTTCACAAAGTCTTACCGTTTTCCCGAAATTCACAAAAATGAGGTTTCTTCCCAAATAAATAAAATGTTGAACCAAGGGATAATCCAACCGTCTACTTCACCTTGGAGTAGCCCAATATGGGTGGTCCCCAAAAAACTAGATCAAACAGGTAAACAAAAATGGCGGATAGTTATCGACTACCGCAAATTGAACGACAAGACTATAGACGACAAATACCCACTTCCGAATATTACGGATATTTTAGACAAACTTGGAAGAGCAAATTATTTCACAACTCTCGATTTGGCTTCAGGTTATCACCAAATTGAGATGGACCAAAACGACATTCCAAAGACAGCTTTCTCGACACAGAATGGACACTATGAATTCAAACGCATGCCATTTGGTCTCAAAAGTGCTCCCTCCACCTTCCAAAGGGTCATGGACAATGTCCTAAGGGGTCTAAACAACGAAACTTGTTTAGTGTACCTGGATGACATAATAATATTCAGTAGTTCATTGCAGGAACATATTTCTAGAATTAAACACGTATTTGACCGATTACGGAACTCAAATTTCAAAATACAATTGGATAAATCAGAATTTTTCCAAAAATCAGTTGCTTATCTGGGCCATGTCATCACCCCTGATGGAGTGAAACCTAATCCAGATAAGATATCAGCAATTCAAAAATTTCCTATCCCAAGAACCCAAAGAGAAATCAAATCGTTTTTAGGGTTGATGGGATATTATCGAAAATTCATTAAGGATTTTGCCAAAATTACTAAACCCATGACATCATGTTTGACACGGAATGCAAAAATAGTTCATGATCAAAATTTTATCCAAAGTTTCGAAACTTGTAAGAAAATTTTGTGTAATGACCCAATACTCCAATACCCCGACTTCCAGAAAGAATTCATACTATCCACGGACGCTTCAAATGTGGCCCTTGGTGCCGTCCTATCCCAAGGTACAATAGGTCAAGACAAACCTATCGCCTATGCCTCGCGCACTCTGAATGAAACCGAACAGAGATACAGTACTATCGAAAGGGAACTTCTTTCGATTGTTTGGGCTTGCAAACAGTTCAGGCCATATCTTTTTGGACAGCCCTTCACAATTGTATGTGACCATCGCCCACTCACTTGGCTTTTTAACATCCGAGAACCAAATTCTAAACTATTTCGCTGGCGTTTGAAACTGGAGGAATATGATTACAAAATCATTTATAAAAAGGGACAATTGAATTCCAATGCAGATGCACTCTCTCGCATACAACTCAATATGCACGAAACTGATTCGATAGTTAACAACCCAGGTAATGTTAATGAAGAAACGTTGGAATTTCTGAGGGACCTTGCAGAAAATCCAGTCGACCAACAAATGCCAAGCACAAGTGGAAATAACGTTGAAAAATCCAAAGTCAACGTACTTTCTGATGTCCGAATAAAACCCCCTTATTACCCAAAAACCCCAATCGATCGAATCAACCCTCCTTATTCTGACGAAACACCCCATTCTTCATCAAAAGAAATAATAAATGACGGAATCCCGATTCGAGACGATATTATCAATAACAAAATATATCAAATTCACGTTTTCAAAAACAAACAAAATAAAGTCTCAATTGATCAAGAGACCTACGGAATCCACAAAATAATAACTCTCAAAGTACCCTTAGAGGAAAATGAACCTCTTATTTTTGATTTCATGAAAGATTACCTGAAACCGAATATTAACTACTTTATTCCCTTTGAAAATACACAGTTAATCAATAATTTCACGAATGTTTATTCAGAAAATTTCAGTAAACAAACTTTAAAATTATTCAGATGTACAAAACGAGTTAATACAATTAAAGACTTAGAAGAACAGATCCTGATGATGAAAAATCATCACGAAGGAAAAACAAATCATCGTGGCATAGAAGAAACCCTGCAATACATTAAACGAAATTATTATTGGATTAATATGAAAAAATCAATTACAAATTATATAAATGCCTGTGACACTTGTAACAGAGCTAAATATTCTCGAAAGAATCCATATGTCCCATTAGTTTTGACTGAAACCCCATCCAAACCTTTTCAGTTGATTCACATAGACGTCTTTTTCTTTGATTCAAAAATATACTTGACTATTATCGATTCTTTCTCAAAATTTGCACAAGCAATACCAATTGCCGGGAAATCAGCCATTAACATTTGCGATGCTTTAGTAAAATATTTTGCTTCCTTTGGTACCCCCCAAAATATAACTGCCGATAGCGGTAGTGAGTTCAACAATGGAACGGTCAATGAACTCTTAAAATTACACAAAATTAATGTAAATTTTACCACTCCCGGACACCACGAGTCTAATAGTCCTGTAGAAAGACTTCACTCTACCCTGATTGAACATCTACGAATATTGAAAGAAACTTACCCTAACGAAACAGATCTAATGAATTATGCCATATTAGCTTACAACAGTTCTATTCACAGTTCAACCGATTTCACCCCATTCGAATTAGTATTTGGTCACACCAACTCAAGAAACCCAGACGAAATTTTCACCCCGAAAGAAGTATTTACGGCGTACGTTCAAGAACACAAACAAAAACTAACCCCTATTTATGAAAAAATAAAAAAAAATTTAGAAGCTCGAAAACAGAAAGTATTAGAGAAAACGAGCAAAGAAGGTAACGTAAATGATGAATTTAAAATAAATCAAAAAGTTTTCAAGAAAAACCCCAAAAACAGAAATAAAAAGAACAATAAGTTTTTAGGCCCATATACTATAGTGAAAATGCTAGAACATAATAAGGTACAAATAAAAAATAATAAAAATAAGGTCGAAACAATCCATATTAAAGAATTAAGAAAGCCTCCTTTGTTACAGGCTCAAAATGAGGAAACTGAAAATCCTGAACCTCCTAATGGTAATAATGGCATTAACCCAGGCCAATCCAGAAATTGAAATAAAATCAATAAACCCATCCCCTGGAATCCTCCCATTCAAATTTGGAACTGCAAAAATTGTAACCAATAAACACATTTTCTTGAATGACATTGATTTAGTTACACTCGAGTTTGAACTCCACAGCTTAATAAAACATTTCCATAAATTAAGAGATATACCAAACGACAAAACTGTTTATTTCAGAAGTTTAGCAAATAAATATGAGCATTTAAAACCACTGATTTCAAAAATTTTACATAAATTTGACAACATTCGAAACCACCCAAAAATTAGACAAAAACGAGGTTTAATAAATATTGGAGGAACAGTCCAGAAATGGCTTTTTGGTACCTTAGATTCTTCAGATGGAGAACAATATAATAAAGCAATTGAAATTTTGAAAAAAAATCAACAGCAAATTGTGAAACAAGTTAATTCCCAAATTTCAATATCCAAACAAATAATCGATAAATTTTCAAAACATATTGAATCAATTATCAGAAATCAAAAGGAAATGTCCAAGTATATCGAGATCTATAAATCAAATCTTATTAATGTAACAGATCAACTCTATAAATACACTGTGTATTCGAGTATGTTGGATCAAATATTTTTGAGCGCAAATGTTATTATCACATTTTTAGATAACATGGAAAATGCAATAACTTTCGCTAAATTACACACAGTTCATCCTGATATTTTGAGTATTCAAAATTTGAAAGATATCCTCATCGAATTGCACAATCACTATGATTCCAAAGAAATCTTACAATTAGATATACATGCATGGTACTCCATAATTCAGACAAATTGTTATTTTTCGGAATCAAAAATTATTTTTGCCATAGAATTTCCCATAATTTATCCTAAAACCTTTCAATATTTCCATTTATTTCCAATACCAACTGAAAAAAACACCATAATCATTCCCAAAAAACCTTACTTGGCTCTCGAAGAAGAAATATACCAATACATGGATCAACCCTGTATGCAAGTGCTAGACGTATACATTTGCAGTCAAGAACAATTGAGATTCCATCCAGAAGAAGACTGCGTGGCAGCCCTTATCCAGGACAAAGATGTTAGATGCCCTCAAGTGCCGATAAAACCACCCACACAAATATTCAACAAAATCAATGAGGAATACCTCATAACAATCACATCAGGGGATACCAAAATGAAATACAGTTGTCCGGAGGAACAATTTTTCACAGTCAAACACAGCACCCTCTTACGAATACCAATAAACTGTAGTCTCGAATACAAACATTACAAATTCGAGAACCACCAAACAACAAACCGTGGAAGGCCACTCATCTTGCCAAAAATCAACAATGAAGTTTTGGAAATGGAAACACTGCCAAGGAAACAACTACAAATCGAGAATATCCCATTAGAAGATATCCACCAGCTCCAAAAACACATCGACGCAACCAATCAATTATCGATAAATGATATCGATAATTTCCAATCAAATAACTGGACCTTATGGTTGATAATATGCATTGCTGTTATTGTTGTAGTATATTTCAGCATCCGAAAAATGTACTGCACGAAAAACAGACCCAATTCCAAAATTGAAATTAAACTCGAAGAAAAGGGCAGCAAAAGTTCGCCTTCAGTCCTGTTCCAGCCCGAAGCCGAAATTTAAGGAGGGAGGAGTTATATCAAGATATCATACGAGGTATAACATTACGAATGCATGTTCCCAGGCCGTTCCCCGAAGCCAGTCCGCCGACTCAGCACAACGTCACTTTGAACCGATGTTATTTATATACCTTAAATGTAATTGTTCATTATTCATTTTCCGTCTTGTCAGCTTAATACAAATAAAGTTTTTTAAAAAGTCCTTCGGCCGATCGTTAGAAATAATTAGGTACCCCTTTATTATTTCTAGCCGATCTCCTCACAACTTGGATTTCATTCAACGAAGTACTGTCTTCCATTTCACATTCAGAACTGCGAGAATTTTCTTCTACTTCACTTTCCACCATTTCTGGTATTTTGAAATTTACTTCTGCATTCTCTTCCACTGAAGTATTTTCGGTGTGTTTGGTTCTATAGCTGGTAGAATGCTGATTTTCAATAAACTTCATAGTTCTGCTGATTGTGATTTTATTAGTAGATGGATCTAAAATTCTGTAACATCCATAATTCTCAGTGTATCCCACTAGAACTCCTCCTTCAGCTCTTTCATCTAATTTGCTTCTCTTCTCTTTTGGAATGTAAGTATATGCAGTACATCCGAAGCTTCTTACGTGATCTAACTTAGGCTTCTCTCCTTCCCAAATTTCAAATGGCGTTGTGTTTATAGCTTTACTTGGAAGTCGATTTTGCAAATAATTAGCAGTGTTTATCGCTCCACCCCAATACGTGTTCGGAAGGTCAGCGTCAAGTAGCATGCATCTTGCCGACTCAAATAGTGTCCGATTTTTCCGTTCTGCAATACCATTCTGTTCGGGTGAATAGGGTGCAGTCCTTTGTAATGATAAACCATTCTTCCTCAAGATGTGATCTACTTTTTCAGAAGAAAATTCCCCACCATTGTCAAATCTGAATGCTTTGGACGATTTTTCGAATTTATTTTTCACTGCAGCTATGTAGTCTTTCAATTTTTCTGCAACTTCGCTTTTGTTGTGCAGCAAATAAATGGTACAGTATCGGGAGAAATCATCAATAAAACTGAGAAAGTATCGTTTCTTTCCAGGTGTTTCAGTTTTCATGGGACCACATACGTCTGAATGAATGAGATCAAGACATTTATTCGATTGCTTTCGACAATGTTTTGGAAATGGTTTCTTCGTCAGTTTTCCTTTTACACAACTGACACATTCCAAGTATTCTTGACAACTACTCAGTTTAATTCCATCTGCTAACCCCATTTTAACAAGTTTCTTGATGTCTTCTGGATTTCTATGGCCTAATCTTCGATGCCAAACATGAATACAGTCAATATGTTTTTCGACAGAGATATTGACCCTTGGCGATTCTAATACTAACTTATATAGTCCGTTTTCAATTCTACCCACTGCAATGGTTTCATTTTCACATTTTATCGAACACATATCATTTTCGAAACTGACATTGAAACATTTTTCTGTCAGACGCTTAACAGAGAGTAAACTGGAATGCAAATCAGGCACATATAATACATCTTTGATACGGATTGTCTCAGTTCTTCCTGGTACTTTGCATACAGGATTCCTTCACCTTTGCCGGCACAAATCATTTGTTCTCCATTCGCAACTGTAACCGTATTGCTATAATGTTCCAAATTGGCGAAGAAATTGGCATTAGAAGTCATAAGACTCGAAGCACCTAAATCTATGAACCAATTCGTATTTTCGTCGCATTGATCTTTGTGATTCCCACTAAAGCAGTATTCTTCCGATTTGTTTTCTACTGTTGTTTTAGCAACATTGCCATATCCATATTCCATTTGAGACACAGCTTTTTATCACCAAGAGGAAATTGTGCAATAAGAGGATCACTGGGGTACAGAATAAAATTTCCGCGATTTTGCAGGTACAGTTTTATGAATATTCTGCATGATAATATTCACCAACACCGAACAGCCAAACTCTAATGTTCACAAATAGTCTGTTTTAAGCACTTTTAGTTGTTCATCTGCTCATAAATAGTAAAAAACTGAGAAATATATACAAGTCGTTACACAGCAATGGTCAATTATTTGTTGTTCACCCTCACAGTAGTTCATGGAAAAACTATAAGATGGCGTACACTTCGCTATTTTCGCCTATAACGTGTTGCCATTTAACTTTCTGGGCTTAATACTAGTCGGAAGTACAAAAAATTGCCACTAGATGGTAAGGACATTCAAATGGCGGGAATATAATTCTCATAAGCATAACATGTAAACATGCAAGCACTGAATTTGAAATTATATTATGAATATGCAGATATCCAGAAAGGACCCCGCACACCTTATATGGGAAAATGGCTCTCCGTCAAATTCCTTGAATTTTTGATATGTTGTAGAATTGATCATTCCGATAAAATGTTTCAACGGGCGCAACACGATCCTATGACTAGTTTTCGAGATACAGGGTGTTGAATATGAGAAACATTCACTTTTCATCACTCTGTATCTGCCAAGTTACGATTTAGTTCGGATTTATCTTTTGTGGGATCATCATCACATCCGTGTATGATGAATTCATGAGAAATTCATTTCCAAATCTTTTCGTAGTACAGGGCGATTTCACTTGAAAACAATGCTATTTTGAGACTTTCATAATTTAGTTGTTTTATAAAGAGAAAATGCGAGAAAAGGTAGAATTATCACATAATATTATAAATTCATTTCATCTAGCATCACAGTTGATACAATTCATACAAGGTGATTCACAAATATGGAAACATAACGAATTTTGTTTTTTGGGACACCTTGTAGTAATAAACCAACCTAAAATGACAAAATTAACTTGAAGAATGTTAAATTATATGTTCCATCGTATACAGAGTCGAATGATATCAATTTGAAAAATTAGTTATACTTTAATAAATAAAAACCTTGATTTTTTAAATCACCCTATATCTCATAAGGGAGTCCGAAAAGATAGCGATATTTTTTCACGGGAGAACTCGAAATACTTTCATTCATATCGTACAAAATTATCATCAAATTCCTATGACGGGTTTTTTATATACAAGGCGAACAATTTGTGAAAAAGTCCATATATTTCACTATTTTACGCTAATAAATGACCACTCTACCTATCCATTGAAGTCTCCTGATGTGATTGAGAAGATACTTATTTGATATTTATTCAAAACGTAAAAGTAAGGAATTCAGTGAAGTGAAATCAACATTATTTCAACTCATAACAACTTGTACGGCCTTGCCAGATGGCACACATAATATGTATCCCATGTCTATTGGGAATTCAAGATAAGGGATACTCCCTCTGGTGTCGGGTTTTGAATCTATACTTACGTGAAAATGAGGTTGACTATGATTTTGACATTTTGAGCATTTCTACAACAATAGCACAGAGCAACCATAAAGCTGTCCTGATGAGTGGGAAACCACGAAACAGCTGTCGACAGATGATGGTGGCTCTCGGAATCAAAACATAAATCACTCTATTTACTTCTATATATATATATATATATATATATATATATATATATATATATATATATATATATATATATATATATATATATATATATATATATATATATATATATATATATATATATATATATATATATATATATTTATATATGAAAACTAAAAGTTCGGGTTGAATCGCGTCTAGAATTTGTTGAAATTCGACGTTATATATATATATATATATATATATATATGTATATATATAAATATATTGATTTATTGAATTATCGATATATATAAATATATATAATATATATATATAATATATATATAATATAATATATAATATATATATATATATATATATATATATATATATATATATATATATATATATATATATATATATATATATATATAATCTATACATAAATTGATAGAAGTTCAACGGGATGTGATATATCTTTCGGATATTGGGTTGGCACGAGCATGTGCTTGACAATACAACAATGAAAATACATGATGGATAACTGAATTTTTCCCTAATCAAAAAACATTATCAAATACGAATTAGAAGGAGATTCTTACTAATAACCAATAAAATTAAACTATTTCTGGACCGATATCCATGTCCTCTGGAAGCATTCTATTTGCAGCATCTCCTATGGAATCTAAAAGACGATTGGATGGAAAATGTATGTTTTCTTGATCTCTAGCGTACCCCAAAAACCATATCACGCTAGCAACATGCGCACAAGTTCCTAAAGTCCTAGCACCGGACTTACAGGTACAATAATACCCCGTAATGGGGAGAGCAGGATCTTCTAGATTTTCGTCACCTCTTTCAGTGAAAACAACCCAAAGCATGTGTTTAGCAGCATTCCTGAACCGAGAAATTATTCTGAATCTTAGGAAATTGGGTTCCCCATGTAACTCATCGACTTCTAAAATGTTGTCTACTTCACCATCTCTACGAGTTGTATCTTCGATATATGACGCAGCCAAGTGTAAATGATATGTTCCAGTAATTAATTTTAAATATTCAATATCAAGGCGAGGAAACGATTGTATATGATAATGATTTAAACGAATCCATCGACCATTCCTAGTTCGGAGGTTTTCAGCTTCAACTCGTGCCTGAACAATGTTGACATCATCGGAATCAACCAACATTTGTGTGGCCGTATCCAACGTTCCAGGCATATTTATCAATGGATGGAATTTATCTATAAGAGCACCAGCAATCAGGTAATAGTCATGTAGCTTCGCAGCATGTATTGCTGTTATGGGTTGACGAACAAATTTGAAAATTGACTTAAAATGTCCATTTCTAGCTTCAACAATCCATCTAGTAGTGGTTATTAAACGTGCCTGATTGGCTTCATTTGTCGTTAATTGCCTTTGATTCGGCGGTAGAAATGGTGGCATATAGTAATGCAAGCCAAGTTCTTGTAGACTATTGATTGAATCTCTATAGCCTCTATCGTCTATCACAATATCTCCTTCTTGAAACCATGTTTTCATTCCATTCAAATCAACTTGTAATTCGTGATTTAGAACACTTGCATCATTATTCCTAGCATCTGCGAAGTACGGCCCGTTGATTGCTAAGATATATCCATCGGGGGCAACTATGATCTCTGGTTTGACCAAGTGTTCATTCTTGTGGAAACAGTATGATTGCCTCAATACCCGGAAGTTACTGCTCTTTTCTATTTTATTGTAGGTACAATCTATATAAACTATTGCTTTGGGAATATCTGGTGTGGGATTGTACAGTTGATTCGTATAAGGGGATACATGACTGTTAATATAATTTTCTCTTGTTATTGAATTAAATCCAATATTGTTCGGTACGAACCTTTGTAAAAGAGATAATCTCACATTAGAAATAATGAAGCTTGCTGTTTGTCGAGAAGGATAACTGAACAATATTTTCAAAAACTCATCTGAAACTCCATGTTTCATTTTGATCAAAAATGTCAGCAAATGTTTTCTTTCGACATTTCTTCTCTTGCCACCTTGTTCAACAATATCACAAAATTCTAGCAATTGTCGAAAATGATTTTTTGAGATTGATGTCAGATACTTAAATTCGTCTTCAGTGAAACAATTGATATCCTCCCAGTTACGGAGTGGCCTGTTTCTATTAGCAAATGTCCTCATTCTTTGAAGAAAATGTTGAAGATTGGAAATTATGTATGGTTTATTCACAAAATTCAAACCTCCATGCAAGTAATTTGGAAGGAGACCTTGATGATCAAGATGGTGACCACAAATTCTCAAGAAATCTGGGACATAGATATCAGAAGCAACAAAAATATCCACTCTACATTCTAAAGAAAGTCTTTGAATATTTTGACGAGCATTACAAATAATGCACGCACGACTTGATACGCGGGACAACACATTGAGACGAAGGCAATTCAGGTTATTTTCCATAGCAATAATGTCATTCATTACTGTGTTATTACAATTGAAACATATTTTTGTGTCATCCTGAATATCAATAGGTGGATTTCCCGCAGTTTGTCTTCGATATGTTGCAATTTGCAAAACATCAATATTATCTCCTCTATTCAAACGCATTGAGAGTCTAGGAATAACATTTCGGTCACAAACATAACAACTCACTCTATTTGCGAAGGCCATATTGTTCAGCAAAGTTCAACAAACACTGAAAATCACATAAACTTGAACAGTAAAAAAGATACTTCAATTAGTCCAATAACCCAAAAAGAGTTCTCGGGCTTTATGACAACAAGAAGACGACTATTGACATAAGAATTTTGTTGATTTTATCCTCTTTGAATTGTTCTCCATGCCTACTACAAAATAAGAGGAATATATTAATAAGTAGGTATTCGAAGATGATTCAGATGATGTTTCAAATACAAGAAAAAGAAAGATAAACGTTCTCTGAAAGGGGGTATATACTATATACAAACATATATACGATTCGAAGATACAAGAACATAATTGAAACATAAAACGTTAATTTGGTGTAAAAATATGCCGAGAATTTGATTTAATATATATCTATATAAGCCGATAGAAATAATTTCATACAAATTATGATTTTTTTCTGATTTATCCTACGTGGTATTTTCGTTATGTGACGAATTCATGAGATATTCATGTCCAAATCTTTTTGTAGTACAGGGCGATTTCCTTTGATAATAATGCTATTTTGAGACTTTCACTATTTTATTGTTTTATAGAGTGAAAATTCGAAAAAACGAACTTCTGCAGATGTAATAAGTATAATATAACTTCTGAGAAACACTAAGCATGAAAAAATAACTTTTCCATTGAATCGCCTACTAGACGATGCTGATGCAGATAATAATTCGAGTTATGGCTTTTTTTCGAGGGATACGGTACGCTATTGTACGGTATAATAACTGATCACTATTTTATTGAAATATTTTTATTTCGAGTAAAAGCGGCCGGACGAGGAAGAACTACAGCAAACCCTCCGAAAACTGGAGTGAAAATACATTTTTCGCCTTGTATATGAAAAACCCGTCATAGGATTCCGCTGAAAATTTTGTACAATATGGATGAAAGTATTTCGAGTTCTCCCATGAAAAAATATCGCTATCTTTTCGGACTCCCTTATGAGATATAGGGTGATTTAAAAAATCAAGGTTTTTATTTATTAAAGTATAACTAATTTTTCAAATTGATATCATTCGACTCTGTATATGATGGAACATATCATTTAACATTCTTCAAGTGAATTTTGTCATTTTAGGTTGGTTTATTACTACAAGGTGTCCCAAAAAACAAAATTCGTTATGTTTCCATATTTGTGAATCACCTTGTATGAATTGTATCAACTGTGATGCTAGATGAAATGAATTTATAATATTATGTGATAATTCTACCTTTTCTCGCATTTTCTCTTTATAAAACAACTAAATTATGAAAGTCTCAAAATAGCATTGTTTTCAAGTGAAATCGCCCTGTACTACGAAAAGATTTGGAAATGAATTTCTCATGAATTCATCATACACGGATGTGATGATGATCCCACAAAAGATAAATCCGAACTAAATCGTAACTTGGCAGATACAGAGTGATGAAAAGTGAATGTTTCTCATATTCAACACCCTGTATCTCGAAAACTAGTCATAGGATCGTGTTGCGCCCGTTGAAACATTTCATCGGAATGATCAATTCTACAACATATCAAAAATTCAAGAAATTTGACGGAGAGCCATTTTCCCATATAAGGTGTGCGGGGTCCTTTTCGAATTCCACACCATGAACAATATAATATCTAGGCATATAAATACAATAAAAAAACAACCCGAACAACCCATCATTATACCCATATAGGCTATTCAAAAGTAGTAATATTTTCAGAATCTTCTCATTTTTATTATACATTGATGCCAATAGTCATGATATTTTGGACGATATTTAACATATTTTCACGATTTTTGCCATGCCAAATAATCGATTGAAATCGATGGAATCATCAAATAACATTAGAAATATCAATAGTTCATGTGAAAATTTAATACAAAAATTATTGATGGCGCCATCAATTGACCCGTCGTCCAAAAACGAACGATCCACTAGAGAGTATTCAGCCACACAAAGCTTTCCTACCATACATCAAAGGTGTGACAGACAAAATCAGTAATATCTTGAGAAAACACGAGATAAAAACAATATTCACGGCCAACAACCAAATATCCAAATTCCTCAGATCTCCCAAGGACACAATACCAAACGATTCTCAAGGTATATATGAAATACCATGTTCAGACTGCCCGAGAACTTATATTGGCCAGACTAACAGACGAGTAACTTCCAGAGTCTACGAACACGAACTTGCTGTGCGTCAGGCATCTTCCACTTCCGCACTTTATAAACATCGAGAAGACACAGGTCACAAAATAGACTTCAAAAACACAAAAACAATTTCCACCGAGAAAACTCTGCAAACCAGGATCATCCGAGAAGCCCTTGAGATAGAGAAGCGCCCCAATTGCCTCAACACTCGCGACGACGGACGTAGACTTCCCAATACCTGGAAGCCTCTCATTGCACGCATCAACTCATTTCCCACCAACCCAGTTCCCGCACACAGCTCACTTAGCGCCAACCAAGTTCCCGCACACAGCTCATCTAGCGCCAACTCAGTTCCCGCCCATAGTTCACCTCGCGCCAATACATTGCACAGGGCCATTACAGCCACGTCTACTATAAATACAGTTCCTCAACCCACAATTCCTCAGTTCTCTCGAAGGAGTAGGCAGATTGAGACCTTAGAGAGAACCAGTGACGAGACATGGGGAGTAGGCAGATTGAGACCCCGACGTCAAGTCACAAAAACCTAACGTAATTATACCTGAGGAGTAGGCAGATTGAGACCTCAGCGTAGAATTACGTTTCAACCATTTATTAATTTTCTTTCTTTTTCAGTTCTTGAAAATGGCTCCAAAATCGGAGCCGAAACGTCGAATTTCAACAAATTCTAGACGCGGTTCAACCCGAACTTTTAGTTTTCAAACCTATCTGAACACATTGCACGCCTCTACGGGGAGGATATTCTCCATATCACGAAAAACTATTCATCACTCCTTATCCGAAGATCCAAACTCCTGTGCGACCTCACGTTCCTCAAATCATGCAGAGACCACAGAGTCATTCCCAAAGCCTTCCGGTTGAAACATCATGATACCTCATCGTCAGCCCAGCGTATTCTCAATAAAGCTAGCCAAGCACTTATTCGAAAAACACTTCACGACATCAGACGTAATTTGGACATCACCAACACCTCACTCTACAAATGTTTTGGCAAATTATCCACCGTAGATATCCATCCAGTCATCTGGGACACTTTGACCAGGATATCTCAGGACAAAGCAGATCACATCAGCAATAAGAAAACAGAAACACAGAAAAACAAACTTTGTGCATTGTTAACGAGTACCATCACACCCTTGGTCCCAGCTGCATCACCTGTATTAGTACACAACTTCTCCGACACACCACTAGATCAAACTAGCCTTGCACTACTATCAAGAGGATTCAATTATTCCATCACACCAAACAGAATCCCAACAGAAACCATCATCACCCAAATAGAAAGCGCTATAACCCATCTACCAGAAAACACAGCTGAAGAAACTAGACAAGATATTGCCACCACACTTAGGAAAGCGAAACTCCCTCCATCCAACATAACACCTGCTGAAAAACATTGCCTCAGAAACCTCCACAACAACCCTGACATAATCATTCTCCCAGCAGACAAAGGCAACGCCACAGTAGTTCTGAATACCTCAGATTATGTAGACAAAATGAGTACACTATTAAACTCATCCGAGTATCAGATCACCCAACGAGACCCGACAACCTACCTCGAAAAGAAGACCAAAAATCTGATCAATAATTCTGAACTACCAGCCGAAACCAAGAAAGCCACTATCCCTAGAGAGAAGTCATCACGCACCCCTCGTATCTACGGACTACCAAAATTACACAAGCCTGATATCCCACTCCGACCTATCGTCAGTGCCTTTGGATCACCAACCCAGAACCTCGCCAAGTATCTAGCGAGTACTCTTCAGCCACGAGCAGAAGAAGCTTCATCCTACGTGAAAAATTCATTCCACTTCTTAGACCTTCTCAAATCCTATAGAATCCAGAACACAGATATCCTAGTGAGCTTCGATGTTGTCTCCCTCTTCACAAATATTCCCCTAACGGACACGCTAGAAATCCTTAAAACGAAACACAGAATTCCAAAAAGACATCCTGGACCTCATCAGTCACTGTATGAACAACACGTACTTCCTCTTCCAAGGAACTTACTACAAACAAGTGAAAGGTGCTCCCATGGGTTCCCCACTTCCTCCAATCCTTGCAAACCTTTTCATGGAAGACTTCGAAACCAGGGCTGTAGAAGCATTTGACCACAAGCCTACTTGCTGGTTCAGATACGTTGACGACATTTTCGTCATATGGCCTCATGGTTACGAAATCTTAAACACGTTCTTAGATCACCTAAACGATATCCATCCCAACATGAAATTTACAATGGAGACCGAAATGAACAACTCCCTAGCTTTCCTGGACGTTCTCATCACGAAATCCAATAACTCTTTCACCCACACAGTACACAGGAAACAGACCCACACCAACCGATACCTACACGCAAACTCTCATCACCATCCAGCACAAACAAACTCCGTATTGAACTCCCTGATATACAGATCAATTCAGCGTACCGACAACCAGAATAGACCACAAGAGCTGGACAAACTAAAATCAGCCTTACTTCAAAATGGTTACAACAATTCGCTTATCGACAAGTCTATCCGCCATCAACTGACCCGTCCTCCAAAAACAAATGATCCACTAGAGAGTATTCAGCCACACAAAGCTTTCCTACCATACATCAAAGGTGTGACAGACAAAATTAGTAATATCTTGAGAAAACACGAGATAAAAACAATATTCACGGCCAACAACCAAATATTCAAATTCCTCAGATCTCCCAAGGACACAATACCAAACGATTCTCAAGGTATATATGAAATACCATGTTCAGACTGCCCAAGAAGTTATATTGGCCAGACTAACAGACGAGTAAATTCCAGAGTCTACGAACACGAACTTGCTGTGCGTCAGGCATCTTCCACTTCCGCACTTTATAAACATCGAGAAGACACAGGTCACAAAATAGACTTCAAAAACACAAAAACAATTTCCACCGAGAAAACTCTGCAAACCAGGATCATCCGAGAAGCCCTTGAGATAGAGAAGCGCCCCAATTGCCTCAACACTCGCGACGACGGACGTAGACTTCCCAATACCTGGAAGCCTCTCATTGCACGCATCAACTCATTTCCCACCAACCCAGTTCCCGCACACAGCTCACTTAGCGCCAACCAAGTTCCCGCACACAGCTCATCTAGCGCCAACTCAGTTCCCGCCCATAGTTCACCTCGCGCCAATACATTGCACACGGCCATTACAGCCACGTCTACTATAAATACAGTTCCTCAACCCACAATTCCTCAGTTCTCTCGAAGGAGTAGGCAGATTGAGACCTTAGAGAGAACCAGTGACGAGACATGGGGAGTAGGCAGATTGAGACCCCGACGTCAAGTCACAAAAACCTAACGTAATTATACCTGAGGAGTAGGCAGATTGAGACCTCAGCGTAGAATTACGTTTCAACCATTTATTAATTTTCTTTCTTTTTCAGTTCTTGAAAATGGCTCCAAAATCGGAGCCGAAACGTCGAATTTCAACATATTCTAGACGCGGTTCAACCCGAACTTTTAGTTTTCAAATATCTGACCGCGGAAACCTATCTGAACACACATATATATATATATATATATATATATATATATATATATATATATATATATATATATATATATATATATATATATATATATATATATATATATATATATATATATATATATATATATATATATATATATATATATATATATATATCTACGTGTATATCGATTTTATAGCTTAATAATGACCCCGCGACCCCATAGAGCTAATGTAGCCTGGGCTTCGTAATGGTGGATAATATCTCAAGATATACACATTTAGTTCAGCCGACCTCTACCAGAGGGCGCATGAGTAGTTCTGTATGTAACTATATACGGTATGTAGATGTTATACGCTTCATAGGAATCCCGTATAGTTCCACGTATTTTCAGAAGCCCGTGCATTTGGCAGCATTGCGGTCTGTAAGAACTGATTATTTCGCTCTTCTACTCTTTGAAGCGGAAAAAACAGGTGGGCTTCTCACAACGTTTTCCATGCCGTTATGCTTGTATATAAGCCGATGTCTGATTCAATGTTAGATTGAAACGGAAGGAGAAAACTTATGGTGCTAAGTTTGATACTGCATTAATCTAATTTCTCTAGAGGAACCAGTAGATTGGATGATAATTTGTAGATTATAAACTCATAGCGCGGTATAATTTCAGATTATTCAGTGGAAAATTTCAAGACGAACGTATCTCGATTTTGACTTCAGAGCAAAAACACCTTTATAGCATCAAGTGGGTTTCGCCAGTTTTGAACTCCACCTAATAGTATGTTTTGGTTAAATATTGTAATAGAAACTTGCCCATTTCTACCATGGGACTTTTTTTCGGATTTCCATCATCTCACGAACTATTGTTTTACATGATGATTCAATCGCGTAAATCCGCGATCATCTCCAGGATTCAATGGTCTACTAATAAATTCAGTTACATAATCAAGTTGTAATTATTCCATATATGAAAATAGAGCTGAACAAAAAATCTGTCTGCGCTCGGGGGCGACTTACTGGTAATTATTGGCTATTTTGGAATCATCTTCACGTGAACTGATTATCAGGTTTTTCGATCTGTTGATACCAGTCTTGTAATGAAGAGGATATAGGGTGTCTTCTTTGGCTCCGAAGCATCAAAAACAGCTGTCGATGTTCTTGTAACGTGGCTATATGTAAGTCCACAGAACCACAGTGAACGATTACTACGTAAAGTTGATAATGGAAGTCGCTAAAAGTGGGGTATTCATCCGTTTTCTGTATAAGCCTAATGTATTGGACAGAGGCTGGGTCATGCTTGGAGAACTTTAGAGTCATTACTAAATATGCAGGAGCTTCAACAAAATAATGGTTATTTTACATCAGACATTTAGGCTAGAATATGATCGGCAGAGGGTTCGTATATCACTAGTTGAATGCTTCGTTCTAAGATGATGCTAAAGCAAGCTCTGCACGGACTAGGTTTTGAACAGATAAGGAAGCGCGAGCTGCAATTCCAGTAAGTCACCGACGTTTCTACTTTTGTTACCACATTCACCGTAACATAAAACAGTTAAGATTTATCAACCAAAATATGTATGTACTAAGGAAGTGAAAGATTGTAAGTATTCATCTCTTTCAGAGCAGTTATGAATACTTATGAAGTTGTTTTCCTTCTCATAAACTGTCTTTGATAGGTGACAAAAAAATTCTGAACTATCCTCTTGCCGTCCGGATGAAAAGTTGGATTGCCTCAAACACTCAAGGTTGGTGAGAATCGAAGATACGTGAAAATATTTCAGTTCGAAAATAACTGGGAAATAGTTTTACCACTTAAATAAAATATCATTCATGAAAGTCTTAATAATAAATAGCGCTTGTCAAAAACTGTTTATAAAACATGTGTTTCCCAAATTTTTAAGAACAACTTTATTTCCAAAGTCTTTAGGGTTACTTGAAACACCTTCCCCAACTCCTTAAGCAGAAGTTCTTTGAATGTATCTCCAACCAAACCATTCTGTTATTTATTGTTTGGTGATCAAAAAATAGTAAAAAATTTCATCAAAAACAAAATAGTGGGCGAGAATTATGCGAGTGAAATTTTTACGCGGAAGGTATTTGAAGAGAGAGATTACTAAATATTTGGGAAGGCAAATGGTATATTCGATATACAGCGTATTCAAAAATTGGAAAATCTTGACATTGAGGTTTTACTGTTTCAAAAGGAAAGTTCATTAGGAAACGTTGTTTGCTACTGAAAATTAGGTCTGAATATATTAACCTAATATTTTTTAGGGTCCTGCATGAAGGCAGAATGCTGCTTCAACCTTTTGATGTACTTCACGATAAATTAGGATCATATCCACTAGTTCGTTATGTTCATGAACCTCTGCCATCTTGAAAAATGCAGATGCATTGGTTAGTTTCTGCCAAGAGTGTCTTATGATTCGCTGAAGTAAAGAAGTTCAATTTGAAGTAATCTCTCGTTGACCAACAGAAGTCTCAAAAGTTTAATATCGTCGTCTATTCCATATTTAGTTCTGTTCGCGATTTGAGTGTTGTAATTTTTGATTAATCCTATTAAAATTCGATGGGTCCAAGTTATAATTACATCAAAATGTTTATCTATCATCCGTTTGAAATGTAATTTTACTTGGTATAAAACGAAATGTTACCGTTTATTTCCGCTTCTACTTGAAGCAGAAGCCAACTTGCATTCTAGTTATATTTCAGCAATAGTGGGTTACGTATCATCAAACGATAATTTTATTATTTATTATCCATTTTGAGGCTACATTCATCAGCATTTCAGGTTCCTATGAACCTAACTGAATCGCGCATACATCGATACATCCTTCTTACTTGTGTTTTTCATGTCTAATACTATTGTCCAGATTTTTTCGAAACATAACGCGCTAGTAATGACATTCAATCTACTCCTTGTGCAAATAGTGCTTTGAAATATTATTTGTAACACGTGGTCGTAGTGTTAAAGCATCGGCGATTCACTCGGATTTCTCAAGGGGTATCCGGTTCAAATCATGGGCCCCGACGGTCTGACACGGAGCTGGGGTGGTTCGAAATACACTCTGATAAATTGTAGATCCCGAATAACCCTTGCTCGCACAAGGTCTGAGGAGTATCTGCGGAAACCTGGGTGATTCGTAAGAACAAAAACAAAAAAGTTCGTAAAAACAAAAACTGCTTACTTCCATTGGCATGTTAAAATTATTGACTGTGTAACCAGATGATTTGTAGATATCATTCGGTTTACAGGAGTCCAGTAGAGTTTCGCGTATTATTCGAAGCCCGTTATTGATAGTAGTAGTCTGTGTAAGGACACATATGATTTGTAGATATCATACAGTTGACGGGAGTCCCGTAGAGTTCCGCGTATTTTTCGAAGCCCGTTATTGATAGTAAGGCAGTCTGTGTAAGGCCACATATGATTTGTAGATATCATACAGTTTACGGGAGTCCCGTAGAGTTCCGCGTATTATTCGAAGCCCGTTATTGATAGTAAGGCAGTCTGTGTAAGGCCACATATGATTTGTAGATATCATACAGTTTACGGGAATCCCGTAGAGTTCCGCGTATTATTCGAAGCCTGTTATTGATAGTAAGGCAGTCTGTGTAAGGCCACATATGATTTGTAGAAATCATACAGTTTACGGGAGTCCCGTAGAGTTCCGCGTATTATTCGAAGCCCGTTATTGGCAGTAAGGCAGTCTGTGGAAGGCATGATGTTTTTTTAATATTCAAAGGGAAACGGTCAGGCGAGCTTTTTAATTCGTTTCGCTACGCGTTGAGGGTGGTTGTGTGAAATTTCATTTTAAATATGTCCTCTACCAGAGGTGAAATAAGGTTGAATGATTTTGAATAGGGATCCTGTTGAAGGTGAGTAACATTGGTATAATTTAAGTGGGTATAACATTTTTTATGGAGAAATCTGTGGGAAATTGAGGATGCCACTAATTTTGTGATTTTAACCTAAAAGCGCACCACATTTTTCAGATTGTTCAGTAAAGATTTTCAAGATAAAAGTACCCTAGATGTTAACGTATTTTTTTATTTTATCAAAGGTAATACCACGAGCACAATGGGTCGTGATAGTCATGATGGTAGAGCGCTTGTTTCTCAACCTGAGGGTCATGGGTTTGATTCCCAGCATGGTCACTGGTCTCGTGCATGGCATCACACGTTAAAAGGTAAGGGCTGCGTCTTCCCTAGCTCGGACAAGTCTTTCGAAGACTTTTGAGGGTTGTACTCTTAAGGTTGTGCAGCTGGTTGACGGAAATAACAATTTTAACAATTCAACTTAATATTTTATCGATTTTTTTTTATTCTTCATGAAAACTCTTTGGCAAAAATATGAAAACAAATCGATTGATAGTCCTTTAGGACGAGTGATTTTATCTAGATTCGGTTAGTTTAAATGTTTTTGTCAAATCAACGTGTTTGAGTGATGAAAATACAAAAAATTCAATAACATTTTAAGAACGAGTTGTATTTGAAAAGATATTTTTTTTCGCCAATCTGAAATGTGAATAACCATAAATTTTTATTTCATTAATTTTAATAATAAAATATCATTATAACGTTTCATATGACCCGGTCAATGAAATTGACCCTAAATAGTTTTGACAGTTCAAAGATAAACAACGTTTTATCGAGGACCAGGCAGTTTCCACCACTTCTATTGGCCAAAGTACCAGAAACGTGAAAATTTGACACGTGAAAAAAATAATCATGATTCTTCATATTATATTTCAGTTTTCAATACTCTGTATTTTCTGTCTTGAATTTTATTTGTATTTCAGAATCAATATATTACATAATATCAAATGATTTTTTCCTTTTAATTATCCACTTTGGGGATACACTCATCCTCAATTCTATAGATATCTGTTGCGAACAAAATCTAACCGAATTGCAAAATCATGGCTTTCTAACATATTTCTCCTTTCTTGCCATTTTTTGCATGTTCAGTACTACCTTCCATATTTTTCTTAAACATAACGTGATAGTAATCAACTTGAACAGTGCGTCAACACATTACTAGTAATGTGAATAGATTGACGGATGCGTTTCCACTTTAAACTACATAAATACTCATAAAAGGTATAATCAGCACAATCCCAATTAAAATTTATCTAAGATAAATTTGGCGACACCGCAGTGGCTTGGTTAGAGCGCTAGAACATATATTTCCATGCAACTGGGCTTTGAATAATCTATTGAATATCGGGGGACTCGTAATATCGTTCGTATATGTTTTCAAAATGTATGTATTATATACGCCCGCAAGGGTCCCCATCAACCCGGGCTTCTGCTATATATATATATACCACAGGCTAGCAGAAGCCCGGGTTGAGGGGGACCCTCAATATATATATATATATATATATATATATATATATATATATATATATATATATATATATATATATATATATATATATATATATATATATATATATAGTGAATAGAGTATTTTCGTTTCAATTCCGAGAGCTCACGATCCGTGGACAGCGCTGTTTCGTTGTTACCAACTCATCAGCACGGCTTTATGAGGTCTCTCGAAGTTGAAACGAATGCACTCTGAATTAGTACCATAAGGCAAAGAGAGTATAAATGAATAGTAACTTGTGACATATATATATATATATTTTATAAATGAATAGTAACTTGTGACATCTACAGTCACTAGTTTGAAACTTAATTAATTAATTAATATATATATATAATAACAAAGTATTCTCGACCGAACTCTATTAATTAAGTAGGAATTCTCGGGTAGCGGTCTGTTGAACAATGAAACTCATTCGATTTAAATCTTCAATATTTCGTCAACCTTTATTGACTTCTTCAGGAAGAGCTACAATTAAAAAGGAATATAAGTTGTTGAAGGACTACATAAAAATAACATGATAACTTACAAAATTCACAGAGTTAGTTCTAACCTATGGAACATTTGGGAGGACAATTGTTATTCTCCGCTGCAGACTAATCGCTTAATTTACCTCACTGGAGTGTTACTATGGTTTGAATAAGGATTCGTTTAAATACAATGGTGTTAATTAGTGTAGGTATTCCATTGGCACCAACTGTCAAACTACACACAACGTTGAATGGAATTTAAAATATTACAATATATACTACTAAGTTGTCCTGTATCGGTTTTGTAGTTAACTGTGTTAGGATTTTTGTTGATATGGACCATCTCAAGGAATAACCTGTTTTTTTGATTGCTGACTTTGTCTAGAATTTTTGGATTTGAATAATCAAACCGGTGGCCTGTTTTCTGGGTGTGGTCGACTGCTGCACAGGAGTTTTTTTCCCAATTGGGCATCACTCTTGTGCAAAGCTAGCCGTTGTTTTAACCACTGTGAGGTCTGTCCGACATAACTACCTTCACAACCTTGGCATGGTAGTTCATAAATTACATTGCTAAGGAGTGGAGTTGGTGTTTTGTCTTTGATTTTGGAGAACAAGTTAGAAAGTTTTGTATTATTACGCTTGGCTATTTTGATTTGTGGAAAGTCTTTGAAAATTTTTATTATGCGGTTGGATACTTTGTCGATGAATGGGATTGATTTGTACTTATATTGTATTGTAACGTCATCAGTTGGTCCGTCATAAAAGTTGGAGTTATAGATTAGTTTTTTTAAGATGTGTTTTGGGTAACCGTTGTGTGTAAAAATGTCGAATAACTTTCTCAGATTCGCTTTCAAAAACGTTTCATGGCAGATGTGGGTGACTCTATTTTTCATAGCAATGACGGTGTTGTATTTCTGATTTAAGGGATGGTGAGAGGCAAAGTTGATGAAACGTCCTGATGCTGTTTCTTTTTGGTACCAATCCAACAAAATACTGTTGTCTTCAGTACGTATCAACCTTGTATCTAAGAAGGGGACACTGTTATCTGTTTCTTTTTCGACAGTAAACTGTAAATGTTTATTGAACGAATTGAAAGTATCAAGCGTCATCTGTATAGTGTCTGCCGGTACTGCACAAATGATGTCATCTACATATTTGTAGATGAAGGGCAATTGGAAGGGTAATAATGGAATAACGGAGTCAAGTAAGTGGTCTAATACAATCTCTGCTAAAATTGGACTTATTGGTGAACCCATAGGAGTGCCGAAAATTTGCTTGTAAAATTTTCCATCGAAACTGAAGTAGGTATTGTCGAAAATGAAGTTAATGAGGTTCAAAAAATGATTTTTTGAGATAGAAGTGTGATTTTGCACTAAGTGCCATTTTTGTTCTAGAATAGTGTTGATAAGTTCTACGGGGATATTGGTGAAAAGTGAAACTACATCTAAAGAAATGAGTACATAGCCTTCGGGTATTTTGCCATTGGAGATTAAATTTACAAAGGTGAAAGTGTCTTTTATGTTATAATCAGAATTATCCTCGAAAGAGAGCTTGAGAATGTTTGCTAAATATTTAGAGATATTATATGTAGTGGCACCAATAGAACTAACAATTGGACGTAGTGGGGTATTTGGTTTGTGTATTTTTGGTAAGCAATATAATTTAGGAAATGCAGAGTTGTAAATTGTGAGCTGTTTTGCATCTTGTTTGGATATTTCATTGCTGTTTAGGAGTTGTTTTATCAGGAGGTTGTGCTTATTTTGCACAGTAATCGTGGGATCTCTTTTAAGTTCTTTGTAAGTTGTGGTGTCTTCTAATAGGGTTATTGTTTTGTCAGTGTATTCCTTTTTGTCCATTGCAACCGTGCAGTTGCCTTTATCAGATTGTAAAATATATAACTCTGGGTGTTCTCTTAGGAAATGTTTAGTTTTGTTGAAAATTCTGTTGATGTATGTCGGATTTTTAGGGCGAGAAACATGGAAAGCGTTAGTGAGAATATTGGAGAATATTGACGTTACAATACAATATAAGTACAAATCAATCCCATTCATCGACAAAGTATCCAACCGCATAATAAAAATTTTCAAAGACTTTCCACAAATCAAAATAGCCAAGCGTAATAATACAAAACTTTCTAACTTGTTCTCCAAAATCAAAAACAAAACACCAACTCAATAAATATATATATATATATATATATATATATATGTCACAAGTTACTATTCATTTATACTCTCTTTGCCTTATGGTACTAATTCAGAGTGCATTCGTTTCAACTTCGAGAGACCTCATAAAGCCGTGCTGATGAGTTGGTAACAACGAAACAGCGCTGTCCACGGATCGTGAGCTCTCGGAATTGAAACGAAAATACTCTATTCACTATATATATATATATATATATATATATATATATATATATATATATATATATATATATATATATATATATATATATATATATATATATTGAGGGTCCCCCTCAACCCGGGCTTCTGCTAGCCTGTGGTATATATATATATAGCAGAAGCCCGGGTTGATGGGGACCCTTGCGGGCGTATATAATACATACATTTTGAAAACATATACGAACGATATTACGAGTCCCCCGATATTCAATAGATTATTCAAAGCCCAGTTGCATGGAAATATATGTTCTAGCGCTCTAACCAAGCCACTGCGGTGTCGCCAAATTTATCTTAGATAAATTTTAATTGGGATTGTGCTGATTATACCTTTTATGAGTATTTATGTAGTTTAAAGTGGAAACGCATCCGTCAATCTATTCACATTACTAGTAATGTGTTGACGCACTGTTCAAGTTGATTACTATCACGTTATGTTTAAGAAAAATATGGAAGGTAGTACTGAACATGCAAAAAATGGCAAGAAAGGAGAAATATGTTAGAAAGCCATGATTTTGCAATTCGGTTAGATTTTGTTCGCAACAGATATCTATAGAATTGAGGATGAGTGTATCCCCAAAGTGGATAATTAAAAGGAAAAAATCATTTGATATTATGTAATATATTGATTCTGAAATACAAATAAAATTCAAGACAGAAAATACAGAGTATTGAAAACTGAAATATAATATGAAGAATCATGATTATTTTTTTCACGTGTCAAATTTTCACGTTTCTGGTACTTTGGCCAATAGAAGTGGTGGAAACTGCCTGGTCCTCGATAAAACGTTGTTTATCTTTGAACTGTCAAAACTATTTAGGGTCAATTTCATTGACCGGGTCATATGAAACGTTATAATGATATTTTATTATTAAAATTAATGAAATAAAAATTTATGGTTATTCACATTTCAGATTGGCGAAAAAAAATATCTTTTCAAATACAACTCGTTCTTAAAATGTTATTGAATTTTTTGTATTTTCATCACTCAAACACGTTGATTTGACAAAAACATTTAAACTAACCGAATCTAGATAAAATCACTCGTCCTAAAGGACTATCAATCGATTTGTTTTCATATTTTTGCCAAAGAGTTTTCATGAAGAATAAAAAAAAATCGATAAAATATTAAGTTGAATTGTTAAAATTGTTATTTCCGTCAACCAGCTGCACAACCTTAAGAGTACAACCCTCAAAAGTCTTCGAAAGACTTGTCCGAGCTAGGGAAGACGCAGCCCTTACCTTTTAACGTGTGATGCCATGCACGAGACCAGTGACCATGCTGGGAATCAAACCCATGACCCTCAGGTTGAGAAACAAGCGCTCTACCATCATGACCATCACGACCCATTGTGCTCGTGGTATTACCTTTGATAAAATAAAAAAATACGTTAACATCTAGGGTACTTTTATCTTGAAAATCTTTACTGAACAATCTGAAAAATGTGGTGCGCTTTTAGGTTAAAATCACAAAATTAGTGGCATCCTCAATTTCCCACAGATTTCTCCATAAAAAATGTTATACCCACTTAAATTATACCAATGTTACTCACCTTCAACAGGATCCCTATTCAAAATCATTCAACCTTATTTCACCTCTGGTAGAGGACATATTTAAAATGAAATTTCACACAACCACCCTCAACGCGTAGCGAAACGAATTAAAAAGCTCGCCTGACCGTTTCCCTTTGAATATTAAAAAAACATCATGCCTTCCACAGACTGCCTTACTGCCAATAACGGGCTTCGAATAATACGCGGAACTCTACGGGACTCCCGTAAACTGTATGATTTCTACAAATCATATGTGGCCTTACACAGACTGCCTTACTATCAATAACAGGCTTCGAATAATACGCGGAACTCTACGGGACTCCCGTAAACTGTATGATATCTACAAATCATATGTGGCCTTACACAGACTGCCTTACTATCAATAACGGGCTTCGAATAATACGCGGAACTCTACGGGACTCCCGTAAACTGTATGATATCTACAAATCATATGTGGCCTTACACAGACTGCCTTACTATCAATAACGGGCTTCGAATAATACGCGGAACTCTACGGGACTCCCGTCAACTGTATGATATCTACAAATCATATGTGTCCTTACACAGACTACTACTATCAATAACGGGCTTCGAATAATACGCGAAACTCTACTGGACTCCTGTAAACCGAATGATATCTACAAATCATCTGGTTACACAGTCAATAATTTTAACATGCCAATGGAAGTAAGCAGTTTTTGTTTTTACGAACTTTTTTGTTTTTGTTCTTACGAATCACCCAGGTTTCCGCAGATACTCCTCAGACCTTGTGCGAGCAAGGGTTATTCGGGATCTACAATTTATCAGAGTGTATTTCGAACCACCCCAGCTCCGTGGCAGACCGTCGGGGCCCATGATTTGAACCGGATACCCCTTGAGAAATCCGAGTGAATCGCCGATGCTTTAACACTACGACCACGTGTTACAAATAATATTTCAAAGCACTATTTGCACAAGGAGTAAATTGAATGTCATTACTAGCGCGTTATGTTTCGAAAAAATCTGGACAATAGTATTAGACATGAAAAACACAAGTAAGAAGGATGTATCGATGTATGCGCGATTCAGTTAGGTTCATAGGAACCTGAAATGCTGATGAATGTAGCCTCAAAATGGATAATAAATAATAAAATTATCGTTTGATGATACGTAACCCACTATTGCTGAAATATAACTAGAATGCAAGTTGGCTTCTGCTTCAAGTAGAAGCGGAAATAAACGGTAACATTTCATTTTATACCAAGTAAAATTACATTTCAAACGGATGATAGATAAACATTTTGATGTAATTATAACTTGGACCCATCGAATTTTAATAGGATCAATCAAAAATTACAACACTCAAATCGCGAACAGAACTAAATATGGAATAGACGACGATATAAACTTTTGAGACTTCTGTTGGTCAACGAGAAATTACTTCAAATTGAACTTCTTTACTTCAGCGAATCATAAGACACTCTTGGCAGAAACTAACCAATGCATCTGCATTTTTCAAGATGGCAGAGGTTCATGAACATAACGAACTAGTGGATATGATCCTAATTTATAGTGAAGTACATCAAAAGGTTGAAGCAGCATTCTGCCTTCATGCAGGACCCTAAAAAATATTAGGTTAATATATTCAGACCTAATTTTCAGTAGCAAACAACGTTTCCTAATGAACTTTCCTTTTGAAACAGTAAAACCTCAATGTCAAGATTTTCCAATTTTTGAATACGCTGTATATCGAATATACCATTTGCCTTCCCAAATATTTAGTAATCTCTCTCTTCAAATACCTTCCGCGTAAAAATTTCACTCGCATAATACTCGCCCACTATTTTGTTTTTGATGAAATTTTTTACTATTTTTTGATCACCAAACAATAAATAACAGAATGGTTTGGTTGGAGATACAGTCAAAGAACTTCTGCTTAAGGAGTTGGGGAAGGTGTTTCAAGTAACCCTAAAGACTTTGGAAATAAAGTTGTTCTTAAAAATTTGGGAAACACATGTTTTATAAACAGTTTTTGACAAGCGCTATTTATTATTAAGACTTTCATGAATGATATTTTATTTAAGTGGTAAAACTATTTCCCAGTTATTTTCGAACTGAAATATTTTCACGTATCTTCGATTCTCACCAACCTTGAGTGTTTGAGGCAATCCAACTTTTCATCCGGACGGCAAGAGGATAGTTCAGAATTTTTTTGTCACCTATCAAAGACAGTTTATGAGAAGGAAAACAACTTCATAAGTATTCATAACTGCTCTGAAAGAGATGAATACTTACAATCTTTCACTTCCTTAGTACATACATATTTTGGTTGATAAATCTTAACTGTTTTATGTTACGGTGAATGTGGTAACAAAAGTAGAAACGTCGGTGACTTACTGGAATTGCAGCTCGCGCTTCCTTATCTGTTCAAAACCTAGTCCGTGCAGAGCTTGCTTTAGCATCATCTTAGAACGAAGCATTCAACTAGTGATATACGAACCCTCTGCCGATCATATTCTAGCCTAAATGTCTGATGTAAAATAACCATTATTTTGTTGAAGCTCCTGCATATTTAGTAATGACTCTAAAGTTCTCCAAGCATGACCCAGCCTCTGTCCAATACATTAGGCTTATACAGAAAACGGATGAATACCCCACTTTTAGCGACTTCCATTATCAACTTTACGTAGTCATCGTTCACTGTGGTTCTGTGGACTTACATATAGCCACGTTACAAGAACATCGACAGCTGTTTTTGATGCTTCGGAGCCAAAGAAGACACCCTATATCCTCTTCATTACAAGACTGGTATCAACAGATCGAAAAACCTGATAATCAGTTCACGTGAAGATGATTCCAAAATAGCCAATAATTACCAGTAAGTCGCCCCCGAGCGCAGACAGATTTTTTGTTCAGCTCTATTTTCATATATGGAATAATTACAACTTGATTATGTAACTGAATTTATTAGTAGACCATTGAATCATGGAGATGATCGCGGATTTACGCGATTGAATCATCATGTAAAACAATAGTTCGTGAGATGATGGAAATCCGAAAAAAAGTCCCATGGTAGAAATGGGCAAGTTTCTATTACAATATTTAACCAAAACATACTATTAGGTGGAGTTCAAAACTGGCGAAACCCACTTGATGCTATAAAGGTGTTTTTGCTCTGAAGTCAAAATCGAGATACGTTCGTCTTGAAATTTTCCACTGAATAATCTGAAATTATACCGCGCTATGAGTTTATAATCTACAAATTATCATCCAATCTACTGGTTCCTCTAGAGAAATTAGATTAATGCAGTATCAAACTTAGCACCATAAGTTTTCTCCTTCCGTTTCAATCTAACATTGAATCAGACATCGGCTTATATACAAGCATAACGGCATGGAAAACGTTGTGAGAAGCCCACCTGTTTTTTCCGCTTCAAAGAGTAGAAGAGCGAAATAATCAGTTCTTACAGACCGCAATGCTGCCAAATGCACGGGCTTCTGAAAATACGTGGAACTATACGGGATTCCTATGAAGCGTATAACATCTACATACCGTATATAGTTACATACAGAACTACTCATGCGCCCTCTGGTAGAGGTCGGCTGAACTAAATGTGTATATCTTGAGATATTATCCACCATTACGAAGCCCAGGCTACATTAGCTCTATGGGGTCGCGGGGTCATTATTAAGCTATAAAATCGATATACACGTAGATTCTTAAGAAGCCCAAGAACGGGCTTCGTTTAATCGGTCATGTGTAGCGTTTCGGGCTTCGTAATGGGGGTTAATACGTCTATATATATATATATATATATATATATATATATATATATATATATATATATATATATATATATATATATATATATATACCATAAAGTGAATAGAGTATTTTCGTTTCAACTCCGAGAGCTCACGATCCGTGGACAGCGCTGTTTCGTTGTTACCAACTCATCAAGTTACTATTCATTTATATATATATATATATATATATATATATATATATATATATATATATATATATATATATATAACGATTTATGTTTGTAGCTGAATTTATTTCAAAATAAAAAAAATAAAGCAGCTGCAACCCCACAAAATAACTACTTTATATATATATATACATATATTACATATATATATATATTAACCCAAAAAATCTCCCCCTTTTGCATCCTAACTAGTCAGCAAAGACTACCTCTCTCTCTCTCTATATATATATATATATATATACAGTGAGGGGCAATATTATGGAATAAATTCAGTTTTACGAGAATAGGCAACTTTTGAGACAAATCCCGAAACACGTCGATTTTTATTTCCAAATTATGATTTTGTGGCAGATATGTCATACTAGTGACGTCATCCATCTTTGCGTGATGACGTAATCGATGATTTTTTTAAATGAGAATAGGGGTCGTGTGATAGCTCATTTAAAAGGTTATTCAATTCTCTATTCAGTGATATGAACATCAACATAATTATTTATACAGGGTGGCCAAAAAAATATTTAATTTGTAAATGAAATTAATTGTCACAAAAAGAAGTATTATCATTTATTAAATACAAAATTACATTGTACTACTGTCGGAAAACAGAAAAAAAAATTATTTGACAAATAAAAATTGCTTTTCGCTTAAATTAAATGTTCAAATTGCCACCCACCGGCCTCTTGGCAGTAATGGAACCGACGAATACATTCTTCTTGAACATTGTGGATCATTTCTGGAGGTATATTACGAATTTCCAATCTAATTCTATTTCTTAAATCTTGTAAATTCTGTGGTCTATCGATGTAAACTTTTGATTTTAAGTAACCCCATAGGAAAAAATCAAGTGGTGTAAGATCTGGAGATCTTGCGGGCCACTCTATTGTTCCTCGTCGACCAATCCATCTCCTAGGGAAACATCTGTTTAAAAAATCACGAACAGGACGTGCAAAGTGCGGAGGTGCACCGTCTTGCTGAAACCATATGTTTTCATTTGGCGAATTACGATCATTTTCATTTGGAAACATGTCTGTAAGGGCGGGTATAAGTTCATTTTGTAAAAAATCAAGATATATTTGCCCCATCGAAGAAAAAATGACCTATAATTCTATCCTCGACTATCCCTGCCCACACGTTTAGTTTTTGAGGGTGCTGAGTGTGTACCGCAGTCATCCAATGGGGATTATCTTGACTCCAATATCTGCAGTTTTGCCGATTCACTGTTCCATTTAAACAGAAGGTTGCTTCATCAGAAAAAAGGATTTCACGAATGAAGCGTGGATTTTGATTACATAAATCTTGCATTACTTCACAAAACTGCATTCGGCGATCTGGATCATCCTCATTGATTTCGTGGACATTATGAATTTTATACGGATGATATTTCTCTTTTTTCAGCACACGTAAAACAGACCTTTTAGAAATGTTTGTATCAGCTGCAATTTGCCTAGAATTAATTTGAGGATTCTCTGCCACACTTAATAATACAGACAGTTTCACATCCTCATTCATTGGTGGACGACCAGCATTTGCAACATGTTTCACGTGTCCAGTTTCTCTAAATTTCTTCTCAATTTTACTAACAGTTGATTGTGTGATAGGCGTATTAGGATATTTTATGGTAAATAAATTACATACTTCTTGTTGTGTTCTGGTTCTATCTCCATATCCAACCATAATTAATACTTCGATTCTTTGTGTTTCAGTTAATGGGGCCATTATTTATTTATTTCATGAAATAAACTAGTCCTTATGAGAAAATGTCAAGAACTGACTTACATTTGACCCAAGCCAACTCGATTTGTAAAAACTATACTTTTTGCTATCTTTTTAGTTCTCATTATTTATTTGCCTAATATCGGAATTTATTTTTGTTTCTTCATAGTAGTAGAAAGCACAGCAGTTCTAAACATTTATTTATAAACTGTTTCAAGAGTTTCAATAGTAGACAAAATCAATGAGGATGATCCAGATCGCCGATAGACTACACATTTCCAAGATATGACAAATAGCATTACATTGGAAATTCGTAATTCAACTCCAGAAATGATCCACAATGTTCAAGAAGAATGTATTCGTCCGTTCAATTACTGCCAAGAGGCAGGTGGGTGGCAATTTGAACATTTAATTTAAGCGAAAAGCAATTTTTATTTGTCAACTAATTTGTTTTTCTGTTTTCCGACAGTAGTACAATGTAATTTTGTATTAAATAAATGATAATACTTCTTTTTGTGACAATTAATTTCATTTACAAATTAAATATTTTTTTGGCCACCCTGTATAAATAATTATGTTAATGTTCATATCACTGCATAGAGAATTGAATAACCTTTCAAATGAGCTATCACACGACCCCTATTCTCATTTAAAAAAATCATCGATTACGTCATCACGCAAAGATGGATGACGTCACTAGTATGACATATCTGCCACAAAATCATAATTTGGAAATAAAAATCGACGTGTTTCGGGATTTGTCTCAAAAGTTGCCTATTCTCGTGAAAATGAATTTATTCCATAATATTGCCCCTCACTGTATATATATATATATGAATAGTAACTTGTGACATATATATATATATATATATATATATATATAAGGTGTGACAGACAAAATCAGTAATATCTTGAGAAAACACGAGATAAAAACAATATTCACGGCCAACAACCAAATATCCAAATTCCTCAGATCTCCCAAGGACACAATACCAAACGATTCTCAAGGTATATATGAAATACCATGTTCAGACTGCCCGAGAACTTATATTGGCCAGACTAATAGACGAGTAACTTCCAGAGTCTACGAACACGAACTTGCTGTGCGTCAGGCATCTTCCACTTCCGCACTTTATAAACATCGAGAAGACACAGGTCACAAAATAGACTTCCAAAACACAAAAACAATTTCCACCGAGAAAACTCTGCAAACCAGGATCATCCGAGAAGCCCTTGAGATAGAGAAGCGCCCCAATTGCCTCAACACTCGCGACGACGGACGTAGACTTCCCAATACCTGGAAGCCTCTCATTGCACGCATAAACTCATTTCCCACCAACCCAGTTCCCGCACACAGCTCACTTAGCGCCAACCAAGTTCCCGCACACAGCTCATCTAGCGCCAATTCAGTTCCCGCCCATAGTTCACCTCGCGCCAATACATTGCACACGGCCATTACAGCCACGTCCACTATAAATACAGTTCCTCAACCCACAATTCCTCAGTTCTCTCGAAGGAGTAGGCAGATTGAGACCTTAGAGAGAACCAGTGACGAGACATGGGGAGTAGGCAGATTGAGACCCCGACGTCAAGTCACAAAAACCTAACGTAATTATACCTGAGGAGTAGGCAGATTGAGACCTCAGCGTAGAATTACGTTTTAACCTTTCATTAATTTTCTTTCTATTTCAGTTCTTGAAAATGGCTCCAAAATCGGAGCCGAAACGTCGAATTTCAACAAATTCTAGACGCGGTTCAACCCGAACTTTTAGTATATATATATATATATATATATATATATATATATATATATATATATATATATATATATATATATATATACGTTACGGTAGTCGATTGCTTGCATGAGTGTTCGGGTGTTTCCGGAAACCATACGTATATAATTCCCGTGTTTTGCTTGCATGCCCCAGCTGGAACTGGTTTTAGAAAATACTTGCCTATTGCTTGCATGTTGCATGGCCTAGCTGAAGCTACTGTGATTCTGTATTCAACTAAAATGGTTTGTCCATTTATTCCTTGATAGTTGGAGGTATTCGTTGAGAGATGGCGCGAGCGTTTAGTTTCGACTCTAATTAATTTATTCGAAGTAGGAATATACCTACTTAGTGTTGGAATGATCTTTAGAATACGATGATGACGAAAAACGTATGAGCCTTCCATATTTTTATCAGTTGAATCAATTTCTTTCAGGACGTTTCTCATGATTCGAACGTAATTGGCAAGTAGATATGCTGATATGTAATGAAGTTTTCATAGCCAACTTCAAAGGTGAAGAAACAGCTTCAGAAAATACTCTGGTTCGTCAGAAGATTGTGATTTTATCCAGCTGCTAATTATGATCCGAAAGTCTATGGTGATAGGACATAAAGTTTCATTGGCGTATTCAGCATAATAAAGAAAAATTTGTAATTCTTGAAATACCAACTTGTACTTTTTTTAAATTCATTATACTTCCAAATCACCACAAGATTGTCCCAAAACCTAAAAACATTGTGAAGCACTATTTACATGGTCTTACAGCATGCCGCTTTTTGGCAAAATATTAAAAAAATTAACCCTCCCTCAAAGCCAGATCCTGTAAACATCCTTGTAATGTTTTCATTGCCTACTTCAACAGTAATAGGGCATAAAAATTAGTGTTTACCGGGGAAGAAATTTTATCCAGCTATTCGATTGTAAAATATAGTGATCCAGGAATTAATGTATTTTTCCTATGTTAACAGTGATTGTGTAGGCAATATTGCATTTGAATATATATGTATTCTACAAAATCGTGTTTTTTATCATTCATTATTAGAATTATCATTGAACATCATCAAAATTAGTGGAAATTCCTCAGTTATTCATTTTGGAAAAAAAATATTCATTGGTGGTCCTTTCCTTCATGACAAAATTAATTCTCAGAAGAAATTGCCCCCCTATTTCCTTCAACCAAACGATCCTCCTTCACAATTACTTATATGTATGCAATCTAAAATTAATTCCAAAATTCCTGCACTACCAAATAATTCTGATTTCAACTCTCACACAAGTTTAACATTGAATCAGTTCATTGTTAAACATATAGCACTCTTTAAATTGAAGTCCTGACTTAGGAGGGTTGCACGTAGGGGTACAACTATTGCTTGGTAATAGCAAAACAACGGAAATGGCGAATAACGGTAACGTTATTTTTAACGTAAGTGATACAGTATAGACTTGATTGACAGCTGGTTAACGGATTAAACAATTTTAAAAAAACGATTTCAAATATGTAATATAGTTGATTTTCACAGGAACTTATTTTATTTTCAATAAATTGCATTATCTGGAAATTTGTTAATCCATTATGTACTAAATATGATTGACAATAATATAAAATCTGTAAATGTTTAAATGAAGTTTTTTGCATGAAACGAGAAAAACAATTGTACTACACTCCATGGTGATATCTAGATTTAAAAAAAATAAAGAAAAGACAAAGGTAAATAACAAATATTTATTAGGTGCATCCAGTCATAAACAAATTTGTCAACAAACAGCTTTTACTCACTATTTCAATAAAAGTTCATGTTAGGAAACAACACATGTCTTCACTTTGGCAGTAATTTTATAGATATATAATAAATAATAATAATAATAAAAATAAATAGTAATAGAAATAAATAATAAAAAACTTACAATTAATAAAGTAGTCTCTTCATTTTTGAAAATACACAACTGTTTTCGGAGTAGGAAGCTATGATTTCATATTTACAACTTTTTTCAATTAAAAGTTACTTCTCGTGAATTTTCGAAGGTATACTAAAGTCTTGAGTGACTTTCAAAAATGTTTATCTGCCTAGTTTACAAATTGAAAATAATTAAGAGTCGCTTATTTTCAGTTTGGGTAGATGATAATAATATAATAATAATACTCCCTCATAAACACTCGTTGAGTGTACTCAAAGGCATAGCCTGTGCGGGTAGAATACGGCTATTATTATTATTTACCGTGGCGCTCCGGGGCGACTTACTGATGTTTCAGGTGATGTATTCACTTTTCAGCTGTAGGAAAACCTACAGCACCACCTCGGGTGGTCGGTGTGCACTCCAAGCTAGCACTAGACGTCGGGATAGTAAGAAGCCATTTCAAAGAAAATATTTCAAAAAGGGCTCCTAAAAAAAACGAGTGCCTGCAATTGATTGAAACATACCTAGATATATTACACAATAAAGACTGGGTGCGAGTTAAAACATTTTAAAGAAAATATTATTTCATAAAGGGCTCCTAAAAAAATTAGTGCCTGCAATTGAATTTTATGAGCGACCCAATCCACAGAGATAAGTATGAGGATTTTGCTGGCATTGCAAGGTCGGGAATTTGGCCCTCCACTACTTAAAAGAACTTGGACCTTTCCAGAGAAACAAACAGCAAAAAGAATTTTCGCACGTTATTTAACTGCAGAGAAAAAGCTCCCAACCGATTCGGAAATATCAGAAGCTATTGAATATTGTTCCGAGCTGAAGCATCGAACTATTCCACAAATTAGATCTTGGGTACACAATTGCAGGAAAGGGCGACCAGAATTCAGGGCAGAACTGAATCTAAAATCAGAAGGAAGAACTCCGTGGAATGAAGAGCAAGCCAGTCTAGTGAGAAGCCATTTTATAGAAAATATTATTTCAAAAGGGGCTCCTAAAAAAACGGAGTGCCTGCAGTTGATTAAAACATCCAGAAATATTACACAATGAATACTGGGTGAAAGTTAAAACATCTTAAAGAAAATATTATTTTAAAGAAGTGGATACACAAACTGCAAGAGAGCGCAACCAGAATTCAGGGCAGAACTGAATCTAAAACCAGAAGGAAGAACTCCGTGGAATGAAGAGCAAGCCAGTCTAGTGAGAAGCCATTTTATAGAAAATATTATTTCAAAAGGGGCACCTAAAAACACGGAGTGCCTGCAATTGATTAAAACAGAAATATTACACAATGAAGACTGGGTGAAAGTTAAAACATCTTAAATAAAATTTTATTTTAAAGAAGTGGATACACAAACTGCAAGAGAGCGCAACCAGAATTCAGGTCAGAACTGAATCTAAAACCAGAAGAAAAAACTCCGTGGAATTAAGAGCAAGCCAGTCTAGTAAGAAGCCATTTTAAAGAAAATATCAATTCAAAAAGGGCTCCTAAAAAAAACGAGTGCCTGCAGTTGATTGAAACATACCCAGAAATATTACACAATAAAGACAGTGTGCGAGTTAAAACCTTTTAAAGGAAATATTATTTCAAAAAAAGCTCCTAAAATAACGTGCCTGTAGCTTAGCGATCTAATGGCACAGGCTGTACGAAACTCCAGCATAGAGATAGTCGGTTCGAGCCCGATGTAGGTAAAAGAGATTTTTTCTCAAATACTCGGATCGATAGGCGACCGCATGTCTTGTTGAAAAGCAAGTGTATTGTGTGTTGTCTAGATGCCAATCTCGTATAGTGCTAGCTTGGAGTGCACACCGACCACCCGAGGTGGTGCTGTAGGTTTTCCTACAGCTGAAAATTGAATACTTCACCTAAAACATCAGTAAGTCGCCCCGGAGCGCCACGGCAAATAATAATAATAATAATAGCCGTCCTCTACCCGCACAGGCTATGCCTTTGGGCACACTCAACGAGTGTTTATGAGTATTATTATTATGAATTGATTGAAACATACCCAGAAATATAAAGACTGGGTGCGAGTTAAAACATTTTAAAGAAAATATTATTTCATAAAGGGCTCATAAAAAAATTAGTGCCTGCAATTGATTGAAACATACCCTGAAATGTTACACAATAAAGACTGGGCGAGAGTTAAAACATTTGTCTATATTGGGTTTTACACAAATATCTACAATAAAGCAGATGTTAAGTGCTCTAGCGTGCATTCATTTTTTGAATACATGAAAGGTAAAAATCCTTTAAAGTGAAAAGAAAATGTATGGTTTATATTTAGTAAAAATTCTAACTATGATTAACTAGAAATATGCTATTTCCTTCCCGAAGGCAAGAACCCATTGAAACTACAACAACATAAAAACAACAATGCATTAATAAAACTACTACAACTGTTTGGTAGTAGGTACAAGATTGCTTGCATTAATTTTTAGTAGAAAGAAAATGTTAAGGTTTATGTCCTAAAAAAATTCTGACCCTGTATTGGCTTTTTCTTCTCAAAGGCAACAACCAAACTAGTAATTGTTTCCTGATGAATGGTACTTTCTTTTCTGCTGTTGAATCTGACTTCGAATTCTTCTGGGGGTCAATTGTCTCAAGTCTTCATTTGAGTTGATAATTCTTTTTATATATTCCTGAGATGGATAAAAAGAAGGTTCGCCTTCAATGAATTCTTTGAAAAGTGTCCTAACCGAATGCCTGGTTGGTGTGTTCCAAGTTCTCTCTGTAAAATATAAAGAAATTTGCATTATCAGGTCTCTTTCTCTCTGTCTGCTTCTGTCTGTCTATCTCTGTCTGTCTCTCTCTCATAAGTGTACTTTTGTTAAAATATTTTCAAGCAGGTATTTGTAACGAATATGCAAGTTGCTATTTTATCACCCTTAGAAGTTGTCAGAGAGGAGCTCATACCACACTACACCTGTCTGATACCTGTGCAATGTGTACCATGCTCATGGCATTGTCACCAAATACATGTGCTTTCTTTCATTAATTTGGCTGTGCTCTAGCTTGACCTTGTTTGATGACCACCTGGCAGAATAGTTTGGAGATTCTTGCCTCTCATCGGTGACATGGTAGGTAACACAGCATTGAAGCTGTGTCACGACCAGTTAGATTTTAAGCTAAGCCTTTGAAGTTGAGGTGCTCATGGCTCACGGCTACAAAGCTGTCTGGCCTACCCTGTCACTGATGAAAGGAAAGAAACTCAAATCTAGTTTGATAGGTGGTCATTCAAACCAGATCAAGCAAGAGCTCAGCCAAATTATTAAAAGGAAGCATGTGCAATTAAGGACTTCCTGCAATGTGTTAGAGGAATGTTCCACAGGTATCTGATAGATTTGGTTCGATATATTTCGTCGTATCCTACCTAAATTTGATAACTTTGAAATTATTCACTGTGGTACCCTTATTTAACAGAATTGAAAACAGACTACATGACAGTGATAAAAAAATGTTGAATCTTATTTTATTTAACTGTATGCTCGAGTGGTAAAAAGTAGTAAACTGAATAATTATTAATGAGATATTGGCAAAATGAATTACAGAAATTAATCAAGACTTGTAAATTTTCTTTTTCTTGCAAGATTTTATTTAGAATGTACTTTTAATTTGACTGTTCAATGGTAAACTTTGTGTAATTAATTTGCACATACTTTTTTTTGTCTTCATGTTGTTAAAGAGCCACACTCGGATCTGTGGAACAGTCCGTTTTCTCAAATCTTCACATTCACTGATAGTTTCTAAAATTTCATTAGTTGATGGCAGATTCCCTTGTGTTATATGACGCGAGAAAATTCTTCTACCAGCTTTTCTCTCTGGTGTATTCCACGTTCTCTTCACTGCAGCTAGACCAGGGGAAACAGCTGCAAAATGAAAAATAAATTTGAAAAGATACAAAATGAAATGGTGGAAGATGAGGTTTAATTCTAATGAAAATAGAACAACTATTATCCATTAAAGGCGAAAGACTATCAATAAAAAATATATAACTGTTTCTAGGGCTTTTCATTCAATTTATTTACATTAGGTCCAGATACTATATCGAAAGAAAAGTGAATTTGAAATGGAAGTTCATTAAATTTCTATAATAATTATAGGGTTACCCTAATAAGATGGGTGTAAAAGTATCAACGAAAAACAATATTCACTTGAAGCGAAGAGAATAAAATTTGTGGAAATTAATCATATTTACCTTGGTGTAATTAACCTTTATTAATACGAATAAAAATATTAATGAAAAATATTATGAATACTAAGTGTGAAAAAAATTAATATATTTTGCATAGAGTGGATAAAGTAACTCAATGGACTTCAGTAACCAACTTACCTAATAATCTTTTTCGTTTGCCTTTTGGAGAACTTCCCAAATCCGAATCATCACTGAAAATACTACTATCAGTACTGGAGTTATATTCAGATCCACTTCCTTTTTCTGAAGTATCAGAGGTGACTCTTCTACGAATTTTGGATGGTCCTGGAGTTGGAGAGTTGTGGTTTTGTGGTGTAGTGGGGGTACTGGCTATTGCAGTAGTACTAAGCACTGGGACAGGAGCCATAGGTGTCGGTATAGGAGTGCTGAGACCGCTACCCGAGTCTTTGCCGGAAATCGGTGAATTACTTTGTGCAGCTAATAAAACTTTGCTAACGCTGATTATATCACGTTCTACAAGAGGTTGCCTATAATATTCTCTGTGTATCTTTTCCGCATGTCCCAAGTATCCTTGCAGAAGGTGTATTTCTTCATTGTCCAAGTTGAGAGACATGGATTTAGTGGCAACATGTTTTCGAAGTATGGTAGCTCGAAGTGATTTGGGATTAGTTGCTCTGCATTCCTCTGAAAACTTCCTCATCAATGATGTGGCAGATACATGTCTGTACACAACACGTTCTTTTGAATCTCCACACTGGGGCAAAGCAAATATGTAGGGATTTTTATCTGCTATTCCGGCCTCTTTTCGGTATTTCATCAATAATTTAATACATTCATGCATTGAATTATGTAGAAGTACTGGAACTCCTCTTGCCAATTTTCCTCTGATGACAAATCTTACATATTCTTTCACATAATTCTTGTCACTTTCACTCAATTTCTTGTAGGTGTCTGTATTCTCCTCTATTCTTGCCAAGCTGTCTAAATCAGAAATGAGACTCCGTTCTAGCTCTCCAGGTCGCCTTCGATTGAAAATCAATATGCTCATCAAAGTAAAATTACCCAAGTTTGTCCAAGTATTCACATGGAACTTTTTCATCATCGTTTCATAGAGATGATTTCTGTTCTGCAATAGATAGAAGTTTAATTTCTGTATGTCATCCATCGAAGGCAATATAGGTATTTTTTTCCTTTTATGTTTCAACAAACTTTCAGATGCTGTTTTATTCACGTGTGCTGGAAGCGCTGTTTTTAACAAGTGTAATAAATTTTTCGACTCTTTCTTTCCTTCCATATTCCCATTTTTGATACATTCCGAAATATTTAACTGGATCATGTATTTTAGTGATGTACCTACTTCAGTTGGTAAAGAGGGTTTATTATAATTCCCCGTGATTTGGTCATAATTTCCCAACCTGTTGATAACTTCAATGATGGAGTCAAACATATGGGGTTTCAATATATCTTCAAATTGACGTACAGATGTATTTTTTTCCTTTATCATTATTAAAACCCGTGCCATTCTTATCATTCGATTTCTTATCATAGCGTAGTGATGCTGCGATCTGTACTTACAAGCCATTTCATTTCCATACAAAATTATGAGGTTGTCAAATCGTATGGTTTCTTTAATAGGACCTTCTCTGAATGCAGGGAATAAGAAGTCTCTAACAACTTCGTTGGCTCTTTTGTGAATATTTTCAGAAATAGCCCTTGATTTGTACAACATGCCTTTGCTAGAGTTGGAAGTGTTTTTAGTACAATTTTTCTGTAAATGATTTCTCAATGACTTCTTTTTCAAGATTATTTGGCACCAAGTACATGCTATGTACTCAGATGCATCAGGTTTTACAAAATATTTAGAGACTCTTGATGGGACAATATTTTCACCTTCTTTGAAAGCAGAGAAATTTCCGTCTCTTCTGATTTGGGAGAGTTTTTCAATTTTTTTTTCGTTTTCATCCGCCAATGCCATAAACTCCATAACCTCATTTTCATTTCTGTGCATGGACATGATATGGCGTTTAATATTAGTTTTTGGCTGTCTGCAGAATTTGCATACATTAGGTTTGTTGCAGATCCTGTAACATAAATAACATTTATACATACAGGGTCTGAAATTAGTAATACAGTAATACCACTATTTCGCTAATTCTTTAGTGAAAGTTACAAGGTGGCTATTCAATGCAGATAAGCAGTCCTCAAAAAACGATTGCGAACAATAATTAAAGCAAGAATACTAGATAAAATAAACAGGATTTATATGTCAAAGATTTCACAAATTCCTGTATAATACATGTCCACAAAACAAACCAAATACAATTTGACAAACTGACATGTTACTTATTTCCTCTAGCAAACAATGTTCTGCTTTCATTAAATAATTACCATAGGACATGACACCGAATACATGTGTATTCCTGGGGCTCGACAAATTTATTTGATTTTTGAATACAGGGTGTATCTTTAATAATGTCATTAATTTCAGGTGGTGATTCCTTGCGGCATTTTATGAAAAAAAGGGTTAATATAAACATATGTCATAACTTGCTTTGTGTCCGAGTAACGGGGTGTCAAAAGTTTAATAAAAAAAAATCAGTTTTCCTTGAATTACTCAAAATCCTTTACGATGATTTTGATTGAACTTATTGTGTTTGTTAGTAGTAACAAGGGGCTCCTTTTCATGAAATTATACTTTGAATTTTAATTCCAGTGCCGTAGCAGTCGATACCTCGTTACACGTAAACTAAGCAAGTAGGACACAAGACTTAGTGGTGGTCATTTTGAAAATGTGTTTTTGTTATTTGGAAACATTGTCAATTATGTGAAAACTAAAGAATATACTGGAGTTTTATAGCAACATCAAACCGTTATTTTTAACAACTCGATACGTGTTTCAATCACCCAGTGATCATCATCAAGAGGACAAATGAACTAAATCTACAGGTATAAATAAGAGAAACTGTATGTAGAATAAGTTTAAAGTTCCTTTTGAAGATGATCACTTGGTGATAGAAACACGTGTCGAGGTGTTAAAAATAACGGTTTGATGTTGGGATAAAATTCCAGTATATTCAACACTGCACCAAAGGTTCCAAACAGTGTATTGCAAATGTGAAAAACTAATTAATTTGATTTTTGCTGCAACTCACCTACGCTTATAAGCAGCTTTATTCTCTAATGTTGGAGGATTATGATTAATAATTTCCGATATGGATTCTTCAGTAATTGTTTGTAAGTGAACTCGGGACATGTGAGAAAGGCTGGATATTGATGAATGACTGATGGACGTGGATGGCAGATTCTTCGACAAAGAAGAAAAACTGGTGGCAGCGAAAGGAAGGTCCATGGCTGTGGAGGGCAGACTATTGGACGACGCGGAAGGCTGACTGTCAGACATGGAAGGGAAACCGTTAGACATGGAAGGGGATATGGAAGGCAAACCGTCGTCAAAAGTGAAGGGCAGACTGTCGATTGTGGAAGGCAGAATGTAAATAGTTGAAGGCAGGCTGTCAATTGTGGGGGGCAGGCTGTCAATTGTGGGGGGCAGGCTGTCAATTGTGGGGGGCAGGCTGTCAATTGTGGGGGGCAGGCTGTCAATTGTGGGGGGCAGGCTGTCAATCGTAGGAAGCAGACTGTCAATCGTAGGAGACAGACTGTCAATCGTAGGAAGCAGACTGTCAATCGTAGGAGGCAGTCCATCGAAAGTTAAAGGCAAGCTGTCAATTGTGGGAGGCAAGCTGTCAGGCATAGGAGGCAGGCTGTCAGGCATAGGAGGCAGGCTGTCAGGCATAGGAGGCAGGCTGTCAGGCATAGGAGGCAGACTGTCAGATGCAGAAGACAAACAGTTACATACTGAAGACAAGCAGTTACAATTGAACACGGGGGGCAAATCATCAATACTTGAAATGAAACTTGCTTGCTGAATACGAGTGATCCCCTCTACACCTTCCTCTTCAACAGGTACATTTCGAAAAATATTTCTGGGTTTTATCTTCTTCAGTCCCTCCAACGAATCAGTATTCCGTTCTGTTTCTGTTCTGCCCTTTGGAGTATTCCATTCTGCTTTATTTGGGCTGCCATTGTTTACATTTTTCTCCAAAACAACCCTGAGTCGGCATGTATTATGGCTCACAGCAAAATTATATAGGGAAATAAAATCTTCGTTAAATCCATTTATGACGATTTGGTGACGTTTCCCCAATATGAAACACTCCACCTTACTATCCTGTGATATTATTTCTGATCTAGGGATGACCGTCTGCATGCCATTTTCGATAGTTACGAGTGCAAAAGCCGCCATGGTGACGGGATCACTCTTTATATATAAGTGAATAAAAAAAACAACGACGAAAACAAAACAAAGACGCAATAAAAAACAACGAAGCCAAAAACAACCCAAATGGTTATATTCCATCAACCAACCCTGAAAAGAAAAGGAAAAAAAATAAAAAATTTCACAACTTTCAGTAGCCAGTGATTAATTTTTATCATCCCTGCAACTTGAAATCTATTGCTGCTTTTTAGTTTTTAAATTACACCAAATAGGAGAATGTATTGAAATGAATTAATAGTTTAAAAACCTAAAAAATAGCAAGTGAAACGAAAAGCGGAAAATATTTTTTCAATATCTAATTCGTCTAAAATAATAATTGAGTTATTAACAAAGCAATTCATTTAATTAACCAACTCTATTCCAACTTTCTTAGTCAAAGCGTGGCGAAAAAACCATGGGTAATTTCACTTCTATCTCTACCAATGTCCAAATTGAAGAACATTTGAATTTACAAATATATGCATCTCGAAATTCATAATGGGTATCTAAAGAATATACGCGGTCCCATATTGACACTTACCCATACACCAACTTTTACCAACGAAAATATGCAGAGTAAACCATCAACTTTCTTCCGAAGCTTTCATCTCGAAATTCATAATGGGTATCTAAAGAATATGGGCGGTACCATAGTTGAGACTCACCCTGTATACACCAACTTTTAAATTTACGAAAATATGCAGAGTAAACCATCAACTTTCTTCCGAAGCTTTCATCTCGAAATTCATAATGGGTATCTAAAGATTATGGGCGGTACCATAATTGAGACTCACCCTGTATACACCAACTTTTGAATATACGAAAATATGCAGAGTAAACCATCAACTTTCTTCCGAAGCTTTCATCTCGAAATTCATAATGGGTATCTAAAGAATATGGGCGGTACCATAGTTGAGACTCACCCTGTATACACCAACTTTTAAATTTACGAAAATATGCAGAGTAAACCATCAACTTTCTTCCGAAGCTTTCATCTCGAAATTCATAATGGGTATCTAAAGATTATGGGCGGTACCATAATTGAGACTCACCCTGTATACACCAACTTTTGAATATACGAAAATATGCAGAGTAAACCATCAACTTTCTTCCGAAGCTTTCATCTCGAAATTCATAATGGGTATCTAAAGAATATGGGCGGTACCATAGTTGAGACTCACCCTGTATACACCAACTTTTAAATTTACGAAAATATGCAGAGTAAACCATCAACTTTCTTCCGAAGCTTTCATCTCGAAATTCATAATGGGTATCTAAAGATTATGGGCGGTACCATAATTGAGACTCACCCTGTATACACCAACTTTTGAATATACGAAAATATGCAGAGTAAACCATCAACTTTCTTCCGAAGCTTTCATCTCGAAATTCATAATGGGTATCTAAAGATTATGGGCGGTACCATAATTGAGACTCACCCTGTATACACCAACTTTTGAATATACGAAAATATACAGAGTAAACCATCAACTTTCTTCCGAAGCTTTCATCTCGAAATTCATAATGGGTATCTAAAGATTATGGGCGGTACCATATTGAGACCTACCCTGTATACACTAACTTTTGACTTCGCCGCAGCTATGAAAGATAAATTAAAATGATTACCCGAATTACGCAAATTAATTGGTTTCAGTTTTATTAATATTATTTCTCAATTCTCAATATTTCCTTTATAAATTAGGGATGGATAGGTTTCGTTATCAAATAAATCAACTGTTTTCAAATTTTACTAATAACTTTAATACCACTGATATAAATTATTTAGTTACATACATATTTGATTTCTTAAATTCATCATTTGTATACTATATAGTATACGGGGCTCGTGCGCAATTTTTCCCTTCGTGCGTACCTAATATGCTATTTACAACACTCGATGCGTAATATACTATTACCAGACCTTCACCATTTCAATCGCTTACTTACCGCTATTTTTTATCACAATCTTCTTAATCGGACACATGTAACAAGCACTACTAACTTACTCTTATAAATGATTTTAGATCTTGTGATACCTACTGAATTCTATAATGCAACTGGGCTTACTGGGCCAACGCCAACGTCGCCAACCTCCAACTGGGGAAGCGGTAGCGGAAGGGTGGAGAATAAAAGCCAATGCGCATGATCAGTTTGGTAGCGGTATATTTTTTACCCTTTACACTATGCCGTTATCGTGCCTGCTTGTCTGTCTGATTACCGATGGCTGAAATATCAAACGAATACGCATGCGCGCGAGGCTATTTAGTAGACTGTTTCAGGTTTGAAAATAAATAGGACCGGTTCTATTTTTTCCACCTGAATCGAGGGGATTTCAAGGACGTTTGTGGAAATGTCAGGTGCGCCCAAGGACTCTGAAAGGTGCGCCAACACATTACTAATCTGCCTGACTGGACATAACCAAAAAATAAATAATAATACAATCCAAAAACTACAAATTTTTTCTCTATTTTATCTTTTATTCGCGACATTAATAATGTGACTTCAGAAACTACTTAGGGTCCTATATGTAAATAATTTTACTATGTTTGCACTAGTTTGCAGCTCTGAAATTACTGCCTCAAACAATCATTTAAAAAAGCATGTTGCCAATAATTTGAGGAAATTAAGGCAACAAATAGGCGTGAAAATAGGCACGAAAAAAAGCATAGTGTAATAAGGGTGTAACGGGCACCAAGTCCGAATAAGGCAATAATGTAAATGTAGCCTTTCTGCTTCCATTCTAAATAAAAATTCGAAATTTTGCACAAAAATCAAGAATAAATGAAATAAAGAAATGCAAAAATGATAATAATAATCTGAATCTATAAATATAATTTTAGCCCACTTCCAATGGTCCAAATAATCTAAAAGTTGACACACATATCAAGGAACGATCACAAAACAAGAATTTTATATACGATGTAATAATGTTTATTTATTCGGTTGAAAATTTGCAATGCAAAATCATCTCGCACTGTTTACCAATGAAAATAAAATAATAATTATAACTGTTATCACTCTTTTTTAACAATGAAGCTTTTTAGGATTCATCTGAATGTGTAAGAAATGAACTGAATATACCTCTGCTAAAAAAAATTGTACATAGTGTTTTCACTTAGAATGGTTCCATAATAAACTAAATTTATTTGCGATTATTTAGAAAAGTTTATTCTTCGTAAAAGTTGGTGCATTACGGAATACTTGTATTCGAGTCATCAAAATTCTAAATTTCCAACTGGTGTACAGGGGGGAACAAAAATAGAAATTTGATCAAGAGTAAACTACCATGGCTGTGATTCCAAATTTGATAATTGTTTTCAATTCTAAACAATCTTCTTTGAATGAACTATTGATCATTTGAAAAATAAGGGGTAGTATACACCTTATCAAAATTCCTATTTTTTGTTCTCTCCTGTACTATATGCAAGTATTGTGCAATGCACCAATTTTTATGGGGATTACAATTTTCTGACAAATCGATAATACAAAAGTAGGTATGTAGGTATCAAAGAAAAAGCACCTTTCCTACATGAATGCATAATGTATTGATCATGAACGTACCTTCTAGGCGCTCCAATATATTTTGTTCGGAGGTAGATTAGCTACCCCACATTCCAAACAGGTATATTCCGGAAGTGCCCTCGATATGTCTAATTCCAAGAAATTAACGCACTGCTGGTGGTATATGTGGTGGCACTGTGGCATGATCACGTCTCCTCCATAAATGCCACATCGACAGCATCGAATAGCTGAAAAGAAAAAAATATTGTCACTCCTACAAGCAATATAACTGGGAATGTGAAGATTTAAAATAATCCTTGGTCGAGTGCAGGTAAATGGAAGAGAAAGTATGAGAGTTGAAATCATATGGTGCTCGAAATAGGATAAATAAACAGGGTATCCAAAGCAGTTTAATGATAGCTTCTCAACAGGAATTGAAAAAACCAACGGTTTTCAACTATATATATATATACCATCAAGGATCTCTTTTGAACAATTGAAAAGCCCGGTTACCACATACAATCATACTAGGGATTATTTATTTATAGTGAATTTTTTTATACTCACGTTGAGCGAAGGGCTTGTCCAATATGCTACAAGTACGGCATTCCTGCAAACATCGGTTCAAGCCTGTTAAGGGTCTGGTACAGATCAAGTGTTTGTTGTCTCCATATAAACATTTATATGTCCAGGCAAGCCTGTCGACCTCCTTCTGGATCTCCTCTACAAAGGGCCTTGTATTCCGTTTAACATCCTCCGTCTGCTCTTCCGTAAGATGCAACCTCTTGCATCTGTTGCTGCCACATCTCAATCCACAGTATAAAAGGTCGTGGGTTTTGTTGCAGTTCTTTCTACCGCACTCTCGGAATAGTACGTAATCCTTGCAAGACATTTGATGCTCTTGAAATATTTTTTTAAATTACAAAATGTTTTAAAGTATCAAACTGTAAATAAACAACAACGCCATATCAAACAACAACGCAATGTAAAATAACAAACAACAACGCAATTCAATATTGATGGATAGCCCTCCTCGGTCCTTAATTGGTTCCCTTTCCTTTCAGTATTACAAAGGATTCGCTTCCTGTTTTGCAGAAGGGACACACAAAGCCAGGCATGTTAGGATTAATATTGTCAACATATAATCTCATCATGCAGGTATCGCAGACTATGTGGCGACACCTTATGTACATGGCGATATTCTCCATCTGCATGCAACATATGTTGCAAGATGAGTCTGTTTCACCTTTGTCAACGTGTACGTTTTGACAACCGCTACTACAAGTGCCATATTTGTAGCGATTACATATGCCACTGATCTGTCGTGAACGTACAGCTTCTGGTATAATTATTTTATGGATTTCTTTGTTTCCACGAAGATACAATAATTTTTCTGTTTTTGTAACATGCATGTAGTTGCATTGTCTCCCATGTTGACAACTTAAAGTATTCATATAATCCATGCAGTATTCATATAAATGAATTTTCGAGCATTTATCCACAAAACACTTATCCAGACGATAGTCACAACACCTAAAAAAAAAAATTGTATGGTTTTCTAACTTGCTTTCAAATATAACTATTACCAATCCACGGCTTTTAAATCTTTCTCCAACCATATAGTGGAATCAGCAGCTTGTGCCATTGCTACTACAAAAAAAAAAACGGTTGTCAACGCATTCATAAGACAAGCCATAGTTTCCAGAGTTCCAATGGCATGAGCTTGAAACTTGGCAGTATTGTTGGAGTAAACAATAGTTTTAAAAAAAATCACCATTTCGTTCTCCCCCATCGCTTACGGTTTCACCAGAAACGACCTCAAATTCGAATTTTCAAATGGAACACCCTGTATATTTTTGCATATTTTTTTGTTCTAGAGACGATTCTGAGTACGATCACCTACTTTTGAGACAATTGGTTTTTGAGCAGCATTTTTTTTAAATCTAGAGTGCGTTGGATGCACTTCAATAAATCCGATAGACATCAATAATGAGTGAAAAATAATATAAACAGTTTTTTTGCCTAGTTGAGTACTTATGTAGGTTAGAAATTTCCAAAATCAATAATTGCTAAAACAGTAAATTTTTTTAAATGACGACATCTTTTAGACAATTATTCCTTGGATTCTAATTTTCACGACGAACCCATTGATAATTTCATATGAAAAATAAATGAAAAAGTAGGTGATTATAATCAGAATCGTCCCTAAAATAAAAAAAATATTAAAAATATACATAGTGTTCCACTTGACACAAGTTGGGGTCGTTTCCGGTAAAACCGGAAGTGGTGTGGAAGAGTGAAATAGTGATTTTTTTTACAGCTGTTGAATCAAACAATCCTGACAAGTTTCAATCTCATGCCATTGGAACTATGGAAACTATGGCTTGTCTAATGAATGCGTTGACACCCTGTATTTAGTAAATATACCAATATTCTGATCACTAAATATTTTCCTATAAAAAAGACCATACATTTTTTTTATGCTATAAAAATAAGTTCTCAATATACGGACCTACCGCATTTTCAAGACAGACTAGAAAGTAAGAAATAATTTATCTTCCTTTCATGTCTACTTTCTGGCATTAAATAATTACAAAATAAAATTATTTAAATTCTGACTTCCGCATAAAACACCTATGCAATAGGTATATTCGTCGGCAAGTATCCAACAGAAAACAACTACTGCCCTCTACGACCGTTGAATTATATCTGTTAGATACTTGGCAAAGCATTTTACAATAATGGCACTTACCGTGCTCTATAAATCACACAGCCAAAATTATTTTCGGATTTACGATGGGGGAACACCTATATACCGGATTCATGGTACTTGTCAATTATCAGTGCAAGCCATCTCGCCCAACATTAATCTCAAAAATTCTTGGCTCTTGATAGGTAAGTATTACTAAGGTCCTAGGTGGCCCTGATTCTATGTTTCGGTGTTCATTTTAGTAATACTTACCTATCAAGATCCAAGATGTTTTGAGATTAAAGTTGGTCGAGATGGCTTGCACTGATAATTGACAAGTACCATGAAACCGGTATATAGGTGTTCCCCCATCGTAAATCCGAAAAGAATTTTGGCTGTGTGATTTATAGAGCACGGTAAGGGCCATTCTTGTAGAAAGCTCTGCCAAGTATCTAACAGATATAATTCAACGGTCGTAGAGAGCAGTAGTTGCTTTCTGTTGAATACTTGGCGAAGAAAACCAGAAGGAGGGAGACGAGAAGTACTGAATGAAATCTTAAAATAAGAGTTGAAAATTTCAAAGAAAGTAACTGGTTTAAATACTAATCTGGAGGGTTTAATAGCTGATAAATCTGTAAGTAATATACAAGTACTGGATAATTATTTACAGGGTATTCCATTTAAAAATAGTAGGTTATGTCAATAATTTTGACAGTTGACTTTTTTTGACTAAATAGAATAGAACTTTCCACAAAATCTTACAACACATTTTTTATTCAATCTTCCAGCTCGAAAATTCAGTGATTTACAGCCATGTACAAGTGGGACAGAACAAAATGATTTTATTTTACTATTACTGGCCGTGGTGGCCAAAGTTCAGCCAGACAAAATAATTCAAAATTGGTATACATCGTTTAGAGCTTCAGTGTCACAGAATAATACAAAAAACATCTTTCCTAAAAATCCTAGGGAGTTATGGAATTTTCCAAAACTTATCACACTGATATACTTTCTAGTCAGAATTCATTTGCAAGATTCTTCCCGAAATAAGACAAATAAAAACCAGATATATTATGGGTAATACAGTGAGATCACGAATAAACTATCCTTATATTCGACATTATTGAAAACGTTCATTTAGCAAAGTTCAAACAACTTTTCTAAGTGAACGTTTTCGAAAATGTCGAATATAAATAAGGGTAGTTTATTCCTGATAGAATTTTCTTATTTTTTGTTCTCCGCTTTACACCGTTCAGAAATTAAGAATTTAAAACAAACAAATGAAACTTCCTTGGAATCCACCAACTTTTATCAGAAATACAATATTCTGACAAATGGATAAAAAAACAGTTTCCCATACGGTGCAAACTCTTTGAATCTCACTGTACATCGTCAAGCAGTTGTTCAGTCGAACAATCCAATAATCCCCTAATGTAGGTTTAAAATTGTAAAGGATACCCTCTGTCAGAAAAGGCCACTTTGTTTTTTCGAAGAATAGTTCAAAAACAAGAACTGTTCCTATAATAAGAATTAGGTGCCTACCTTTTTTATATGTTATATTACTTTCAGCAATACCTACTTATTTTCTAATGAAAACTCGAATGTGAGTGTAGGAAAAATAGTGTAAATAAAGGTTATGGTGATTTTATAAACAAAACTATTAAATAAATAATCATTCACCTACTTTCATCTACCATTCAATTTAAGAATCAGCAACTAAGGCCGATTTAGAAAAATGGCCATCTCTCTTATTTTATTCCACTAAGAATTAACAATTACGTTAGTTCAAGATATTTCTACATCGGTTATGGTTTATCAATTCAACAAAATAAAAAATAGTGACTTCAAAATTCCTCTAATGTTTAACTGAATGAGGAAGGACACTTGACTTCCTCTTAGAAGGTTAAAACACAATATGTCAAAAACAGAATAAAATTGAAAAATGTGAGGACTAGACCTGACCAGAACTGAGATACGTTCGAAATGTAGCCAATTAGCATGTAAAAAATTTAGAGCTAAATTGAAAGTTGATTTTTTCAACCATTTGTGAAAATGTATTGATTGTATCAATTATAATGTATTCCTCTCTAACCTTTCAACAGAAAAATGTACCTAGTACGGTTCATTTCCAACCCGGCTTTTCATTTACTGCAAAATCAAAAATGGCGTACCTACTCTATAAACCGCGTCCTATGGCCACCCTACAAATTCTATTAATTAAAATTTACGGGCACCTAGCCTAAAGTTAAACAATAAGTTCACCACAATGCAAAGAATATAACTGGAAATCGACATATTTAAATAATATTACTTACCTACAACAGAATATCCCCACCGGTATTCAGATAATTATTATTAACTCACAGAAAACTACCACGCATCAATACACAACGACAGAACGATACGAAATGAAATTATTCATTCTTCTGCTTGGCTTGGTCTGCTCTTCTCTTAGGTTGTGTTGCCAGGGGAGAGTTACAATTGTCACAATATCCGGAAAGCCGTGTCCCATGATGCCGTCCGTGATCGGAATTTCTTTTGTTGGGTGTGTGCGCTGTTGCCATTTTGTGTCTGATATTATTTTCGCATTCCATTACAAGTAAAATTATAATCAAGTAGGTAGGTAGGCACTACTATGGAATGTTCACAAATGCACTATTAAGTATTAACTTGCATGTCTGAAATATGATTATAACCCAACGTAGATAGATGTTTATAAAAAATAACTTCGGTCAGACACGTAGGTACGGAGATTTTTAGAAGTTTATTCCATCTTTTAGTTGAAGGGTAGTACGGTCACAGTTTATAGCTAAAAGAATTCTTTTAGCTATAAACTTTGGTACGGTGGTCGATTGCAAAATGCCAATTCCGATTATGGTTACTAGAATACTGTACTGTGTACTGATGCCTTTTTGTCATCATGTTACTTTTAGAATGCATTACAAACCAATAAACATAAATTTGTAAAAATCTTTCGGGTGAGACCTTGTTGAAAATAAGTAGGTGTACCTATTGTATAAAAATATACGGATCTTTCCACATAAAAATCAGGACCAGATTTTTTTCAATATCAGAGTAGGTAGGTAGATAGGAAGGCATAATTTGACACGTGGATACCTATTGAAAGAGCATTATGACTGGATTTTTTCTAGGTCGAATTAGTCCGAAGGTCTTCTTTTGATCTAAGAATCGAAACGGCAAATTCCAGATTTGCGAAAACTACAAATGTTTTCAGATTCGAACGAAATTCTTGAAAAAGGGGTAGTTTGGTGAGAAAATTCGATTGGTGCTATGGAGAAGTCGATCTGAGTTCGGCAAATCGAGTTATCATCAAAAAATGCGAATAATTTCTTATAGACTTCTTTTCGCGAACACCCGGTATATCGAAGACTTTGAAAAATGAAACTATCGTAATTCTTGAATAATTTCACATCATTTTTGTGGTATGACTTTTTTCGACTAGCTGCTCGGTTTACAAGATAGAGCACTTCTTTCGCGACCACGCCATTCTTTCTCGAGTGATAGTGACTTTTTACCTAATTTCGAGTAGATAGGAGATTTACATGAACGCCATCGTTTTCTCCGTCCTCGATTACGTAAAAATGCATTATGACTGGATTTTTTCTGGGTCGAATTCGTCCGAAGGTCTTCTTTTGATCTAAGAATCGAAACGGCAAATTCCAGATTTGCGAAAACTACAAATGTTTTCAGATTGGAACGAAATTCTTGAAAAAGGGGTAGTTTGGTGAGAAAATTCGATTGGTGCTATGGAGAAGTGGATCTGAGTTCGGCAAATCGAGTTACCATCAAAAAATGCGAATAATTTCTTAAAGACTTCTTTTCGCGAACACCCGGTATATCGTAGACTTTGAAAAATGAAACTATCGTAATTCTTGAATAATTTCACATCATTTTTGTGGTATGACTTTTTTCGACTAGCTGCTCGGTTTACAAGATAGAGCACTTTTTTGGCGACCACGCCATTCTTTCTCGAGTGTTAGTGACTTTTTACCTAATTTCGAGTAGATAGGAGATTTACATGAACGCCATCGTTTTCTCCGTCCTCGATTACGTAAAAATGCATTATGACTGGATTTTTTCTGGGTCGAATTCGTCCGAAGGTCTTCTTTTGATCTAAGAATCGAAACGGCAAATTCCAGATTTGCGAAAACTGCAAATGTTTTCAGATTCGAACGAAATTCTTGAAAAAGGGGTAGTTTGGTGAGAAAATTCGATTGGTGCTATGGAGAAGTGGATCTGAGTTCGGCAAATCGAGTTACCATCAAAAAATGCGAATAATTTCTTAAAGACTTCTTTTCGCGAACACCCGGTATATCGTAGACTTTGAAAAATGAAACTATCGTAATTCTTGAATAATTTCACATCATTTTTGTGGTATGACTTTTTTCGACTAGCTGCTCGGTTTACAAGATAGAGCACTTCTTTCGCGACCACGCCATTCTTTCTCGAGTGTTAGTGACTTTTTACCTAATTTCGAGTAGATAGGAGATTTACATGAACGCCATCGTTTTCTCCGTCCTCGATTACGTAAAAATGCATTATGACTGGATTTTTTCTGGGTCGAATTCGTCCGAAGGTCTTCTTTTGATCTAAGAATCGAAACGGCAAATTCCAGATTTGCGAAAACTGCAAATGTTTTCAGATTCGAACGATAATCTTGAAAAGGGGGTAGTTTGGTGAGAAAATTCGATTGGTGCTATGGAGAAGTGGATCTGAGTTCGGCAAATCGAGTTACCATCAAAAAATGCGAATAATTTCTTAAAGACTTCTTTTCGCGAACACCCGGTATATCGTAGACTTTGAAAAATGAAACTATCGTAATTCTTGAATAATTTCACATCATTTTTGTAGTATGACTTTTTTCGACTAGCTGCTCGGTTTACAAGATAGAGCACTTCATTCGCGACCACGCCATTCTTTCTCGAGTGTTAGTGACTTTTTACCTAATTTCGAGAAGATAGGAGATTTACATGAACGCCATCGTTTTCTCCGTCCTCGATTACGTAAAAATGCATTATGACTGGATTTTTTCTGGGTCGAATTCGTCCGAAGGTCTTCTTTTGATCTAAGAATCGAAACGGCAAATTCCAGATTTGCGAAAACTGCAAATGTTTTCAGATTCGAACGAAATTCTTGAAAAAGGGGTAGTTTGGTGAGAAAATTCGATTGGTGCTATGGAGAAGTGGATCTGAGTTCGGCAAATCGAGTTATCATCAAAAAATGCGAATAATTTCTTATAGACTTCTTTTCGCGAACACCCGGTATATCGTAGACTTCGAAAAATAAAACTATCGTAATTCTTGAATAATTTCACATCATTTTTGTGGTATGACTTTTTTCGACTAGCTGCTCGGTTTACAAGATAGAGCACTTCTTTTGCGACCACGCCATTCTTTCTCGAGTGTTAGTGACTTTTTACCTAATTTCGAGTAGATAGGAGATTTACATGAACGCCATCGTTTTCTCCGTCCTCGATTACGTGAAAATGCATTATGACTGGATTTTTTCTGGGTCGAATTCGTCCGAAGGTCTTCTTTTGATCTAAGAATCGAAACGGCAAATTCCAGATTTGCGAAAACTGCAAATGTTTTCAGATTCGAACGAAATTCTTGAAAAAGGGGTAGTTTGGTGAGAAAATTCGATTGGTGCTATGGAGAAGTGGATCTGAGTTCGGCAAATCGAGTTATCATAAAAAAATGCGAATAATTTCTTATAGACTTCTTTTCGCGAACACCCGGTATATCGTAGACTTCGAAAAATGAAACTATCGTAATTCTTGAATAATTTCACATCATTTTTGTGGTATGACTTTTTTCGACTAGCTGCTCGGTTTACAAGATAGAGCACTTCTTTCGCGACCACGCCATTCTTTCTCGAGTGTTAGTGACTTTTTACCTAATTTCGAGTAGATAGGAGATTTACATGAACGCCATCGTTTTCTCCGTCCTCGATTACGTAAAAATGCATTATGACTGGATTTTTTCTGGGTCGAATTCGTCCGAAGGTCTTCTTTTGATCTAAGAATCGAAACGGCAAATTCCAGATTTGCGAAAACTACAAATGTTTTCAGATTCGAACGAAATTCTGGAAAAAGGGGTAGTTTGGTGAGAAAATTCGATTGGTGCTATGGAGAAGTGGATCTGAGTTCGGCAAATCGAGTTACCATCAAAAAATGCGAATAATTTCTTAAAGACTTCTTTTCGCGAACACCCGGTATATCGTAGACTTTGAAAAATGAAACTATCGTAATTCTTGAATAATTTCACATCATTTTTGTAGTATGACTTTTTTCGACTAGCTGCTCGGTTTACAAGATAGAGCACTTCATTCGCGACCACGCCATTCTTTCTCGAGTGTTAGTGACTTTTTACCTAATTTCGAGAAGATAGGAGATTTACATGAACGCCATCGTTTTCTCCGTCCTCGATTACGTAAAAATGCATTATGACTGGATTTTTTCTGGGTCGAATTCGTCCGAAGGTCTTCTTTTGATCTAAGAATCGAAACGGCAAATTCCAGATTTGCGAAAACTGCAAATGTTTTCAGATTCGAACGAAATTCTTGAAAAAGGGGTAGTTTGGTGAGAAAATTCGATTGGTGCTATGGAGAAGTGGATCTGAGTTCGGCAAATCGAGTTATCATCAAAAAATGCGAATAATTTCTTATAGACTTCTTTTCGCGAACACCCGGTATATCGTAGACTTCGAAAAATAAAACTATCGTAATTCTTGAATAATTTCACATCATTTTTGTGGTATGACTTTTTTCGACTAGCTGCTCGGTTTACAAGATAGAGCACTTCTTTTGCGACCACGCCATTCTTTCTCGAGTGTTAGTGACTTTTTACCTAATTTCGAGTAGATAGGAGATTTACATGAACGCCATCGTTTTCTCCGTCCTCGATTACGTGAAAATGCATTATGACTGGATTTTTTCTTGGTCGAATTCGTCCGAAGGTCTTCTTTTGATCTAAGAATCGAAACGGCAAATTCCAGATTTGCGAAAACTGCAAATGTTTTCAGATTCGAACGAAATTCTTGAAAAAGGGGTAGTTTGGTGAGAAAATTCGATTGGTGCTATGGAGAAGTGGATCTGAGTTCGGCAAATCGAGTTATCATAAAAAAATGCGAATAATTTCTTATAGACTTCTTTTCGCGAACACCCGGTATATCGTAGACTTCGAAAAATGAAACTATCGTAATTCTTGAATAATTTCACATCATTTTTGTGGTATGACTTTTTTCGACTAACTGCTCGGTTTACAAGATAGAGCACTTCTTTCGCGACCACGCCATTCTTTCTCGAGTGTTAGTGACTTTTTACCTAATTTCGAGTAGATAGGAGATTTACATGAACGCCATCGTTTTCTCCGTCCTCGATTACGTAAAAATGCATTATGACTGGATTTTTTCTGGGTCGAATTCGTCCGAAGGTCTTCTTTTGATCTAAGAATCGAAACGGCAAATTCCAGATTTGCGAAAACTACAAATGTTTTCAGATTCGAACGAAATTCTGGAAAAAGGGGTAGTTTGGTGAGAAAATTCGATTGGTGCTATGGAGAAGTGGATCTGAGTTCGGCAAATCGAGTTACCATCAAAAAATGCGAATAATTTCTTAAAGACTTCTTTTCGCGAACACCCGGTATATCGTAGACTTCGAAAAAGGAAACTATCGTAATTCTTGAATAATTTTACATCATTTTTGTGGTACGACTTTTTTCGACTAGCTGCTCGGTTTCCAAGATAGAGTACTTCTTTCGCGACCACGCCATTCTTTCTCGAGTGTTAGTGACTTTTTACCTAATTTCGAGTAGATAGGAGATTTACATGAACGCCATCGTTACAATATCCGGCAAGCCGTGTCCCATGATGCCCGTCCGTGATCGGAATTTCTTTTGTTGGGTGTGTGCGCTGTTGCCATTTTGTTTCTGATGTTATTTTCGCATTCCATTACAAGTAAAATTATAATCAAGTAGGTAGGTAGGTACTACTATGGAAAGTTCACAAATGCACTATTAAGTATTAACTTGCATGTCTGAAATATGATTATAACCCAACGTAGATAGATATTTATAAAAAATAACTTCGGTCAGACACGTAGGTACGGAGATTTGAAGAAGTTTATTGCATTTTTTAGTTGAAGGGTAGTACGGTCACAGTTTATAGCTAAAAGAATTGTTTTAGCTATAAACTTTGGTACGGTAGTCGATTGCAAAATGCCAATTCCGATTATGGTTACTAGAATACTGTACTGTGTACTGATGCCTTTTTGTCATCATGTTACTTTTAGAATGCATTACAAACCAATAAACATAAATTTGTAAAAATCTTTCGGGTGAGACCTTGTTGAAAATAAGTAGGTGTACCTATTGTATAAAAATATACGGATCTTTCCACATAAAAATCAGGACCAGATTTTTTCAATATCAGAGTAGGTAGGTAGATAGGAAGGCATAATTTGACACGTGGATACCTATTGAAAGAGCATTATGACTGGATTTTTTCTAGGTCGAATTAGTCCGAAGGTCTTCTTTTGATCTAAGAATCGAAACGGCAAATTCCAGATTTGCGAAAACTACAAATGTTTTCAGATTCGAACGAAATTCTTGAAAAAGGGGTAGTTTGGTGAGAAAATTCGATTGGTGCTATGGAGAAGTCGATCTGAGTTCGGCAAATCGAGTTATCATCAAAAAATGCGAATAATTTCTTATAGACTTCTTTTCGCGAACACCCGGTATATCGTAGACTTCGAAAAATGAAACTATCGTAATTCTTGAATAATTTCACATCATTTTTGTGGTATGACTTTTTTCGACTAGCTGCTCGGTTTACAAGATAGAGCACTTTTTTGGCGACCACGCCATTCTTTCTCGAGTGTTAGTGACTTTTTACCTAATTTCGAGTAGATAGGAGATTTACATGAACGCCATCGTTTTTTCCGTCCTCGATTACGTAAAAATGCATTATGACTGGATTTTTTCTGGGTCGAATTCGTCCGAAGGTCTTCTTTTGATCTAAGAATCGAAACGGCAAATTCCAGATTTGCGAAAACTGCAAATGTTTTCAGATTGGAACGAAATTCTTGAAAAAGGGGTAGTTTGGTGAGAAAATTCGATTGGTGCTATGGAGAAGTGGATCTGAGTTCGGCAAATCGAGTTACCATCAAAAAATGCGAATAATTTCTTAAAGACTTCTTTTCGCGAACACCCGGTATATCGTAGACTTTGAAAAATGAAACTATCGTAATTCTTGAATAATTTCACATCATTTTTGTAGTATGACTTTTTTCGACTAGCTGCTCGGTTTACAAGATAGAGCACTTCTTTCGCGACCACGCCATTCTTTCTCGAGTGTTAGTGACTTTTTACCTAATTTCGAGTAGATAGGAGATTTACATGAACGCCATCGTTTTCTCCGTCCTCGATTACGTAAAAATGCATTATGACTGGATTTTTTCTGGGTCGAATTCGTCCGAAGTTCTTCTTTTGATCTAAGAATCGAAACGGCAAATTCCAGATTTGCGAAAACTGCAAATGTTTTCAGATTCGAACGAAATTCTTGAAAAAGGGGTAGTTTGGTGAGAAAATTCGATTGGTGCTATGGAGAAGTGGATCTGAGTTCGGCAAATCGAGTTATCATCAAAAAATGCGAATAATTTCTTATAGACTTCTTTTCGCGAACACCCGGTATATCGTAGACTTCGAAAAATGAAACTATCGTAATTCTTGAATAATTTCACATCATTTTTGTGGTATGACTTTTTTCGACTAGCTGCTCGGTTTACAAGATAGAGCACTTCTTTTGCGACCACGCCATTCTTTCTCGAGTGTTAGTGACTTTTTACCTAATTTCGAGTAGATAGGAGATTTACATGAACGCCATCGTTTTCTCCGTCCTCGATTACGTGAAAATGCATTATGACTGGATTTTTTCTGGGTCGAATTCGTCCGAAGGTCTTCTTTTGATCTAAGAATCGAAACGGCAAATTCCAGATTTGCGAAAACTGCAAATGTTTTCAGATTCGAACGAAATTCTTGAAAAAGGGGTAGTTTGGTGAGAAAATTCGATTGGTGCTATGGAGAAGTGGATCTGAGTTCGGCAAATCGAGTTACCATCAAAAAATGCGAATAATTTCTTAGACTTCTTTTCGCGAACACCCGGTATATCGTAGACTTTGAAAAATGAAACTATCGTAATTCTTGAATAATTTCACATCATTTTTGTGATATGACTTTTTTCGACTAGCTGCTCGGTTTACAAGATAGAGCACTTCTTTCGCGACCACGCCATTCTTTCTCGAGTGTTAGTGACTTTTTACCTAATTTCGAGTAGATAGGAGATTTACATGAACGCCATCGTTTTCTCCGTCCTCGATTACGTAAAAATGCATTATGACTGGATTTTTTCTGGGTCGAATTCGTCCGAAGTTCTTCTTTTGATCTAAGAATCGAAACGGCAAATTCCAGATTTGCGAAAACTGCAAATGTTTTCAGATTCGAACGAAATTCTTGAAAAAGGGGTAGTTTGGTGAGAAAATTCGATTGGTGCTATGGAGAAGTCGATCTGAGTTCGGCAAATCGAGTTACCATCAAAAAATGCGAATAATTTCTTATAGACTTCTTTTCGCGAACACCCGGTATATCGTCGACTTCGAAAAATGAAACTATCGTAATTCTTGAATAATTTTACATAATTTTTGTGGTATGACTTTTTTCGACTAGCTGCTCGGTTTCCAAGATAGAGTACTTCTTTCGCGACCACGCCATTCTTTCTCGAGTGTTAGTGACTTTTTACCTAATTTCGAGTAGATAGGAGATTTACATGAATGCCATCGTCTTCTCCGTCCTCGATTACATAAAAATGCATTATTACTGGATTTTTTCTGGGTCGAATTAGTCGAGAATTGACTATCACATTAATAATTTGGAAAATATTCACAGTTACCTATAGTTATTACTTATAGGAATCGCACGATAAAAGGTAAGACCCCGTTAATCCTTAGCTCGCACAAGTTTCGACTTCTGAGGGCTGTCGTTCGTAGGGGGATGAATTGATAGTAGATTAGACCAAATAACAGTTTTAAAAAATAAAAAAAAAACACTCTTTTATAATTAAACCAAAAATAAAAAGTAGAAAATCAATAATAGTTTAAAAAACTAAAAAACACGCTTCATACAGAAAATCAAACAAAGAAATACAAAAAAAAATTTAATAAATTTGAATTAAGAACAGTGTAAAAAATTCTAATAAATGAAAATGAATAAATAATAATGAATTTAAGATGTTATCGAAATCATAATCCGTCTTCTCATATCTGTCAATAAAATATTTATTACTATTGACACCATGCACTCCACGATTTTTTTTTAATAAAACATTTTTTTCTTATTTACACTATTAATCATTTATATTTATTAGTATTTTTTACACTGTAGGAATGTTTACACTGTTCTTAATCCAATTTTATTAAAATTTATTTTATATTTTTTAGTTTGGTTTTCTATATGAAGCGTGTTTTTTAGTTTTTTAAACTATTATTTTTATTTATATATAGCAATGACAATATCAAGAAGAAATTACATAAATCCATTATCAATATATAGGTAGGTATTCATTTACTGGACTCCACAGCATTTGAATTATGAAGAGTTCAATTGAAATTCGATGTTCTGTTAGAAGTACTTCACCTTTCCTAGCATTATGCAACACTCAATACGACTGTGACGCAATACGGATAATACGACCTACTAATGCAACATGAAACGAAAGTAAACAGTACACTTGTCCTCACATCTGTGCATGAAAATCATGAAAACAAATATGAATCATTTTCATATTTACGGTGTCATTCAGTTTCTCAAGTATGGTGTTCAATAGAAGATGAAGTCAGTTTTGAATAATTCATACATCTGTGAAAATGTGTTCAATGATTCTGCGTTGAAACTAACCTCGAAAGGTTTATATTCTTCGGTAAGCTTATAATACACATTTTTAATATTGCTCTGAAAGATTAAAGTTGTATCCTGAAGAATTGGGGTAGGATTTCTAAAAATTGGATGCATTATGCTTTCAAGTAGTACCTACAAATAATTTCAGGAAAAACATGATTTTAGCATATTTAGGATAAAAGTGTTCATAAATCCTAACATTCCCCTTATTTATACCAACAGAACCTAAAAAGGCAATCTTTCAATTTTATTTTCTCATTTCTATATATCCTAACTACGATATTACTTATTTTTAATCGGTATTCATCAAAATTCTCAGTTTTGGAAAATGTTTAAAATTGTTATTCATTGAGCATTTCCCGATAATATCCAAAATATAACCTAGAGCGCTATCTGTCGGCCAGGGGAAACAATTTACATACGATATATTATTGTACTTACGTTTATGTTTCATGCAAGCATTATGCAAACAATTCAGAACCATCGATTTTCATTTGATATAATATTGTACTAAACTTTACATTTCATGCAAGCATTCTTCCAAACATCGGCGATCTTCGGATTCAAGTAATGTACCGGTATTATGACAGCACACCGCTCCGGTTTATTGCTTGCGCAAGCATTAACCCAAAATTCAAGCGAAAAGCAACTTTTGAGTAAAATTATTCAAGCGTTGGATACGCGTAACGTATATATATATATATATATATATATATATATATATATATATATATATATATATATATATATATAACTTTTTATTATCATCTTCAGGGAAACTACAAATATGTAATGACAACTATGAGAATTACGCCAACGAAAAACGTGGAATAACTTACACTGTTTCGAGGTTACATCATGGCGTATATGTTAAAAATAATCATGAAATATGGACAGAACTGGGAGTAAAACATCATTAATAACAACCAAGAGTAACGTGGATGCCCACTCAATACTGATGATACATTATGAAATGGATTTAAAATTGTTAAAAATATATAAAAGCACGTGTTGTCCTTGAAGAGGCAAACAACCGCGCCGAGGAGTTATGTTAGACTGACTAGCCAAGACCATTGACAAATGACATGAGACAATTGATAAATGACAAGTGACATGAGCCACATGGAATCTTAATCATGGGGAGTGACATAACAGATGACACTACAACCTAATGATACAGATCTGTGATGGAGCTACATGGAACAATAATTATGAAATGTGAATTGTGGAATATGAGAACAATTTTTTTGAATGGTGTAGGTGACAGATGAGATGAACCAACAAAGGAAACATGTGAACCATTTCTACAAAAAGCCTTTTGGATGTGTTTTTTTCCGTAGATAAAATTTTTACTGAATTATAATCCATACAATGTCCTTCCTTAGCGACATGTTCAGTGCTGCATATCCCAAATATTAAAAAACTCATTTCCTAACTAGTCAGCAAACAAGACTACCCATTTCTCTACTCTCCAGAATGGGCTTCTACCAGAACATCCGATCTACATATGGACAAGACGCAATGAGATTGATGAAAAACTGGGCCAGGACAAACGTCAAACTAGCAAAGGAATACAACAGAAGATGCTTCCTCCTCAAATGCAGAACACTAGGATTATCACCGGCTCACATACAGCACTCCAAAAAACCCATAGACGAATTATTACTCAGACAGGATCCATCATTTGCGAATGCATCAAAACAGTTCAACTTAAGGTTAGGAAATACGTTACTTAATATTGAAATTGACTTCAATCACAAAATTATTCATAAATATGAATCTCTTTTAACAAAATTCAAAGCTGACATAATTTCTTAAAAATTACAGGAGAGTCAACTTCAAGAAAAGTTAAATACTCAGACAAAGTGGATCAGGAATCTCTCGAATACTGAAATCCCACAAAATATATTAAAGTTTTTATCTCTAGGTCCAAAGTTCAGCATCGAACCCGTTATAGGGAAAGATATGTCTTTAAAAATTCTATTGGCTGATGTAGACTATGTCACCTCATCAATTTCAGACAATCATAGCAGAAACATTGCAATTTCCAAATCTACAATCTCATTACGAATGGTTTTCATAATTCTCAACATAACTTCTCCTTTTATCATGGCTTATATAATCAATCTAAACAATTTTTAAAAAATAATCCAAACTTAATAATAACAAATTCAGACAAGGGTAATGTAACTGTCGTTATGGACAGAGATCAGTACATGACTATGTCTAACGATCAAAAAGTAATAAATTAATAAAGCTAGCTCATATGAACGACGAAATCGATGAGGTACAGAAAAAGAAACTAACTTCCTACAAATCTATTTCTCAAAAATTTTACTCACTCCCCAAAATTCATAAACCGACTTTGTCTGGTCGACAAATAGTGGCCTCAATAGGAGCTCCCACAGAATCCATTTCATCCTTTCTCACTGACATTTTAACCAAAGCATATGACTTTGACAATGATTATTATATAAAAGACTCCTTTCAGGTTAATACACTTAGTAAAGGGGCTGCACTGAATCTACAATCAATTTGATCATTTTTACATGTTAATTGCCATAAGGATTTTTAAGATCCGTTCTGGCAATTTTGGTTCCTTTCAAGATCACGCGTCACTGCTTCGCGTTCATCGTGTGACGTAGTCGAGAGAGATCCAAATAAACAAATAAACAAATAAATAAATAAATAAATAAATAAATAAATAAATAAATAAATAAATAAATAAATAAATAAATAAATAAATAAATAAATAAATAAATAAATAAATAAATAAATAAATAAATAAATAAATAAATAAATAAATAAATAAATAAATAAATAAATAAATAAATAAATAAATAAATAAATAAATAAATAAATAAATAAATAAATAAATAAATAAATAAATAAATAAATAAATAAATGAATAAATGAATAAATGAATAAATGAATAAATGAATAAATAAATAAATAAATAAATAAATAAATAAATAAATAAATAAATAAATAAATAAATAAATAAATAAATAAATAAATAAATAAATAAATAAATAAATAAATAAATAAATAAATAAATAAATAAATAAATAAATAAATAAATAAATAAATAAATAAATAAATAAATAAATAAATAAATAAATAAATAAATAAATAAATAAATAAATAAATAAATAAATAAATAAATAAATAAATAAATAAATAAATAAATAAATAAATAAATAAATAAATAAATAAATAAATAAATAAATAAATAAATAAATAAATAAATAAATAAATAAATAAATAAATAAATAAATAAATAAATAAATAAATAAATAAATAAATAAATAAATAAATAAATAAATAAATAAATAAATAAATAAATAAATAAATAAATAAATAAATAAATAAATAAATAAATAAATAAATAAATAAATAAATAAATAAATAAATAAATAAATAAATAAATAAATAAATAAATAAATAAATAAATAAATAAATAAATAAATAAATTAAATTAAATTAAGTATGACAATTCCAACACGCACGGAAAGCCGCCTCCCCCTCCACCCCATTGCTGGGGAGGAGGGCGAGCACTTGTGCCAAGTGGTGCCTAGGGCCCCGATCAGGGGGCGCTGACAGCCGCCTCCGCTGGTGTTGGCGGTTGGTCAAGCTGTAGAGCCTGTGTGGGTCGTAGGTGACATAATAAACACGCCTCCTGCAAAGCTTATGCGTGTCGTTCATTGCATTCCATTGGATACTGCTATTGTCTAAGTTCACGTGAGGCTGATTATTGCGAGCTTACCCCGGAAAAGGCTAAAAGAAAAAACCGGGGAGAGAGATCCAGTTGATTGATAACATTTTGCCAATAGAGCGCGGCGCACACATATTTTGAATTGAATTTAAAAAGAAAAAAGATTTCAGCAGTAGAGGTTTGAACCATCGGTTTACGCTAGCCTTGTCTCCACGGAGTCTTCGTACAAGTTGATGTACAAATGTGGAATATATATTTCTCCAGCTACCAGATAATAATGATGTTTGGAATAAATGTGAAAAAATGGTGGTTGCTCGTTAGATTTAGTATACCAGGAGTCTCAAAACATATCATTTAAGAGAAAAAACATGGCGGCTGCTCGTTAGATTTAGTATACCAGGTGTATCAAAACATACCATTTAAGAGAAAAAAACATGGTGGGTGCTTGTCTTATTTAGTATACAGGGTGTCTCAAAACATATCATTCAAGAGAGAAAAATATGGCGGCTGCTCGTTTGATTTAGTATACCAGGTGTACCAACATATTATTTAAGAGAAAATATCATGATGGATGCTTGTCTTATTTAGTATACAGGGTGTCTCAAAACGCATAATTCAAGAAAAAAAAAATGGCGGCTGCTCGTTAGATTTAGTATACAGGGTGTATCATCATATCATTTGAGAGAAAAAAAGACATGGCTGCTTAGGGCAGAGAAAAAGGTATCATTGGGGACATGGGGATTTAAAATACGAATCATCGTAAAATAAGCACTTCTGGTTTGAAAAAATTGAGGTAGAAGAAAAGTAATAGTGAATTCGGATTATCCACATCGAGGAGAGTTCAAATATGCAATAAAATGGTCACTTCCGGTTTTCACTTCCGGTTGTCCGATTTCGATGATTTTGGCATCAATGGATTCGTTTCGATGTCAAGAAACATTTTTAAGCATTATCCAGTGCCAAAAGGGCATAGGAGGCTATCTTCGTTATTAGTAAAGATACAGAAACGTGCGGGTACTCTAACAAGACAACTTTTATGGGGGATCAAGAAAATAATAGAATTTCCTTCCGTCAACTGCCATAAGTGCCATAAACCTCACATTTTAATGCGTTATGTACTCATCGCTCAAATGTTAGAAGTCGGTTCGTTAACGTTTGACATTTGTTTAGAACGTCGCTCAATATATCGGCGGCGCCTCACACTCGATATCTGTCAGTTGTCATTGGTAATATCGTTGAAGAAAAAAAAATATGTGACAAATAAACATGGTTGTACAGGTACATAAAAACATGGCTGCTACATGTATGTGTCAGATGGAAAATTGGTCATTGGGAGTAGCAAAGTATTCAGCAATAGTATATACAGGGCGTATCACACGTTATTTAAGAGAAATAACATGGCTGATGCAAGTGTCAAATGTCATGTGGAAAATGGGACGCAGAAAATACGTATCATTGGGGACACACTCGCAGCATCTGAAGGCCTACATAACATCGTAGGGCTTGCTCCGGCAGGCGAACGAGGTTTTACCTGCCAGAGAATACCTCTCTGGCACGGTTAAAAAACCCAAACTCCCACCCTAACCACGTAGTATCCCCCAACCCACTGCGGCTGAGTGATTGTTTTAACGAGGTTTTATTTATTTAAATGTTTTATGCGATGTTGTTATATTTTATTGTAAATTTAATTGTTGAATATATTTTTGGATTTTGGATTTTGGATATGGGGACCCAATAGAAAAATATGGTGATATTTCATACTGAGTGTTCCAAAAATTTGTTAGACATACACAGAGTGTTCAAAAACTATTCAAGATAGGAAAAAAACGCTCATAGGACGTTTCAATCCTAATCAAGAAGGTATACAGAGCATCTCATTTATAGAAAAAAAATATGATGTTTCAACAGGAGTTTAGCGTTTCACCGTGCGATCCCAATCGGAAATGTATTACATGTCATCGAGACCGAATTCGTCAGCGCTCTCAGGAAGGTACCCAATCATTAAAAATTGAGATAGAGCATTGATAAGGGTCCAAATTTAGTTACTATCGGTCGTACGATTTCAATAATTTCGACACCAATGAGTTTGTTTCGATGTCAAGAAACATTGTTAAGCATTTTCCAATGCCAAATGGGCATAGGACGCTAACTTCGTTATCAGTAAAGGTATAGAAACATGCGGATACTCTAATAAGACAACTTTTATGGAAGATCAAGTTTGATCAAAGCAGAACGAACTAACCTTATAAAACGTCTATTTTAGTCGCATTTTTGCATGTTTTACCGTTTCAAATTTTAGCTGTTTTTTCGAACGCAAAAAACGGTTATTGTTGTCGCATTTTGGCATGTTTTAGCGTTTCTAATTTCTAATTTTTTTTCGAACGCAAAAACGTGTATTTTAAGCAATTTTGAAATGCCAAATGTCCATAAGAAACATAGAGTTTTTCGGTTTAATTTAAGGCTGTTTTTTTTTAGAACGCGAAAAACGTTTATTGTGGTTGCATTTTTGCATGTTGAAGCGTTTCAATTTTCAGTTGTTTTTTGGAACGCGAAAAACGTATATTTTGATCACATTTTTGCAGTTTGACTCATTTTCTTTTTTTGGTATTCATTATCAGGTGGGTGGGGAGAGGGTTAAGCAACTTTAATTTCTTCTCGACATAAGACTTGTTTAATTGAAACCAATCTGATTAATTCCCGCCCATTGCAAGTATGCGGCCAGTTATTTCTCCAAGACTGTCTGAATCCATTTACTCCAGACAAAAGCATTACATTTTGACACCTCAATCATTGTTCTTAGTCTTTCCGTTAAAAAGTTATAGTCTAAATACTGTAGGTCATTTATTGGCCAAGTAGTCGAGATAATTTTAGATGCAAAGTATTATATGAGACCTAGGGCACAACAGGTGTAGTTGAATCTCTTATAGCATTTTAATCTCGAGGAGTTTCAGATCTGAGTGCGATAAGTAAAATTTATATATTTTTACCATTTTCTTTAGGAATTTTCAAATTGATGTTTTTTTATTCAACCAAATGCTTCTTCACTATCAATAAATCTGTAGCTCAGTTATTACCTACGTGGTCAGTTTGATTTCAGTTTCAGAGCATCATAGGAGACCTAAGAACCCTATGGGTATAGTTTAATCTCTTATCGCATTTTAATCTTGAGGAGTTTTAGATCTGAGTGTGACAAGGAAAATTTTGATATTTTTGTAAACTATTTTCTTTAGGAATTTTCACACAGATGTTTTTTATTCAACCAAATGCTTCTTCACTATCAATAAAGCTGTAGCTCAGTTTCATATGTTTGTGTGCGAAGTACACAGATTGATAATGGATTAATCCAATGAACCGAACATACCTTTCAAAAGTGATTTTAACAACAAGAATCATCAGAGAATCAAAAATGATATTAATATTAAGTACATTCAAAATACTTCAAAATTCAGCGTTTGTTGAATATTGCTCAGTCCGTTTCCACATCACCCAGGAGGTAGGACTGCTAATGCGTTACCCTTTTTTTATTGTGGAAGACTCCCCAGTAGGCATAGCATAACCACCAATCATGAGAAAATATTCATCAAATAATACATTTTATTTTAGCATATATATACAAAGTTATTATGAGGTATCCATCAAATTTTCTTTTATTGAATAATGTCCCCAAGGTAAAGTTTCATCTGAGTTTGGTATCAGGTAGCGTTTGTCGTCATGTGGGTTGAGCGCAATTTTGCCCTGTACAATTGAGTGTACTTGATGTTTCTCAGAGCGGATTAGTCTCTGGGTTACAGTCTTACATTTCCAACTGTTCAGACATTCCACATAATCATCGAATGTAATCTTAGTTCTGACCACAGACGATTTCACGCCCTTAGCCTTCTTGTTTGTTCCAAAATGCATCAATATCTCATTGATTTCATCCTCATCATACTCAGCTGCTTCCAATTCCCTTCTTTTATCAATAATGTCAGCATCTGATGTCAACACTTTCGTAGCATACAATTTGGAACGAAGTCCTACATAATCAGTCATCAGCACGCCACTATTTTCGTCTTTCATCATACCCAATACTTTCTTGTTGACCTGAGGAATTCCATAAATGTTGTCTGAAGTGTCAAAATGTTTATGGCAGTCCTTCATAACTGCATAGGGTCCTGATGCAGCTCATATACGAAAGAATCTGTATCAGTGTACATAACGGTACAGTCCTCTCCAAAACGTTCAGCCATATAACCATAGTGGAAATCATAGATGGTAGTTTTCGCTAAATCCAATATAGCCTGTTCCACATATATAGGCTTGTTCAGGAAAATCTGCAGCTTGTTAAGCTCAACAGCCACCAAGTTTTCACTGAAGATGGTGCAATTTTTAAACTCTGGTTTTGAGATATAGGCTTCTGCACCATATCTTCCACTCCACTCAGTTAGAAGGTGGATGTTGACCCTCTTCCGGACGTTCTCCATAGTTTTACCAAAGACTGCGTTGTTCATCAATTTAAAAAGATTTTTTTCAAAGTCATTTGTTGCCTTCTTGCGGAGCTCCGTATTGAGATCGATATATGACTTCAACCAGGGACTTTGTTTAAATTTAAGAACACGGTGGATTTTCGTCAACACCAGTCCATTTGCTAAAGCCTGTTTCAGTGTCCTGTAGTGTATGATATATTTCTCCTTCGAGTGTAAAGTGGCCATCAATTTAGTTACATCTCGCACATTCTCAGGAGGCATCATCGTTTTTGAATTTATGTGTTGTGGGCAGAACGGTATATCTTTATGCTTATCATGTAAGTGTTTAGGATATTCCAAATCTACATCCAACATGTATCCTTCATCGGCATCATCTGCCATAGTTGTGACATCAATATTTGTATCAGCCCATTCGAACCCGCCATAAGGAAGGTACTGTGACATAGACGTACTGATTGTTGACATCGAAGTACATCAGGAAAGTTGAGGGTTTGGATGGGTTATAGCTGTTGGGCATATATTTATTGTTTGCGTGTCATTCCATTTCACACGTTCCCTCGCTCCTTCAGGTCGAGAAAAATGCCCTGCTCCTTTTTTCTGCTCGGCCTTAAACTGATTCCTCATCGTTTTAATGTTTCGCAAACACGCTTCCAGATGCTGCTTCTCTCCCATAGAAGTTGCATTCTTCATCGCTTTCCGAATCCTTCTCATCCCCTTGGTACATTCCTCAAGGCCCTCTCGTGCAACTTCATCATTATAATTTGAGGTGATGACTCCCGGTATTGTGGCAATATACCGCACAAGATCAGTAAATATTGACATTGTGATAACTGTAATAATAAAAAATTCTACTGTTAAACGTTTAACGTTCTAAAGTAGACTTATGAAGTTGAGAAAAGTACCCATATTTATAATGTCTCGATATCCGGTGTGGATGGACGGCTTCCGCAAAGTTTCGGATTCCTCCGAAACCATCTTCCGCCACCCACCGCTCTGCTCCAAGTGACCTGGAGGGCAAGGACGTCGTCACCCAGGGATTTCGGGTGGCAACTTCCGTGTCCCAGCCGACACCTGATTCAAGATCTGCCTTCGTAGCTCTTGTTGCTTGTTCTGGCCGTGCATATGGTATCCCTTGGGAGGTACGCTGAACCCGCCCCTGGAGAGATATGGGAATGCGAGCATCCCCAACTCCCTCCGAGAGCCTTCCACCACCCCCTAGTTCATTCACTAGGGCCTCAGCATCACCCGGTTCCCTTAGGGTATGCACATCTATAACCTCTGGCCTCCGCTGTGGTGCGTGGGGCACACCCGATGACCCCGGAGCGCTTCGGCGCATTCCGAGGGGGCGTACCTCACGAGCTTCGCCAGCATGGACTCCTGAGTAGCCCTCCGACCTGCAAACAGATACATTTCTTGTTAATCGGAATTGTTCGAAACGGGCTTCCAAAGGTGGAGTTGTGACAACTCCCGCGGAATCGATAACTAACCCTACCTGAGCCGACGGGGAAGGCTGCCTCCCTCCGTCTAAGCTCGACTCTAAAGTACCTTGGTCTAGCACACTTCTCGGGGACAAGGTAGTTGACATCGTCAACTCACGGTATTCCCCGGTAGTACGTACCTGGGGGACGTCTCCGTCGAGGCGTCGCGACGCTTCGGGGAATAGACGCCTGGCGTCTAAGTCACCCGACGGTGGAGGTGTCCGAGAAAGCCCAGCGCCGGCGAACACGGCTTGGGTATTCTCCTTCGCGAGCATATGAGATCTCAATCTCATATTCGTCATTGCTCTAAAGGACAAACAATTACGGCTGTAATGTATTGTCGGGCTACTTGCGTGTGCAAGTGTGTGGCAAAGGAGAAGTGCACTAAAATCGACCTCGCGTCGACCCAACTCAAGTGTGACGATGAGAAGGGTCACCCTATAGCTAACTAACCTAACACCTAATAAGACCTCGCCGGGAAATGGACGAGGGAGGAAGGATTCACGGTTTAGAAAAACTATCTAAATAAAATTTCCTAACTTCAAAATTGTGTGAAGCACCAAAAAGGAAAAATTAAACTTGAAAAATTTTTTTACTTCAAAAATTTACAACTGGATGTGACAAAAACCAAGACAGAGATTTGGGTAAAAGGATCACGGAGCCTAACCAGACTGTCTCAGGTGGAAAAGCCGAGAACAGCCGCAGGAAATAGGTATGGGAAGGACGCGAAACCCCTAGGTACCACAGGAAATGTGGCTCGCCAACGACAAAGTCGCAGCTAATGATGTCTTGACAGGCCGAGAAATTTAAGCTCGAACGATACAATCTTCGTGGAACTCTACGATCGAGCTGATTGTATCAGGTGAGATCTCGTTTTGGTGCCTGACCCCTTTTCATACGATGGGGATTTTTCGTCAACGTCGCGTACAGGTATTAAGTCGGGAAATAACTTTGATGAAGTTAAATCCCCAAGTGTCCGTTGCAAAAGATCACTTTACACTGATTATTGCTCGAGAGTTAAACTACCTATCAACGTACTTTCGTAGCGCGAATAAAACACCTGTAAACCGTACAAGTGAGTCTAACCCCTTTTAAGATAGAAACAAAACGTTATGAATCTACTGTGAACTGAATTATTATTACCGAGAACCTGACTCTAACTGCTAGCCAAAACGATGAATTGCAGAGACAAAAGGCAAAGCAAAACAAACGTAAGTTATTTAACGGAAACACGAAATTGATTATTACACTGCAATTCGACAAGAAAGAGTGGCTATCTGCTGCTTCGCTGCTTGCATATTTATGCAATCCTGACTGCTGAATCCGCGACACCCATTGGCCTAGAGGGCCAAAGTGGGCGTCGCCCTTGGCTGAACAAAACCCTAGCTCTGTCAACAAAAGGGCAAGTCGGGATTTCGCAGAAAAGCGCCGGGTAGCTTGAGTTTTCCATCCCGACGGCCCAGAGTTGCCAAAATTTATTTTTGTTTCGGGACTTTGGAAAATTTGGAAGCAATTTATTTCGTGTCGACGATTTTCGCTCCTTCCAAGTTCTGAAAAGAACTCTCGGAGCTTTTTGCACCTCAGTGTGGTGAATACGAATTCTTTTATATTTCGGTTGGTGTTTCCCAACGAAATTCCACTTAGAACACAACGCCAGGCCGTAGATTTCAACTTCACAAATAATGACGACCAAAAACCACTGATAAAATAAAAATCGGTAACGAACTCATATTTTCCGGACCCCCGTAGGTCGTCGGAAAGTGTCCGACTGGACACTGGCGAATTTTTGAGCCAAAGCTCTGATATTTATAGTTTGCCGCACTCGGCCGATATTGCCTCTAGCCAATCAGAGCGCTCGGACCGAGTGGGCGGAGCTTCGCTGCGCTGCGAACTTCAGCTCTGGATTTTTCTCGAAAAATCCATCTTTTCGAGAGAATTCTTTTGTAAAAATGAACGAACTTTTAATATACGCGTTTATCAAAAATCAGTGGGTTTGGGGAGTCATGACAGCTCGCGAAAACGCGCCCTGCGACATTATTGTCGCAAGGCAGGCTCGCCGCGCTGCTACGATGATTTTTTTTGTGTATGGTCACCTTTAGTGAGCCATTTTTACACTTAATAACTCTCAATTTTCACCTAGAAGCCAGTCGAATAATATTAGATTTTTGCTTTATATTCAGGTCACTAGTCTAGTCTCACCCTGTATGATGTAAAGTCCCAATCTCCACCCAGTGGAACTCCACTGTACGTAGTTTTACCGATTTACCGGAAATTCCTGACTAGTTTTCAATTTTATTAATTTGTGGCCCCAAACAGTCGAGCACCCGGTATACAGAACACTTAGAGCAAGGTTTCGACACGCTAGTCTCTTGTTGGGTGGAAAGATTCCGTGGCTCCATTTGTTTTCACAAATTATTTTATTTCAATTCGATTTCTCATCAGGTTGGCCAAATCGGAAAACGGGTATAGATTCCTCGGCGAAGGAATACGTGTATTTCTTCGGCGTTCAAGAATCACGTTGGTTTATGGTTTTTCTCGGGGCTCTCCGAATATCGGACCGCCCTAGGAATCGAGATATCTGAAATTCTGGCTTTCAATATCTCCCTAGATCTGGGGAGTATTTAGTGACTTTTGTCAAATACTCCCTAGAAAACGCAGGTAACGGGACTTTAACGGTCATTTGCCCAAATCCCGCGCGTTTTCGCGAGCTAGGGTTTTGTTCAGCCAAGGGCGACGCCCACTTTGGCCCTCTAGGCCAATGGGTGTCGCGGATTCAGCAGTCAGGATTGCATAAATATGCAAGCAGCGAAGCAGCAGCCAGCCACTCTTTCTTGTCGAATTGCAGTGTAATAATCAATTTCGTGTTTCCGTTAAATAACTTACGTCTGTTTGGCTTTGCCTTTTGTCTCTGCAATTCATCGTTTTGGCTAGCAGTTAGAGTCAGGTTCTCGGTAATAATAATTCAGTTCACAGTAGATTCATAACGCTTTGTTTCTATCCTAAAAGGGGTTAGACTCACTTGTACGGTTTACAGGTGTTTTATTCGCGCTACGAAAGTACGTTGATAGGTAGTTTAACTCTCGAGCAATAATCAGTGTAAAGTGATCTTTTGCAACGGACACTTAGGGATTTAACTTCATCAAAGTTATTTCCCGACTTAATACCTGTACGCGACGTTGACGAAAAATCCCCATCGTATGAAAAGGGGTCAGGCACCAAAACGAGATCTCACCTGATACAATCAGCTCGATCGTAGAGTTCCACGAAGATTGTATCGTTCGAGCTTAAATTCCTCGGACTGTCAAGACATCATTAGCTGCGACTTTGTCGTTGGCGAGCCACATTTCCTGTGGTACCTAGGGGTTTCGCGTCCTTCCCATACCTATTTCCTGTGGCTGTTCTCGGCTTTTCCACCTGAGACAGTCTGGTTAGGCTCCGTGATCCTTTTACCCAAATCTCTGTCTTGGTTTTTGTCACATCCAGTTGTAAATTTTTTAAGTAAAAAAATTTTTCAAGTTTAATTTTTCCTTTTTGGTGCTTCACACAATTTTGAAGTTAGGAAATTTTATTTAGATAGTTTTTCTAAACCGTGAATCCTTCCTCCCTCGTCCATTTCCCGGCGAGGTCTTGTTAGGTGTTAGGTTAGTTAGCTATAGGGTGACCCTTCTCATCGTCACACTTGAGTTGGGTCGACGCGAGGTCGATTTTAGTGCACTTCTCCTTTGCCACACACTTGCACACGCAAGTAGCCCGACAATACATTACAGCCGTAATTGTTGTCCTTTAGAGCAATGACGAATATGAGATTGAGATCTCATATGCTCGCGGAGGAGAATACCCAAGCCGTGTTCGCCGGCGTTGGGCTTTCTCGGACACCTCCGCCGTCGGGTGACTTAGACGCCAGGCGTCTATTCCCCGAAGCGTCGCGACGCCTCGATGGAGACGTCCCCCAGGTACGTACTACCGGGGAAAATCGTGAGTTGACGATGTCAACTACCTTGTCTCCGAGAAGTGTGCTGGACCAAGGTACTTTAGAGTCGAGCTTAGACGGAGGGAGGCAGCCTTCCCCGTCGGCTCAGTTAGAATTAGAAGTTGATACCGCGGGAGTTGTCACAACTCCACCTCTGGAAGCTCGTTTTGAACGTTTTCATTTAATCAGAAATGTATCTGTTCGCAGGTCGGAGGGTTACAGAGGAGTCCATGCTGGCGAAGCTCGCGAGGTACGCCCCCTCGGAATGCGCCGAAGCGCTCCGAGGTCATTGGGTGTGCCCCACGCACAACAGCTGAGGCCACAAGATACAGATGTGCATACCCTAAGGGAACCGGGTGATGCTGAGGCCCTAGTGGATGAACTAGGGGGTGTTGGAAGGCTCTCGGAGGGAGTTGGGGATGCTCGCATTCCCATATCTCTCCAGGGGCGGGTTCAGTATACCTCCCAAGGGAACACATATGCACAGCCTGATTATGCAATAAGAGCTAGTAAGGCAGATTTCGTAACGGGTGTCGGCAGGGACACGGGAGTTGCCACCCGAAATCCCTGGGTGACGACGTCCTTGCCCTCCAGGCGACATGGAGCAGAGCGGTGGGTGGCTGAGGATGGTTTCGGAGAAATCCGAAACTTTGCTAAGGCCGTCCACCCACACAGTGGAACGAGACATGGCGCCCAACGTGGGGCTGCTGAAGACAGACCGTCTTCAGGAATCTGCGAATGTAACCTTCCTCCGACGAACAGATTTAGAGTTCGGGATCTCTCTCCTGAGAGACTCCCAATAAATGATATGGTTATGGGTGAACCGGAAACCCTTTGGCGCCCATATGGCACGTTTACCCGGTTGCCAACCGGGAATCGTCACTATAGGGAATCTGAGGATGTCCCTCGGTACGTTCAAAACGGTGCTTCCAACCCCGGTGATGTCCACAGGAGTGGATATTACCCATCGAGGAGGCCAGTGCCCACAGTCCGGATTCAGGAGAATCCTAGAAGACCAGTGACGGGGGTCGACGACGTGCTCGTGCGACTCGCGGATTTGCTGGAGGATAGACGTCGGGGAACCCTAAACGGTGTTGATGGGGGTTTAATCAACAACAAACCACATCCCAGTTTCAGTGGGCTTCCTCACGAAGATCCAATACAATTTATCCAATCCTCTGAGGATTATTTGGGGGGCTTTGATCCAACCGTCTGGGTGAGCGTTGCAGCTCAGTGGCTCAAGGGAGCAGCCCAGCAGTGGTATGCTCCATATCGTAACTCACGCCTAAACTGGCAGTTTTTCACAAACCGGCTCCAGGAACGGTTCGATAACGATCTGTTGGTCTCGAGCTTAGAAGCGGAGTTCTTTGGCACTGACCAGCCGAAGGGAGAGTCAATAACTTCCTTCATCCTGAACAAGTGGAGTCTTTCACAAAGGCTCTACCCAGAGATGGACGAAGGAAGGGTTGTGCGATTAATATTGAACCGGATCAGACCGGATATCAAAGTCCATTTGCAATTCATAGATTTGCAACTATTGAAGAGCTGACACAAAAAGCTGTTGCTGTCGAGACGCTACTTCGTAGCACCAGCCAAAGTGTACAGTCGGGGCCGAAACTTGTTTCGAACACCAACCGTCCTCATCAGGCCGACGATGTGCCACCTAAACGTCCTCAGGGACAGCTACAGGACAACAGGGGTTCGAACCATGTTAGGTCCAATAACTTTAACAACAATGGCACTAAATTCCAGAATTATGATCAATCGAGGCGTTCTGGAGGAAACAACGCTCCTTCGAGCGGATGTTTCACTTGCGGGGGAGCTCACTGGAACAAAGATTGCCCTCAGCAAAATGACAACAAGAACGGTCCCAAACGTCAGAGTGCGGGAACAAAACCGTTAGATCAGGCCAATAAGGCACATACGGTTAATACCGTGCAGGCGAGTAAAACCTCGCGTCGTAAGACGTCACTTAAGGACGCAGACAAAATTGCAGTTTGCAAAGAAGTTTCAAAAAACTCCAACAGGAGCCATCAGGGGGCTCCATCGGAGTAGGTACTCCTTCAACACCGTTTTGCGGTTCTGTGACAGTGTTGGACTGTCATAGAAATTATGCGGCATGTATTCCCAACAAGGAGGAGGAGAAGGAGTTCCAGGATGTTGAAGCTGGAGTCGTTTCAGCCGAAACGCCACCGTCATCAGGCAAACTACATTGGGCAGACCGGTCAGATTGTGAATCCGTTTGTTTCAGTGTGGTAGATGAGCGTGTGGATCGCGCCACTGGTGGTAGGCGGAAAAAAGTTCACTCGTCGGCAGACGTTAAACGTAGAGGGTTGAAAGTCATTTCAAACATGTCAAGTTCTAGTTTTGGAACGAATGGAAGGGGTTATGAATCATCTTCAGGTTCATGGAGTTGTGAGATCATCGAGGTACCCCAGGTCGTTGTTGGTGGGTCGTTCCATCCGCCACAACACAAGGTTTTGGAGTTAGTGATCGGTATACAGAAGAACCAGGAGGGGCCTGTTGTCAAAGACAGTGCTAGGGCACTGCAAACTGGGCACAGGTCCGGTATAGGCACAAGTCGAGATGAAAAGGCGTATCCAAGGGAAGATTGCGAATCAAGGTTTCGGAACGAAAAAGTCGTCGAGAGTGGCGTACTCTTTTCGGTTCCACTTCGAGGTAGTGAAGACACCGAGGGTGGTGGTCTGTCACTCACTCCCACACAGGACGCAGGTTTCGAGGTCGATGCATGCCAAGTCTCAAGGACGGTATCGAGGGGCAGAGCAGATGGGATCGCAGGTGCGAATCGCCATTCCCCGTTGGTAGATACCAGAGGCGTGGTAGGCATGTCATCTGAGAGAGTTACACGTCTTAGTCGGGGCGGAGGCGAGGTTCCTGAGGGATGCAATCGCCAAGTCCCATCGTTAGCTGCAGTTGGTGCTGCAGTACTTGATGTCAATCGCAAGTCGGAACTTCTGAGTTTCATTGAGACCGACCCGCTTAGGAAGAAGTCGGAGGTGGATCTGCTGGATCCATTGTGTCTATATCGTCGCTGTGATACTAGCTTAGCGAACAACAATGTTGAGGGACGATTGCATCAGTTGCCGCGAATCGAGGCTGAACTGATGGGTCGTCGAGTTAGGGTTTTGGTGGACAGCGGAAGTTCGCTAAATCTCCTGAAACGTAGTTTGTTGCCTGTCACCTGGAGGGTGGATAGGAAGCAAGTGACACCGTTGCAGCTTGCATGCGCCGGTCGTGGCATCACCAGTCTAGGGGAGACAATAGTCGAACTATTAATAGATGGTGTTGTTCACGAAGTTGTCGTGCAAGTGGTGGATGATCTTGTCGAGGATCTTCTGCTCGGGTGTCCCTGGCTGGCATCAAACGAGGCTATGGTCGACTTTGCACGTCGCACCATGTACGTTGGAAAGGGGCCTAGGCAAACTATTTTCTGGGCGGAGGAGGTCTATCTTCCACCAGAAAAGTTCCCTGAACCACAGGTAGCGGACGTACAGCTACCGGCGTTCTCGAGAAAGGAATTTCGGAGTCTTATCCGAGAGTTTGGAGACGTCTTTTACGAATCTCCAAGGCAACCAGTGACGAGGGCTGCTTGCCACAAAATCCGATTGAAGGAGGAGCTACCCTTCAAGTCCGTCCGTACAAAGTTTCCGATCAGAAGAGGGCTCTTATCCAAGAGGAGGTGGATAAGATGCTCGCTGCAGGTGTCATAAGTAGGTCCAATTCTGCCTTTATTAGTCCGGTCGTTATCGTCACGAAGAAGGACGGTACGGCTCGGTTTTGTGTCGACTACAGGAAGTTGAATAGTCTGACAATACCCGAGTCGTCGGTATTGCCAGGTATTCACGAGACTATCAAAGAGCTCGGAACAGCGAGAGTGTTCACTTCTTTGGATCTGAAGTCTGGGTTTTGGCAGATACCCATGGATGAGGCTAGTAAAAAGTATACAGCTTTTGCTACGCCAGATGGAGCTTGTTATGAGTTTAACTCAATGCCGTTTGGTCTAACGAATGCACCTGGAAGTTTCCAAATCCTTATGACGGAAGTGTTGGTTGGTTATGTCGATAAATTCGTCAAAGTATATCTAGACGACATAATCGTTTACAGCGAAGATGAAAAGGAGAACCTCTACCATCTCCGCCTTGTGCTGGAGAGGTTCAGAGCACATGGCCTGTGGTGCAGTTTAAAGAAGTGCAACTTCGCTCAGCGTAGGCTGGAGTACTTGGGGCATGTGGTGACGGAAACGTCAAACGAACCAATGCCAGGTCATGTGTTAGCGGTTCAACAATTCCCGCTACCCAAGAATGTCTCTCAGCTCCGAGGATTCTTGGGCACCGTTGGTTGGCTACGGGAGTTCATCCCGAACTTAGCGGAGTTGGAGGCTCCGATAAGTGACATGCTCAAGTCGAAGAAAGGTCGAGACCTTAAGTGGAACTCTCAAGCATTGGAGGCGTTTGAGAGGATCAAGGAAGTCGTGGGCCGTCCTATGGTCTTGGCCAGGCCGGACATGACTCTCCCGTTTTTCCTGCAGACCGATGCATCTGGGGTAGGCATCGCTGCAGTCCTTTATCAAGTTGATTGTCACGGCGACAGAAGGATCGTTTCACATGCTAGTGCCAAGCTCAAGGGCGCGGAACTAAACTATCATGTGAACGAGACTGAATGTTTAGCCATTGTTTGGGGTATCAAGCGATACCGTCATTATCTCGAAGACCGTCCATTCACTCTTCGAACGGACAGCAAAGCGTTGACTTGGTTATCCAAGTTCAAGGACGCAAAAGCGAAGTTAACTCGTTGGGCCTTACTTCTACAGGAGTATTCCTTCACTGTGGAGCACGTCGCAGGTCGAGACAATCAGCTAGCTGATTTCTTGTCCCGTAATCCCTCGGGGTCTCACAGTGAAGACTTGGATGCTGATGTAGAGCGTATGGGGTTGCCACCTATGAAGGTGCAACTGTCTGAACACCAAGGTGTGGTGAGCGTCGTAGAGACGCCGGCTGAAGTGGTCGTGCGGCGGCAGGCCATAGATAGGGAGACGCAAAGGTTGAGGGCGCGTATCAGAACGATACAGGAGTTAGGTCCTATGTCCAGGGACGATCTTCGTTTTATCAACAAGTTTTCGGATGTCCAAGGGGTTGTATATGTTTCTTCTGCTGGTAAACGGCTATTGTATGTGCCCGAGGCGCTCCGTGAGGACGTGTCGGCTTATTACCATGAACACCCGACCGCTGGTCATCCTGGTCAAGAGGAAACCTTACGTGCCTTGAAACGGCACTATTGGTGGCCGACCATGGAGGACTACGTCCGGGCCTACGTGAGAGGTTGCCTAGTCTGCCAGTGCCTTAAAGCCGTACGGCATCAGGAAGCGGCACCGCAACGGCCTAGTGTGCCGAAGCGACCGTGGCAGATGCTGGCTGTTGACGTCCTGGGGCCCTATGCAGTCTCAAGGAGGGGAAACAGGTTCGTGGTAATTGCCGTCGATATGTTTTCAAAGTGGGTTGAAGCCAAGGCCACTAAGACATGCACGTCGGATGTAATTTCTCGTTTTCTAGACGAAGAAATCTTATCTCGTTGGGGTTGTCCAGAAGTCGTCATTTCTGACAACGGCCCGCAGTTTCAGAGCAATCATCTGCTAAAATACTACGATGCGAAGAACATTGAGGTCAAATTTTCACCTGTTTTTCATCAACAGGCGAACCCTGTCGAGCGAAGGGTCCAGGAACTGAAGAAGTGCCTAAGAGCAAGGATGCTGGAAACCACTTCGGAAAGGTTTTGGGAAGAAGGTCTGGCTGCAAGTCTCTATTGCTTACGGAACCGTAAGAATAGAGCAACAGGGGAGACTCCAGTGGAGTTATTGTTAGGATATACACCTGGTCGTCCAGGAGATTGGAGGCTACCTATGTACCGAGATCCGGTACATAATAGCCCCGAAGATCGGCAAGAACGTCTTGCAAAAGCAGCCAGACGTCAGGCAGTTTATCAGAGGAATTTATTCCCTGATAAAGATCTACCGTCGCCACGGACCTACGGGGTCGGCGACCGCGTTTTAGTTAGGAATTTCGTCAAAGGAAATTTCGGAGTTACACTGTCAGGACCGCATCCGATCACGAGGGTGATGGGGCGAGACAGTTACCTCGTAGATAGGAACGGCACCGAGAGGCTGGTGCACGTAGACGATATCTGTTCTTGGGTAAGCAGGACTTTGCCGGCTGGCGTCCACCACGACGATGGTGGCCCAGGTCCGGATCAGCCAGAGTCCAACGACGCTGACCAAGAAGTGACAGGGGAAGTCACACCTAGGCCGACGACTGGGGGCGGTCCGAAGCCACCTTCGTTAATCCGGGTACGAGCTGACGCACCCAACTCAACGAATCCACGGGAAGTAACGGTCAGTTTCGATCCAAAGGACAAAGCGGTCCGGCGGACAGTGAAAAGGTTGAGGAGGAATCCACAAGGACGGAAGCGCGACTCAGACTGCGCGGAGAAGAGAGGAGTATCCCGTAGGAGTCCGTTGCCGGTGGTGAACTCTGGCCTTTTGGAGATCAGAGATTCTGAACTCCCCGTCGCAAACTCATCAGTAGGGGGGCGTGCTACTACTGAAGTAGACGCTCTTACCCGTCAAGTGGTCGTTCCAGACCAAGGTCCAGAGTACGATTCAGATTCGGAAGTGGAAGCTGCTATCCGAGCGTTAGCACTTCCAGTAGGGGGGTCTCCGTTACTATTGGCGGTCGACCCGGGAGAGAATGTGAGACAGGAAGGCTCAGTAAGGACTGAGATTCTTAGTAAAAGTACAGGACGGCGAAGGAGATGCCCAGCTGTGGCGCTGGACTCCGACAGAGCTCCGATCGAGCGGCCACCGACAGACTCCGCCCGTCAGTATGTTTCGGTGACCGCGTCTGACGAAGATCCCGTACCAGCCCAGAGCTACAGCGAAGCTCCTAGAGTTAGTAAAGACTGTACTGAGAACGATTCCGACATGGAGGATGACGCTCCAGTAACTTTGGTGGTTCCAGCCTTGGTCCATCAGAGGGCGGAAGGTGATTATTAGGAAGTTAACGTAAATTTGGCTTTTGTCGGTTGTTTCGTTTGGAAATAACTTCGACCAAGTTAAACTCTTTAGTAGGGGGGTGTCGCAGGGCAGGCTCGCCGCGCTCCTACGATGATTTTTTTTGTGTATGGTCACCTTTAGTGAGCCATTTTTACACTTAATAACTCTCAATTTTCACCTAGAAGCCAGTCGAATAATATTAGATTTTTGCTTTATATTCAGGTCACTAGTCTAGTCTCACCCTGTATGATGTAAAGTCCCAATCTCCACCCAGTGGAACTCCACTGTACGTAGTTTTACCGATTTACCGGAAATTCCTGACTAGTTTTCAATTTTATTAATTTGTGGCCCCAAACAGTCGAGCACCCGGTATACAGAACACTTAGAGCAAGGTTTCGACACGCTAGTCTCTTGTTGGGTGGAAAGATTCCGTGGCTCCATTTGTTTTCACAAATTATTTTATTTCAATTCGATTTCTCATCAGGTTGGCCAAATCGGAAAACGGGTATAGATTCCTCGGCGAAGGAATACGTGTATTTCTTCGGCGTTCAAGAATCACGTTGGTTTATGGTTTTTCTCGGGGCTCTCCGAATATCGGACCGCCCTAGGAATCGAGATATCTGAAATTCTGACTTTCAATATCTCCCTAGATCTGGGGAGTATTTAGTGACTTTTGTCAAATACTCCCTAGAAAACGCAGGTAACGGGACTTTAACGGTCATTTGCCCAAATCCCGCGCGTTTTCGCGAGCTAGGGTTTTGTTCAGCCAAGGGCGACGCCCACTTTGGCCCTCTAGGCCAATGGGTGTCGCGGATTCAGCAGTCAGGATTGCATAAATATGCAAGCAGCGAAGCAGCAGCCAGCCACTCTTTCTTGTCGAATTGCAGTGTAATAATCAATTTCGTGTTTCCGTTAAATAACTTACATCTGTTTGGCTTTGCCTTTTGTCTCTGCAATTCATCGTTTTGGCTAGCAGTTAGAGTCAGGTTCTCGGTAATAATAATTCAGTTCACAGTAGATTCATAACGCTTTGTTTCTATCCTAAAAGGGGTTAGACTCACTTGTACGGTTTACAGGTGTTTTATTCGCGCTACGAAAGTACGTTGGTAGGTAGTTTAACTCTCGAGCAATAATCAGTGTAAAGTGATCTTTTGCAACGGACACTTAGGGATTTAACTTCATCAAAGTTATTTCCCGACTTAATACCTGTACGCGACGTTGACGAAAAATCCCCATCGTATGAAAAGGGGTCAGGCACCAAAACGAGATCTCACCTGATACAATCGGCTCGATCGTAGAGTTCCACGAAGATTGTATCGTTCGAGCTTAAATTCCTCGGCCTGTCAAGACATCATTAGCTGCGACTTTGTCGTTGGCGAGCCACATTTCCTGTGGTACCTAGGGGTTTCGCGTCCTTCCCATACCTATTTCCTGCGGCTGTTCTCGGCTTTTCCACCTGAGACAGTCTGGTTAGGCTCCGTGATCCTTTTACCCAAATCTCTGTCTTGGTTTTTGTCACATCCAGTTGTAAATTTTTTAAGTAAAAAAATTTTTCAAGTTTAATTTTTCCTTTTTGGTGCTTCACACAATTTTGAAGTTAGGAAATTTTATTTAGATAGTTTTTCTAAACCGTGAATCCTTCCTCCCTCGTCCATTTCCCGGCGAGGTCTTGTTAGGTGTTAGGTTAGTTAGCTATAAGGTGACCCTTCTCATCGTCACACTTGAGTTGGGTCGACGCGAGGTCGATTTTAGTGCACTTCTCCTTTGCCACACACTTGCACACGCAAGTAGCCCGACAATACATTACAGCCGTAATTGTTGTCCTTTAGAGCAATGACGAATATGAGATTGAGATCTCATATGCTCGCGGAGGAGAATACCCAAGCCGTGTTCGCCGGCGTTGGGCTTTCTCGGACACCTCCGCCGTCGGGTGACTTAGACGCCAGGCGTCTATTCCCCGAAGCGTCGCGACGCCTCGACGGAGACGTCCCCCAGGTACGTACTACCGGGGAAAATCGTGAGTTGACGACGTCAACTACCTTGTCCCCGAGAAGTGTGCTGGACCAAGGTACTTTAGAGTCGAGCTTAGACGGAGGGAGGCAGCCTTCCCCGTCGACTCAGGTAGGGTTAGTAATCGATTCCGCGGGAGTTGTCACAACTCCACCTTTGGAAGCCCGTTTGGAGCAATTTAGAATAACGAGAAATGTTTCTGTTTGTAGGTCGGAGGGCTACTCAGGAGTCCATGCTGGCGAAGCTCGTGAGGTACGCCCCTTTGGAATGCGCCGAAGCGCTCCGAGGTCATTGGGTTTGCCTCATGCACCACAGCGGAGGCCACAGGTTATAGATGTGCATACCCTAAGGGAACCGGGTGATGCTGAGGCCCTAGTGGAGGAACTAGGGGGTGGTGGAAGGCTCTCGGAGGGAGTTGGGAATGCTCGCATTCCCATATTTCTCCAGGGGCGGGTTCAGCGTACCTCCCACGGGAACATCTATGCACAGCCTGATTATGCAATAAGAGCTAGTAAGGCAGATTCCGTGACGGGTGTCGGCAGGGACACGGAAGTTGCCACCCGAAATCCCTGGGTGACGACGTCCTTGCCCTCCAGGCAACTAGGAGCAGAGCGGTGGGTGGCTGAAGATGGTTTCGGAGGAATCCGAAACTTTGCGGAAGCCGTCCATCCACACCGGTTAACGAGACAATAATGTCGCAGGGCAGGCTCGCCGCGCTCCTACGATGATTTTTTTTGTGTATGGTCACCTTTAGTGAGCCATTTTTACACTTAATAACTCTCAATTTTCACCTAGAAGCCAGTCGAATAATATTAGATTTTTGCATTATATTCAGGTCACTAGTCTAGTCTCACCCTGTATGATGTAAAGTCCCAATCTCCACCCAGTGGAACTCCACTGTACGTAGTTTTACCGATTTACCGGAAATTCCTGACTAGCTTTCAATTTTATTAATTTGTGGCCCCAAACAGTCGAGCACCCGGTATACAGAACACTTAGAGCAAGGTTTCGACACGCTAGTCTCTTGTTGGGTGGAAAGATTCCGTGGCTCCATTTGTTTTCACAAATTATTTTATTTCAATTCGATTTCTCATCAGGTTGGCCAAATCGGAAAACGGGTATAGATTCCTCGGCGAAGGAATACGTGTATTTCTTCGGCGTTCAAGAATCACGTTGGTTTATGGTTTTTCTCGGGGCTCTCCGAATATCGGACCGCCCTAGGAATCGAGATATCTGAAATTCTGACATTCAATATCTCCCTAGATCTGGGGAGTATTTAGTGACTTTTGTCAAATACTCCCTAGAAAACGCAGGTAACGGGACTTTAACGGTCATTTGCCCAAATCCCGCGCGTTTTCGCGAGCTAGGGTTTTGTTCAGCCAAGGGCGACGCCCACTTTGGCCCTCTAGGCCAATGGGTGTCGCGGATTCAGCAGTCAGGATTGCATAAATATGCAAGCAGCGAAGCAGCAGACAGTCACTCTTTCTTGTCGAATTGCAGTGTAATAATCAATTTCGTGTTTCCGTTAAATAACTTACGTTTGTTTGGCTTTGCCTTTTGTCTCTGCAATTCATCGTTTTGGCTAGCAGTTAGAGTCAGGTTCTCGGTAATAATAATTCAGTTCACAGTAGATTCATAACGTTTTGTTTCTATCTTAAAGGGGGTTAGACTCACTTGTACGGTTTACAGGTGTTTTATTCGCGCTACGAAAGTACGTTGATAGGTAGTTTAACTCTCGAGCAATAATCAGTGTAAAGTGATCTTTTGCAACGGACACTTAGGGATTTAACTTCATCAAAGTTATTTCCCGACTTAATACCTGTACGCGACGTTGACGAAAAATCCCCATCGTATGAAAAGGGGTCAGGCACCAAAACGAGATCTCACCTGATACAATCGGCTCGATCGTAGAGTTCCACGAAGATTGTATCGTTCGAGCTTAAATTCCTCGGCCTGTCAAGACATCATTAGCTGCGACTTTGTCGTTGGCGAGCCACATTTCCTGTGGTACCTAGGGGTTTCGCGTCCTTCCCATACCTATTTCCTGCGGCTGCTCTCGGCTTTTCCACCTGAGACAGTCCGGTTAGGCTCCGTGATCCTTTTACCCAAATCTCTGTCTTGGTTTTTGTCACATCCAGTTGTAATTTTTGAAGTAAAATTTTTCAAGTTTAATTTTTCCTTTTTGGTGCTTCACACAATTTTGAAGTTAGGAAATTTTATTTAGATAGTTTTTCTGAACCGTGAATCCTTCCTCCCTCGTCCATTTCCCGGCGAGGTCTTGTTAGGTGTTAGGTTAGTTAGCTATAGGGTGACCCTTCTCATCGTCACACTTGAGTTGGGTCGACGCGAGGTCGATTTTAGTGCACTTCTCCTTTGCCACACACTTGCACACGCAAGTAGCCCGACAATACATTACAGCCGTAATTGTTGTCCTTTAGAGCAATGACGAATATGAGATTGAGATCCCATATGCTCGCGGAGGAGAATACCCAAGCCGTGTTCGCCGGCGCTGGGCTTTCTCGGACACCTCCGCCGTCGGGTGACTTAGACGCCAGGCGTCTATTCCCCGAAGCGTCGCGACGCCTCGACGGAGACGTCCCCCAGGTACGTACTACCGGGGAAAATCGTGAGTTGACGATGTCAACTACCTTGTCCCCGAGAAGTGTGCTGGACCAAGGTACTTTAGAGTCGAGCTTAGACGGAGGGAGGCAGCCTTCCCCGTCGGCTCAGTTAGATTTAGAAATTGATACCGCGGGAGTTGTCACAACTCCACCTCTGGAAGCTCGTTTTGAACGTTTTCATTTAATCAGAAATGTATCTGTTCGCAGGTCGGAGGGTTACAGAGGAGTCCATGCTGGCGAAGCTCGCGAGGTACGCCCCCTCGGAATGCGCCGGAGCGCTCCGAGGTCATTGGGTGTGCCCCACGCACAACAGCTGAGGCCACAAGATATAGATGTGCATACCCTAAGGGAACCGGGTGATGCTGAGGCCCTAGTGGACGAACTAGGGGGTGGTGGAAGGCTCTCGGAGGGAGTTGGGGATGCTAGCATTCCCATATCTCTCCAGGGGCGGGTTCAGCGTACCTCCCAAGGGAACACACGTGCACAGCCAGTATATGCAAATAGAGCTACGAAGGCAGATTTCGTAACGGGTGTCGGCAGGGACACGGAAATTGCCACCCGAAATCCCTGGGTGACGACGTCCTTGCCCTCCAGGCGACATGGAGCAGAGCGGTGGGTGGCTGAGGATGGTTTCGGAGAAATCCGAAACTTTGCTAAGGCCGTCCACCCACACCGAGGAACGAGACATGGCGCCCAACGTGGGGCTGCTGAAGATAGGCCATCTTCAGGAATCTGCGAATGTAACCTTCCTCCGACGAACAGATTCCCAATAAATGATATGGTTATGGGTGAACCGGAAACCCTTTGGCGCCCATATGGCACGTTTACCCGGTTGCCAACCGGGAATCGTCACTATAGGGAATCTGAGGATGTCCCTCGGTACGTTCAAAACGGCGCTTCCAACCCCGGTGATGTCCACAGGAGTGGATATTACCCATCGAGGAGGCCAGTGCCCACAGTCCGGATTCAGGAGAATCCCAGAAGACCAGTGACGGGGGTCGACGACGTGCTCGTGCGACTCGCAGACTTGCTGGAGGATAGACGTCGGGGAACCCTAAACGGTGTTGATGGGGGTTTAATCAACAACAAACCACATCCCAGTTTCAGTGGGCTTCCTCACGAAGATCCAATACAATTTATCCAATCCTCTGAGGATTATCTAGGGGGCTTTGATCCAACCGTCTGGGTGAGCGTTGCAGCTCAGTGGCTCAAGGGAGCAGCCCAGCAGTGGTATGCTCCATATCGCAACTCACGCCTAAATTGGCAGTTTTTCACAAACCGGCTCCAGGAACGGTTCGATAACGATCTGTTGGTCTCGAGCTTAGAAGCGGAGTTCTTTGGCACTGACCAGCCGAAGGGAGAGTCAATAACTTCCTTCATCCTGAACAAGTGGAGTCTTTCACAGAGGCTCTACCCAGAGATGGACGAAGGAAGGGTTGTGCGATTAATATTGAACCGGATCAGACCGGACATTAAAGTCCATTTGCAATTGCATAGATTTGCAACTATTGAAGAGCTGACACAAAAAGCTGTTGCTGTCGAGACGCTACTTCGTAGCACCAGCCAAAGTGTACAGTCAGGGCCGAAACTTGTTTCGAACACCAACCGTCCTCATCAGGCCGACGATGTGCCACCTAAACGTCCTCAGGGACAGTTACAGGACAACAGGGGTTCGAACCATGTTAGGTCCAATAACTTTAACAACAATGGCACTAAATTCCAGAATTATGATCAATCGAGGCGTTCTGGAGGAAGCAACGCTCCTTCGAGCGGATGTTTCACTTGCGGGGGAGCTCACTGGAACAAAGATTGCCCTCAGCAAAATGACAACAAGAACGGTCCCAAACGTCAGAGTGCGGGAACAAAACCGTTAGATCAGGCCAATAAGGCACATACGGTTAATACCGTGCAGGCGAGTAAAACCTCGCGTCGTAAGACGTCACTTAAGGACGCAGACAAAATTGCAGTTTGCAAAGAAGTTTCAAAAAACTCCAACAGGAGCCATCAGGGGGCTCCATCGGAGTAGGTACTCCTTCAACAGCGTTTTGCGGTTCTGTGACAGTGTTGGACTGTCATAGAAATTATGCGGCATGTATTCCCAACAAGGAGGAGGAGAAGGAGTTCCAGGATGTTGAAGCTGGAGTCGTTTCAGCCGAAACGCCACCGTCATCAGGCAAACTACATTGGGCAGACCGGTCAGATTGTGAATCCGTTTGTTTCAGTGTGGTAGATGAGCGTGTGGATCGCGCCACTGGTGGTAGGCGGAAAAAAGTTCACTCGTCGGCAGACGTTAAACGTAGAGGGTTGAAAGTCATTTCAAAAAAATCAGGTTCTAGTTTTGGAACGAATGAAAGGGGTTATGAATCATCTTCAGGTTCATGGAGTTGTGAGATCATCGAGGTACCCCAGGTCGTTGTTGGTGGGTCGTTCCATCCGCCACAACACAAGGTTTCGGAGTTAGTGATCGGTATACAGAAGAACCAGGAGGGGCCTGTTGTCAAAGAGAGTGCTAGGGCACTGCAAACTGGGCACAGGTCCGGTATAGGCACAAGTCGAGATGACAAGGTGTATCCAAGGGAAGATTGCGAATCAAGGTTTCGGAACGAAAAAGTCGTCGAGAGTGACGTACTCTTTTCGGTTCCACTTCGGGGTAGTGAAGACACCGAGGGTGGTGGTCTGTCACTCACTCCCACACAGGACGCAGGTTTCGAGGTCGATGCATGCCAAGTCTCAAGGACGGTATCGAGGGGCAGAGCAGATGGGATCGCAGGTGCGAATCGCCATTCCCCGTTGGTAGATACCAGAGGCGTGGTAGGCATGTCATCTGAGAGAGTTACACGTCTTAGTCGGGGCGGAGGCGAGGTTCCTGAGGGATGCAATCGCCAAGTCCCATCGTTGGCTGCAGTTGGTGCTGCAGTACTTGATGTCAATCGCAAGTCGGAACTTCTGAGTTTCATTGAGACCGACCCGCTTAGGAAGAAGTCGGAGGTGGATCTGCTGGATCCATTGTGTCTATATCGTCGCTGTGATACTAGCTTAGCGAACAACAATGTTGAGGGACGATTGCATCAGTTGCCGCGAATCGAGGCTGAACTGATGGGTCGTCGAGTTAGGGTTTTGGTGGACAGCGGAAGTTCGCTAAATCTCCTGAAACGTAGTTTGTTGCCTGTCACCTGGAGGGTGGATAGGAAGCAAGTGACACCGTTGCAGCTTGCATGCGCCGGTCGTGGCATCACCAGTCTAGGGGAGACAATAGTCGAACTGTTAATAGATGGTGTTGTCCACGAAGTTGTCGTGCAGGTGGTGGATGATCTTGTCGAGGATCTTCTGCTCGGGTGTCCCTGGCTGGCATCAAACGAGGCTATGGTCGACTTTGCACGTCGCACCATGTACGTTGGAAAGGGGCCTAGGCAAACTATTTTCTGGGCGGAGGAGGTCTATCTTCCACCAGAAAAGTTCCCTGAACCACAGGTAGCGGACGTACAGCTACCGGCGTTCTCGAGAAAGGAATTTTGGAGTCTTGTCCGAGAGTTTGGAGACGTCTTTTACGAATCTCCAAGGCAACCAGTGACGAGGGCTGCTTGCCACAAAATCCGATTGAAGGAGGAGCTACCCTTCAAGCTCCGTCCGTACAAAGTTTCCGATCAGAAGAGGGCTCTTATCCAAGAGGAGGTGGATAAGATGCTCGCTGCAGGTGTCATAAGTAGGTCCCATTCTGCCTTTATTAGTCCGGTCGTTATCGTCACGAAGAAGGACGGTACGGCTCGGTTTTGTGTCGACTACAGGAAGTTGAATAGTCTGACAATACCCGAGTCGTCGGTATTGCCAGGTATTCACGAGACTATCAAAGAGCTCGGAACAGCGAGAGTGTTCACTTCTTTGGATCTGAAGTCTGGGTTTTGGCAGATACCCATGGATGAGGCTAGTAAAAAGTATACAGCTTTTGCTACGCCAGATGGAGCTTGTTATGAGTTTAACTCAATGCCGTTTGGTCTAACGAATGCACCTGGAAGTTTCCAAATCCTTATGACGGAAGTGTTGGTTGGTTATGTCGATAAATTCGTCAAAGTGTACCTAGACGACATAATCGTTTACAGCGAAGATGAAAAGGAGAACCTCTACCATCTCCGCCTTGTGCTGGAGAGGTTCAGAGCACATGGCCTGTGGTGCAGTTTAAAGAAGTGCAACTTCGCTCAGCGTAGGCTGGAGTACTTGGGGCATGTCGTGACGGAAACGTCAAACGAACCAATGCCAGGTCATGTGTTAGCGGTTCAGCAATTCCCGCTACCCAAGAATATCTCTCAGGTCCGAGGATTCTTGGGCACCGTTGGTTGGTTACGGGAGTTCATCCCGAACTTAGCGGAGTTGGAGGCTCCGATAAGTGACATGCTCAAGTCGAAGAAAGGTCGAGACCTTAAGTGGAACTCTCAAGCATTGGAGGCGTTTGAGAGGATCAAGGAAGTCGTGGGCCGTCCTATGGTCTTGGCCAGGCCGGACATGACTCTCCCGTTTTTCCTGCAGACCGATGCATCTGGGGTAGGCATCGCTGCAGTCCTTTATCAAGTTGATTGTCACGGCGACAGAAGGATCGTTTCACATGCTAGTGCCAAGCTCAAGGGCGCGGAACTAAACTATCATGTGAACGAGACTGAATGTTTAGCCATTGTTTGGGGTATCAAGCGATACCGTCATTATCTCGAAGACCGTCCATTCACTCTTCGAACGGACAGCAAAGCGTTGACTTGGTTATCCAAGTTCAAGGACGCAAAAGCGAAGTTAACTCGTTGGGCCTTACTTCTACAGGAGTATTCCTTCACTGTGGAGCACGTCGCAGGTCGAGACAATCAGCTAGCTGATTTCTTGTCCCGTAATCCCTCGGGGTCTCACAGTGAAGACTTGGATGCTGATGTAGAGCGTATGGGGTTGCCACCTATGAAGGTGCAACTGTCTGAATACCAAGGTGTGGTGAGCGTCGTAGAGACGCCGGCTGAAGTGGTCGTGCGGCGGCAGGCCATAGATAGGGAGACGCAAAGGTTGAGGGCGCGTATCAGAACGATTCAGGAGTTGGGTCCTATGTCCAGGGACGATCTTCGTTTTATCAACAAGTTTTCAGATGTCCAAGGTGTTGTATATGTTTCTTCTGCTGGTAAACGGCTATTGTATGTGCCCGAGGCGCTCCGTGAGGACGTGTCGGCTTATTACCATGAACACCCGACCGCTGGTCATCCTGGTCAAGAGGAAACCTTACGTGCCTTGAAACGGCACTATTGGTGGCCGGCCATGGAGGACTACGTCCGGGCCTACGTGAGAGGTTGCCTAGTCTGCCAGTGCGTTAAAGCCGTACGGCATCAGGAAGCGGCACCGCAACGGCCTAGTGTGCCGAAGCGACCGTGGCAGATGCTGGCTGTTGACGTCCTGGGGCCCTATGCAGCCTCAAGGAGGGGAAACAGGTTTGTGGTAATTGCCGTCGATATGTTTTCAAAGTGGGTTGAAGCCAAGGCCACTAAGACATGCACGTCGGATGTAATTTCTCGTTTTCTAGACGAAGAAATCTTATCTCGTTGGGGTTGTCCAGAAGTCGTAATTTCTGACAACGGCCCGCAGTTTCAGAGCAATCATCTGCTAAAGTACTACGATGCGAAGAACATTGAGGTCAAATTTTCACCTGTTTTTCATCAACAGGCGAACCCTGTCGAGCGAAGGGTCCAGGAACTGAAGAAGTGCCTAAGAGCAAGGATGCTGGAAACCACTTCGGAAAGGTTTTGGGAAGAAGGTCTGGCTGCAAGTCTCTATTGCTTACGGAACCGTAAGAATAGAGTAACAGGGGAGACTCCAGCGGAGTTATTGTTAGGATATACACCTGGTCGTCCAGGAGATTGGAGGCTACCTATGTACCGAGATCCGGTACATAATAGCCCCGAAGATCGACAAGAACGTCTTGCAAAAGCAGCCAGACGTCAGGCAGTTTACCAGAGGAATTTATTCCCTGATAAAGATCTACCGTCGCCACGGACCTACGGGGTCGGCGACCGCGTTTTAGTTAGGAATTTCGTCAAAGGAAACTTCGGAGGTACACTGTCAGGACCGCATCCGATCACGAGGGTGATGGGGCGAGACAGTTACCTCGTAGATAGGAACGGCACCGAGAGGCTGGTGCACGTAGACGATATCCGTTCTTGGGTAAGCAGGACTTTGCCGGCTGGCGTCCACCACGACGATGGTGGCCCAGGTCCGGATCAGCCAGAGTCCAACGACGCTGACCAAGAAGTGACAGGGGAAGTCACACCTAGGCCGACGACTGGGGGCGGTCCGAAGCCACCTTCGTTAATCCGGGTACGAGCTGACGCACCCAACTCAACGAATCCACGGGAAGTAACGGTCAGTTTCGATCCAAAGGACAAAGCGGTCCGGCGGACAGTGAAAAGGTTGAGGAGGAATCCACAAGGACGGAAACGCGACTCAGACTGCGCGGGGAAGAGAGGAGTATCCCGTAGGAGTCCGTTAACGGTGGTGAACTCTGGCCTTTTGGAGATCAGAGATTCTGAACTCCCCGTCGCAAACTCGTCAGTAGGGGGGCGTGCTACTACTGAAGTAGACGCTCTTACCCGTCAAGCGGTCGTTCCAGACCGAGGTCCAGCGTACGATTCAGATTCGGAAGTGGAAGCTGCTATCCGAGAGTTAGCACTTCCAGTAGGGGGGTCTCCATTATCATTGATGGTCGACCCGGGAGAGAATGTGAGACAGGAAGGCTCAGTAAGGACTGAGATTCCTAGTAAGAGTACAGGACGGCGAAGGGGATGCCGAGCTGTGGCGCTGGACTCCGACAGAGCTCCGATCCTGCGGCCACCGACAGACTCCGCCCGTCAGTATGTTTCGGTGACCGGGTCTGACGAAGATCCCGTACCAGCCCAGAGCTACAGCGAAGCTCCTAGAGTTAGTAAAGACTGTACTGAGAACGATTCCGACATGGAGGATGACGCTCCAGTAACTTTGGTGGTTCCAGCCTTGGTTCATCAGAGTGCGGAAGGTGACTATTAGGGAGTTAACGTAAATTTAGCCTTTGTCGGTTGTTTCGTTTGGAAATAACTTCGACCAAGTTAAACTCTTTAGTAGGGGGGTGTCGCAGGGCAGGCTCGCCGCGCTCCTACGATGATTTTTTTTGTGTATGGTCACCTAGAAGCCAGTCGAATAATATTAGATTTTTGCATTATATTCAGGTCACTAGTCTAGTCTCACCCTGTATGATGTAAAGTCCCAATCTCCACCCAGTGGAACTCCACTGTACGTAGTTTTACCGATTTACCGGTAATTCCTGACTAGTTTTCAATTTTATTAATTTGTGGCCCCAAACAGTCGAGCACCCGGTATACAGAACACTTAGAGCAAGGTTTCGACACGCTAGTCTCTTGTTGGGTAAGAAGATTCCGTGGCTCCATTTGTTTTCACAAATTATTTTATTTCAATTCGATTTCTCATCAGGTTGGCCAAATCGGAAAACGGGTATAGATTCCTCGGCGAAGGAATACGTGTATTTCTTCGGCGTTCAAGAATCGCGTTGGTTTATGGTTTTTCTCGGGGCTCTCCGAATATCGGACCGCCCTAGGAATCGAGATATCTGAAATTCTGACTTTCAATATCTCCCTAGATCTGGGGAGTATTTAGTGACTTTTGTCAAATACTCCCTAGAAAACGCAGGTAACGGGACTTTAACGGTCATTTGCCCAAATCCCGCGCGTTTTCGCGAGCTAGGGTTTTGTTCAGCCAAGGGCGACGCCCATTTTGGCCCTCTAGGCCAATGGATGTCGCGGATTCAGCAGTCAGGATTGCATAAATATGCAAGCAGCGAAGCAGCAGATAGCCACTCTTTCTTGTCGAATTGCAGTGTAATAATCAATTTCGTGTTTCCGTTAAATAACTTACGTTTGTTTGGCTTTGCCTTTTGTCTCTGCAATTCATCGTTTTGGCTAGCAGTTAGAGTCAGGTTCTCGGTAATAATAATTCAGTTCACAGTAGATTCATAACGTTTTGTTTCTATCTTAAAGGGGGTTAGACTCACTTGTACGGTTTACAGGTGTTTTATTCGCGCTACGAAAGTACATTGATAGGTAGTTTAACTCTCGAGCAATAATCAGTGTAAAGTGATCTTTTGCAACGGACACTTAGGGATTTAACTTCATCAAAGTTATTTCCCGACTTAATACCTGTACGCGACGTTGACGAAAAATCCCCATCGTATGAAAAGGGGTCAGGCACCAAAACGAGATCTCACCTGATTCAATCGGCTCGATCGTAGAGTTCCACGAAGATTGTATCGTTCGAGCTTAAATTCCTCGGCCTGTCAAGACATCATTAGCTGCGACTTTGTCGTTGGCGAGCCACATTTCCTGTGGTACCTAGGGGTTTTCGCGTCCTTCCTATACCTATTTCCTGCGGCTGCTCTCGGCTTTTCCACCTGAGACAGTCTGGTTAGGCTCCGTGATCCTTTTACCCAAATCTCTGTCTTGGTTTTTGTCACATCCAGTTGTAATTTTTGAAGTAAAATTTTTCAAGTTTAATTTTTCCTTTTTGGTGCTTCACACAATTTTGAAGTTAGGAAATTTTATTTAGATAGTTTTTCTAAACCGTGGATCCTTCCTCCCTCGTCCATTTCCCGGCGAGGTCTTGTTAGGTGTTAGGTTAGTTAGCTATAGGGTGACCCTTCTCATCGTCACACTTGAGTTGGGTCGACGCGAGGTCGATTTTAGTGCACTTCTCCTTTGCCACACACTTGCACACGCAAGTAGCCCGACAATACATTACAGCCGTAATTGTTGTCCTTTAGAGCAATGACGAATATGAGATTGAGATCTCATATGCTCGCGGAGGAGAATACCCAAGCCGTGTTCGCCGGCGCTGGGCTTTCTCGGACACCTCCGCCGTCGGGTGACTTAGACGCCAGGCGTCTATTCCCCGAAGCGTCGCGACGCCTCGACGGAGACGTCCCCCAGGTACGTACTACCGGGGAAAATCGTGAGTTGACGATGTCAACTACCTTGTCCCCGAGAAGTGTGCTGGACCAAGGTACTTTAGAGTCGAGCTTAGACGGAGGGAGGCAGCCTTCCCCGTCGGCTCAGTTAGATTTAGAAATTGATACCGCGGGAGTTGTCACAACTCCACCTCTGGAAGCTCGTTTTGAACGTTTTCATTTAATCAGAAATGTATCTGTTCGCAGGTCGGAGGGTTACAGAGGAGTCCATGCTGGCGAAGCTCGCGAGGTACGCCCCCTCGGAATGCGCCGGAGCGCTCCGAGGTCATTGGGTGTGCCCCACGCACAACAGCTGAGGCCACAAGATATAGATGTGCATACCCTAAGGGAACCGGGTGATGCTGAGGCCCTAGTGGACGAACTAGGGGGTGGTGGAAGGCTCTCGGAGGGAGTTGGGGATGCTAGCATTCCCATATCTCTCCAGGGGCGGGTTCAGCGTACCTCCCAAGGGAACACACGTGCACAGCCAGTATATGCAAATAGAGCTACGAAGGCAGATTTCGTAACGGGTGTCGGCAGGGACACGGAAGTTGCCACCCGAAATCCCTGGGTGACGACGTCCTTGCCCTCCAGGCGACATGGAGCAGAGCGGTGGGTGGCTGAGGATGGTTTCGGAGAAATCCGAAACTTTGCTAAGGCCGTCCACCCACACCGTGGAACGAGACAATAACCTCGGTTCAACTTTTCAATCGGACGGAAGACTGAACGCTAAATAATGGAGTGGGGGGTGTTGGTCTATTCCATAAAAAGTCTAGTGAGCGAAAAACTGATTGGCTTCAAAGGCCCCCAGTTTTCAAATAATGTGTGCTTCAGTTCTCATAAGATTACATATTGTTGCGTTTTTCCATGCTCAGTAACAGGAAACGGCCCCAGAATGTCAACTGCCACTCTTTCAAATGGTTCACCAGAAAGATACTGGGCCATTTTTCCTCGACTTCTGGCTTTCGGTCCCTTCTTTGAAGAATATAGATCACATCTCTTACACCATTCTTCACCATCTCGACGGCAATTCACCCAATAAAATCGATCTCGAACTCTAGCTAGGGTCTCCTTGATTTCGAAGTATCCACCTGCACGACTACTATGAAGTTGTTCAATCACATCTTTGACATGAACCTTTGGCAACACCAGTTGGTACACCACGGTTGCTCCATCTGGGCTCTCCCATCTGCGATGCAATAGGCCATCACGAAGACATAGGGAATCCCACTGAGCCCAGTATCCTTTGGCAACTGCACCAAACTTGGATACTTCCTGCCACTCGGATCTTACTCCATTTTTTAGCCAGCTTAGGACTAACTTCAGATTGTTATCTTTCTTCTGACTTTTCCTCATTTCTTCTGTTGTCCATAAATCAGATTCTTCGGACTCGACTCTCACGGTAGTGGCTTACAAAATTTCCTTGCACTGCTCTTCATTGTAGAAGTTGGCCTCTTTGTTTTCAAGTTTCTGACAATACCGGCATTCCTGCTCCAAGCATGGACGTCTTGATAAGGTGTCTGCATTGCTGTGTTTCCTGCCCCTACGATGAATTATTTTGAAGTCATATTGTTGGAGTCTTTCTATCCATCTGACAACCTGACCCTCAGGTTTCTTGAAGTTTATTATCCACTGCAGAGCGCTGTGATCAGTCCTCACGAGAAAACGTCTGCCATAGAGGTAGGTGTGGAAATTTTCAATGGCTTTGACTATCGATAAAAGTTCCTTTCTCGTAACACACTAGTTCTTTTCGGCTTTGCCCAGAGTTTTATTATAGTAGGCTATAACTTTCTCATTGCCATTCTGTTCCTGAGATAAAACAGATCCAATACCATGCTGAGACGCATCACAGTCCAAAATGAAAGTGCCTTTCTCTTGTGGATAAGCTGAAATAGGTGCAGTTGTTAATTACTTCTTCAGTTCAGTGAATGACTGCTGACAATCAGAACTCCAATCAAACTGAACGTTGTTCTCAGTCAAGCGATGGAGTGGCTTGGCGATTTTTCCAAAATCCTGTACGAATTTTCGATAGTAAGTGCATAGTCCCAAGAAACTTCTTACTTCGTGTTTGTCTCTGGAACGTGGCCAACTCCTAACAGCCTCGATTTTCGCAGGATCGGTCTTGATTCCTTCGGCCGAGATGACATGGCCTAAGAAATTAACTTCCTTTTTAAATAAACAGCATTTTTTGGATTTAGCTGTAGGTTGGCGTTTTCTTACCTCAAAAATACTTCTTCCAAAATTTTCAAATGTTCGTCAAACGTCTTTCCCATTACCATTACGTCATCCAAGTAGACAAGGCAGGTTTTCCATGTCAAACCCCTTAGTACTAGTTCCATAAATCGTTCAAAGGTGGCAGGAGCGTTACATAATCCAAACGGGAGAACTTTGAATTGGTACAGCCCGTGTCCGGCAGAGAATGCTGTCTTGTCTCTGTCATCGGGATGGACTTCCACTTGCTAGTAACCGCTTCTCAAATCCAACGTTGAAAACCATTTTGAACCAGATAGTGTGTTAAGCGTGTCATCGATTATTGACAATGGATAGCTGTCCTTGATGGTGACGTCATTCAATCTTCGATAGTCCACGCAAAATCGGGTTGATCCATCCTTTTTAGTTACTAAGAATACCGGTGAGGACCACGGGCTTGTGGATTCTTCAATTACGTCATCCTTCAGCATGTCGTTGATCATGTTGACTACATCTCTCTGTTTGGCAAATGGTAGTCTACTTGGAGCTTGTCGGATTGGTTGGGCGTCGCAGGTGTTGATTCGGTGTTGGACTAGATTGGTATGTTCCGTTGAAGTTTCTGTCGAGAAGATGTCTCCATGACTATCGAGAAACTCTTTGACCTTCTGTTTTTCTTCCAGAGATAGGTGTTCCGTGGATTCCATCATTTTGTCGATTGTTCTCTGATCGATGTTGGTAGTTTTTCTTCGAAGTGTTCGAGTTTGGTTTTCACAATTGAAGAATCGAGTGACGGATTTGCAGATGCCCAATTGGTCGTTTTTACTCAGGAAAACTTTGATATCTGTAGTATTGGCCACCCTGACAGGAATTTGTTGTTCCGTGTTCACAAGACATCGGGCAATTAGAAGTCCATCGTTACGGTATTCATCGTTTTCAATTATTCCAGTGCTCAAATCCCCAGGTTCACCTTCCAGTCTGGCCATAACAATGGTTTCGGAGTTTTTCGGAATATGGATGTCTTCCTCAACATAAATCTTCATTGGTTGGAGTTTTTCTTCGTATCTGCTCAGGAAGATTCCTTCATTGCCGATCCGCAATATTTTCTTTATGACATTAAGGATGAAGTCGTTCTTCTCCATGATATCTAGACCCAAAACACATTTATCCTTTATATCTGCACCAACATATAATGTTCCATGGTAATGGGGCCTATCTGGATGCGTACAAGCGTCTCTCCAATGATTGGTGAGGTTTGTCCCGTAGCTGTTTCCAAAACCATATTCCTCTTTATCGGCTTGACAGATTTTTGTATGAGTTCCGGACGAACAACTGTTCTGGAAGCTCCTGTATCTATAGTGAAGGTGCATCTTCGATCTTCTAATTGGCCTTGGACTAGTAGACTTTGTCCATTTCTCTTCAACGTCGAGATAGGAATCTTGGGGCTTTGAACACTGAAAGTCGACACACGCCTCCTAGTGCCGACTAATTCTCATTTTCCTGGTTGGAAGAGAGTCTTCTTTCAGGCGTTCGAGGTCTCCCTTCTGGCGTGGGTGACCTCCTGTAGCCTCCTCTGATAAAACGACCACGTTGTTCCTTTATTCTTGGGCTTGGGGATCTCGATCTCGCTTCATTGCTTGTAGATGTCGTCCTTACCTTCATTGGACTTCTGGACCTTGATCTTTCCCAGCAGCTTCTTTGTAGATGACCAGTTTTTCCGCAGCTATAGCAGCGCCTCCTTTCCTTTTCTTCAGAAGTCATTTGTTTACCCAATGCCGATATGGAGTCCAATAACTTATTCAACAGCGCCTCGCTCGTAGAACAATCTTCGATGAATTTGACTTCTCGTAACTTGGATCTCGTATTTCTTGATGCATTTTTAGCCGCTTTGAACTCCAATGATGCTATTAGTACCCCGCTTATGGTCTGAAGACGTCCTAGTCGAAGGGCTTGCTGCATGTCAGGATCTCTTAGGCCGTCGATGACGGTTTGCTGTCCTTTTTGTTCTATGAACTCTTTCGGTGCTTGTGGATAGGCCAAATTAATGAGTCGCTCCACATCTGCTCCATATTCTTGCAGTGATTCGTTAGGTTTTTGGGATCGACTCTTTAGCTGACTCTGGAACACTTGTTTAAGATACTGCTGTCCATATCTTATCTCTAAAGCTTCCACGATTCTGGAATACTCCTTCTGCTTATTCTCGGGGATATTCTGCAATATCTCTAACGCTTGGCCTCGCAGACACAGGACTAGTGAAGTGGCCTTTTCTTCCTCGGACCAGCCGTTTGCGTTTGCTACCGCCTCAAATTGACGTCGATACATAGACCACGAAGATTGCCCATCAAATGTTGGAGGCTTCAAAATTCTTGTTTGATCAGGCCTTGGATATGTCAGTGAAAATTGCCTTTCACTGGTGGGAGAAATTTCCTCAGAGGGTGCCCGCTTGTGTGGAAGGTGTATTGTTCCTATCCTGTCCTTGATCCTATCCACTTCTTCGTTGAATTTCTTGTTTACTTCTTGTGCCACCCGTTCATTCATTTTGGACAGTTTAATTTCGACCTCCTGGACTCTTCCTCTGACTTCCTGGACTTCATCTCTGACCTCCCGGACATCCTCTTCAACTTCCTGGACTATTTCGGTAATTTCATTCTGGAAGCACTGTTGGCTGTGACTAAACTGTTGCAGGAGATCGACATGCTGCTGTTGTAACCGTTGAACTAACCGCGCCTCTTGCTCCTCTTGTTCTTGTCTTTTTCTAGCTTCTTGTTCATCTTGTTCTTGTTTTCTGCGCATTTCAAATTGTTGGAAAAACTCTTCTTGTTCCTGTTTCCTTTTGAGTTCTTGTCCCTCTTGCTATTGTTTTCTTTTAGCTTCTTGTTCCTCTTGCTCTTGTTTTCTTTTCGCTTCTTGTTCCTTCAAAAACTGGATTATGTCTAACGTCGCCATCTCGTCGTAATTCTGTGCTCGAGTATTCACCATCAAATACTGTAAATCTGCTCCACTCTTCTTTCTTCAGTACCACTTATCCCACCGCTGTCACCAAATGTTGCGTTTTTCAGGTTCAATAAGTGGTACACTTACTTATAAACTCGCCTTTATTGTCACAGAACAAATAATACAACTGACAACACTGTTTGACACTTTGCAGTTCAAATAAATACTTCAAACTTCACTTGGTAACGTTACAACAGTCAAATGTTAAAAAGTAAACAAAACTCAAAAACTTCCCCAAACTTGGCAAATCTGATCGTATTTATAGGATAACATTATTCTAGAAGCTATAGAACTTTCAACAGAACATTCCATACTACGTTCTCGAATAAACTTTAATGATTCTAGTACATTCTAATAGGTTTCTAGAAGGCAAACAGAAGGATTCATGATTTTTCTATCTACTACCAGGTTCGTAACAATATAAAAGTGATGCATTTAGCAAATATCGTGGGATTTGCATCATTTCTAGGCTTCAATTTCCATAAGAATGCATGTAAAGTGTTGCATATTATTTGACACATTTATGAAATGAAAAATATCGAATTTCCCAGGATTTATGTTCAATCAAATTTCTAGGAATTCCGTTAAACATTATTTTCAAAGATATTCTAAAATAATAATAAAAAGTTTCATTCTTTATTTAACGCACTTACTGAGCAGTCGCATTGCCCACAAGCATTGATATGACTGATTCTATGTTGCAGTATTTTCACTTGAACTTGATAAAAGTATGTAATGAACAAACATTCATTAAAAACAATTATTGTGGAGTATGCCTTCCAGCAAGTTTTATTTTTTATGAGTCAGCCAAGAAGATTGGAATAACAACGAAACTGTGTATTGGAACGAAGTTTTACTCGAATGGGGTTACAAGTACACCGCATTTCTGGATTGAGCATAATCAAATAGTATATGATCCTACTGATGTAATAGTGAAAAATTATTTTCCCCATCAAAATAAATCAACATTGAAGAAAGGAATGTTTATGCGTAATACTCATGAAGATACCAAAATGATTAATATTTATCATGATTTCAAAAAAACCAAGTCCAATACAGAGTACTTTGATGGAGCTCCAAAAGGTCTATTGGAAATAAGAAAAAATATTCATGATGTTGTAGATGAAATTATAAACAGAAAAAATGTAAGCTCTCTGAAATGAATGATTTTTAAAATAATAATTTGTGTGTGTGTAAGTTCCCTCGACTGGTGACATAATATATTGAAACCTCATTATGATATATTTATTCATGCATCTGGTGCTTGCCTGGTTTCCATACAGCTGAAAATAGACCACCAAAAATCGGTAAGTCACCTCGGCGAATAATAATAATAATAATAGACGTCCTCTACTCCCACATATTATATCTTTGAGTATAGTCTATGAGTGTTTATGATTAATGTGTAGGCGGAAAGAATCAAATCAGTTGATCCCAGGAGAACACTAAAATCCGAATCAAGCCAAAATCCAAATATCCAAAAATCCAAAAATATATTTAACAATTAAATTTACAATAAAATATAACGCATCGCATAAAACATTTAAATAGATAAAACCACGTTAAAACAATCACTCAGCCGCAGTGGGTTGGGGGATGCTACGTGGTTAGGGTGGGAGTTTGGGTTTTTTAACCGTGCCAGAGAGGTATTCTCTGGCAGGTAAAACCTCGTTCGCCTACCGGAGCAAGCCCTACGATGTTATGTAGGCCTTCAAATGCTGCGAGTGTGTGTCGGCCATTTATTAAACCCCGTCTCCTAGTTCATACATACGGGGCGTTTAATATTTGGGGTGAGGCATCGGGCTTTTTTTTTTTTTTTTTTTTTTTCTTTTTCAGTGGGGTGGAAATCCTCATGGACTCTGATCGCTTGGTGTCCATCGCGTATCAGTAGTGTCAGACTCTTACTGACTAAAACCACCCCAGGTGTGCTGCACTTGCCAAGCCGTTAGGCCATAAAGCGGCACCTACATCTCATTCCAACGTCCACGTCACGATATCCCTCGCTCCTTCGCCCCGCCACACCCCCCCACCACCGTTGGGTCGTGACCCACCGAATACCGGGCGGGCAATCAGCGGGGAAGATCCTTCCTTCTTTATTCCGCTCATCCTCCACATTCAAACAGCGCCCTCCCTGGTCGGCAGTCTTATTCTATCCGAGCGCCTGCTCTCCCGATTTACTTTCGTCGCTCGTTTATCCCGAAGCCAGGCCACTATTACCGTCGCATTGACACTATGTTGGTTCTCATACTTCTTCGGCATCGGGCTATCGGGACCATGGGTTCTCGGGCTTTTCTTACGACCCCCGGAAAAACGACGAAAAAACCGGGTTCGGAGTATATGGTGGCTGTGGCTCACTCATTCATCTTCTAAAGGTTCACGGAATAAGTCCAGTGCCTGGTAGATAAGCCCGTGTTTCAACCTTAGGTTGTCACGGGCTCTGGTTGCTGTAATATCCCTGGTCAGTCGGCTTCCAAGGATAAAGTGTCTGAAGAATTTATCAGACTGTTCTTTGATAAATTCTTCTTCGATTTTTGGAATATCGGCTAGCTCTCTCAGTGTGTCAAGCCGAATGTATCTATCACTGTTCGTGACGATACGGAGTATTTTGTTTTGCATCGTTTCCAAGCGCAACATTGTTGACTTGGGAACGCTGCAAAACACTGGACAAGCATAGGTCATAGTTGGTCTTATGACCTGCTTGTAGACTAGCACTTTATTCTCCATGGACAGTCTGGAATTTCTCGCTATCAGAGGATAGTTCCTCCTAACCGCTGCGGCGGCTCGCTTCAATGCCAGATTGACATGTTTCGTAAGTATTAGTCCACGGTCCAGTTGTACCCCCAGGTACCGCGCGGTGACGGACTCGTCAATCTCGGCCCCCAGAGCTCTGAATCCACCCTGGATTTCCACGTTTGAACGTTTCACCTTTTTGGTGAAATTCATCAGCTCTGTCTTGGACGAGTTTACCACTATCTTATTCCTCTCCATATACGGCACGACCTCCGTATCCAAGTGGCTTTTCACGCGCAGGGCCGCCTCGTTGGAGGTTTTTCCCTGCGCGTAAATGGCGGTGTCATCGGCATATATTGCCGTTTGCGTATATTGATTTTTCGGGAAGTCGTGTGTATATAGGGAGTACAAGAGTGGTGACAAGCTCGACCCCTGCGGCACTCCTGCTTCGGCTTTCCTCATCGAGGAGCTGGTTTCATTCACTTTAACCCTGAACGCCCTGTTGACCAGGTATGAATCCAGCAGCCTTACCATATTTCCAGGCATGCCTGCCCTTAGCATTTTCATGACCAGGCCCTCGATCCAGACCGAATCAAAAGCCTTTTGAATATCCAACAGGACCATAACCGTGTTACGGTCCCGATTGAAACCTTCCTTCACCCCGTGGACAATTCGGGCCACTTGGGAGGTCGTCGAGTGACCTCTCCTGAAGCCGAACTGTTCCTCCGGGATGAGCTCCAGTTCTTCTTTGAGACCGCTGAGTCTCTTCAGTAGGATCCTGTCCACCACCTTGCCCACCGCACTGAGCAGTGAGATGGGGCGGTAGCTGTCTATCCTCGTGTCCTGTTTCCCCGGCTTGAGGATGGGGATGATCTCCGCTTGCTTTAGGCACTCTGGGTAGTGCTGCCATTTGATAATCGCGTTGATGATATGGATCAACTGTACAAGGGACTTCCTTGGGAGATTCCTCAGAAGAGTCGCGTCGATCATGTCTAACCCGGGTGCTTTATTCATGGGGAGCTTTTTAATTGTGTCCCTCACCTCCTCGAAGCTGGTTATCAGTTTCGAGTAGGCTTGGTTAATTACGGGTTGCTTCGTAGCTCTCCTGAAGTCCCTGACTCCCCTGGTGATTTCGGCATGTTCCCGGGTGACGTCCTGCCCTGCCCGGAAAGCACCCTGAAAGTAGTTCCCTTTCCCCGGATCGGTCATCGCTTGCCTGTGGCCGTTCTCTACGGCGGGGATGACGTTATACTTCCTGCGAAGCATCTTAGTCGTCCGCCACAGAGAACCGTCTTCGGCGTTGAGGGCCTCAAGTTTCCTCTTCCAGGCTTCATCCCGGTGCTTACGGATAAGTTGGCCAACCTCCCGCCCCAGGCTCATCATGTTCTCACGATGAACCGGGTTGCGGGTGGTTTGCCACCTTTTTCGCTCCTTGTTGTTGAGCTTTATAAGCTCCAGGATGAAGTCGGTGAGATGATCCTTGTCCTCCCGTACAACCCTCTTCCTGGTGGTAATTTCCCTTGCGTGTTGTAAGGTTTTTATCCACCTCTGAGTTTCCCGGTTTATCTCCCCCTCAGGAATCTGAGGGGTGATAACCGTTCTCTCGTTGATTATTCTCCGGTATTCCTTCCAATCAGTGGTGGAGTAATCGTACAGGGTTCTCTTCCCCCTCGGGTTTTGTTCACCCTTGATTGCAAAGAACACCGGTTCATGATCAGAGATAAACTCAGAGGCGTTTCTCAGTCTTGTGATGTCTGTGACGTTCTTATTTACCACCAGGTCGAGTATCGACGGTGCGAGACCGTTCCAGGGGTAGTGGGTGGGGGTGTCGGGGTGATCTACCACCACATTGCTGTTCATTGTGTACTTCCAGAGCACATTTCCGTTGGGGTTGGCGACTGACTGACCGGCTAGACTCCACGTCGGATGTCTCGCATTGAAGTCCCCTGCACTCTGCACTCTGTGCCCGCTGCTGCAGAGAACATCCACATCCAATTCGGTGAGTTTGTTGCTTGGGGGGTTGTATACCGAATACAACCTTACCCCAGATTCGAGCTGTACTCCTACATGCTCTATTGAGCTTGCTCTCTGTGGTAAGGGCGTATGCGGTACACAGGACTTTACTAGGATAGCAACTCCTCCCCCTCTAACTCCGTTCGGGCGATCATGCCTGATGGTGGTGAATCCTCTGAAACTGAGTTTATGCTCCTGTTGGATGCCCGTCTCGGACAAGAGCAACAGGTCAATTTTATGCTTGCGAATGAGCTCAGAAACAAGATGGTATTTGTTTCTGATCCCATTCACGTTGAGCATGCATACCTGGAGGGGTATCTATAAGCCGTAGCTTTGGATGTTTTCCATGACCCTCCAGAAGGCCAGGAATTTCTCGCTGCTAGTCCGGGCCTTCGTAAGGCCCTCGACGATGTCGTCCATGGCCCGCAATAGGCCTTGCGTGTTAACGAAATCCTGGATAGACCGATGTCTCTCCATGAACCCACTCACAGCATCTGTCGGCCCCGGCTGGATTGTCCGGCTAGCCGTGATTTGGGATGGGGGTTGGGATAGGGTAGGGATACTGCGGCTTACCCCTTCCTCGGCTGCTTCCCTGGCTGCCCGTCGCTCCTCCCAGATGTTTCTCTGGACCGGTGGGGCTGGCTTGTACTTCTGTACCGTCTTCTTTAGGGGCTGCCTTATTTGTTTCCTGGCATCCTGGGCCGCTATGTGTTTTTTATAGGCTTCGCACTCTATGTTGCAGGCTGTGTGGTCCCCTCCACAATTACAGCACAGGGCTGGGGTTGTCCTGGGCTTGGTGCATACCCTAGACCAGTGCGCTCCCGCGCACTTCATGCACTTGGCTGGTCTGTTGCAATTTCATTGGGCATGCCCCCATGCTTGGCACCGGTAGCACTGGATCGCATCCCTATTGTTGATCTTCACTTCCCAGTGCACAATTACCCCAGTGACCGCACGGATAGTCTTGTTCAGGAAGCTCTACGTGACATTCTTGTCAGTATTGACTATATAGAGCTTCCTGTTGGTGTTCGTAATTCCTACTATCCCGTACGTCCTCAGTCCCTGCTTCTCAAGGTCCTGTTCGATGTCCTCCACAGACGGGCTGTGGTCCAGTCCCTTGAGAAGGAATGCATGTCTCCTCTCCCCCGGCATTGTGTAAGTATGGAACTCCACCTCCGATGCCTTAAGGGTACTCTTCAGCGTGGCGTAGTCTTCAGCCGTGTTCGCATAGATCAGGGATTTGTTAGTGAATTTGTATAACAAACTTCCCTTGATATTTCGCTGAAGAGTAGCCTTGTTCTCCTCGTTCAATGTGATGGTTCCATCGATTATTATCGGAGGGCATCTCTGTTCCTTTCTCACAGCCGGGGGCGGCGCTTTGCTCTTACCCTTACCGCTGATGGTGATAGCGGCAAGGGGTGAAGGGGGGTTGTTTCCCACAGCTCTGCTAGTGCTCGGCCTGGAGTCGACCTCCCGTTTCCTTTTCTTGTTTGGATTTTCTTTTTCTTCTTTCCTGGTTTACTTATCCTCCTGGATTTCCCTTTCTCCCTGTCCCTCATCGTCGGTGTCGTCTCCCGCATTGTTTAGATCTAGAGGGGCCTCCTTCAGATCCAGAGGGACCCATTTGAGCTTCTTTGGGTTTTTCGGCTTCTGGAATCCCTCTGCATATTTTCCTGTTGTTGTTATTGTCGATATTGAGGGCTTTTTCGATCCCTGGAGGAGTTTCAGTGTCCCCTCTAGTCTCTCCTTAGCCTCTCTGGTTTCTTCCTGGTATTTCTCCCTGTAGTATGCCACAACCTCCCGTTCCCTGATCCTCAGCCAGGGGAACTCTTTCAGCTCTTCCGGGATTTGCATGTTCTTGCAGAACATGGAGACTTTCTGATTCACCCTATCCCTCACGGATTCTTCCAGGGCTTTCAGTTGGTCCTGAATTTGGGTGAATTTCCGATTGTCTCCCATGTTCTGCACTCCGGCGCTGGTGCTTGGTTGCGGGGGGGGGCTTCTTAGTGGTCCAGACATTGTCGGGGGAGTAAGGGATTTCCTTCTCTCCAGAAGCCTCGTCTTCATGCGGGCCTTCTCTTCTCGCTCTTTTTGGCGTTGGGCCCTGTTTTCTTTGTTCTTAAGTTGTTGGGCCCGCATGTCGGCGCACAACTTCTGGAATCCAGTGGGGCTTTCCTTTGGGAGGTCGACTTTCATCTTGTCGGCGGCGTTGGCAACTGCATCCGGGGACTTCGGTTTCCGGGGCGGTGATTGATTTCCCCCTTGGGGGAAAATGGCCTCCATTCCCGCTTCCATCTCCTGTCGGAGAAGCTGCTCTGCAGTCAGCGAGTCTGAGAGGGAGTCCTTGTATTCGTTGAGTTCCTGCCTGATCCTTTCCCTTGCAGCTTTCTGTGAGTCTTCCTCACTGCTGCTCGAGTCCGAATCAGGGGACTCCTTTGCGTCGCTAAAGTCCTCAGACTCGCTGGCTTCCTTTGCGCTAAGCCTTCCGGGCTTAGGGCCTGGGGTGGGGATCTTCCCGCTCTCAATCTGGGCTTCTTTGTCCCAGGTCCTAAGCGTCCTTTTGCCGTCTTTATCAAACTCGACGGCAAAAATTTTTGTTTTTACCCTCTTCAGGGGGGTGTTGAGATCTGGACGATTATCCATCCCGGAAGGCTTCCCAATGATCTTCCGGAAGAAGTTTCTTTTCTCCTGCGAGCCTATGTCCTCTGGTTTCGTCGCCTTTGGCTCATCCTGAGCATAGGCGCTGACGAAGCTCGCATTCGAACGAGATTCTTCTTCCTTCGGGAACTTTTTGGTTTTCGTCTCGACGCTGCGCGACGCCTCCGGCGCCGGGCGCTTCTGCGCATGCGTCACTTCTCCGACAGGAATTTTCTTATTCGGCGTTGACGTTTTCGGGATGCGGGTTGGAGCTACCGCTCCCCCTTTTTGCTGGTCCCCCGGGGTGGAGGGTCCTGGGGGGGTGAGTGATTTCTCACCCCCCGAGGTGTCTAACATCTTTGGGCTTTATGCCCAGCCGATTACCAATCGCGTGGCTCGCCTCGCGCCCGACCACTTGGGAGTGGCCTCTTCGACGAAAGTGGGTGGAGCCTCTTTGCTTACTCTAGACTCAGCTCCCAAGAGCTTAGGAGAACTTGGCTGTAAAGTCGCGGTTCCCCTATCTCCTGCTCACCTCGTCTAGAAGCGTGCACCCACTTCCGACTCCCGTTCGTGTTTCCCAAAAATTTTAAGATGAAAATTTTTGGCAGCGTGGTAGTGTGATCGGGTCGGCTGCTCCCGACACACTCCGAAATCAAGTCTACTGAAGTAAGACAAAGTGATACCAACTTAAAAGTGATACAATAGTCTGTCGCAGGTCAAGCTCGCCGCGCTCCTACGATGATTTTTTTTTGTGTATGGTCACCTTTAGTGAGCCATTTTTACACTTGATAACTCTCAATTTCCACCTAGAAGCCAGTCGAATAATATTAGAATTTTGCATTATATTCAGGTCCCTAGTCTAGTCTCACCCTGTATGATGTAAAGTCCCAATCTCCACCTAGTAGAACTCCACTGTACGTAGTTTTACCGATTTACCGGAAATTCCTGACTAGTTTTCAATTTTATTAATTTGTGGCCCCAAACAGTCGAGCACCCGGTATACAGAACACTTAGAGCAAGGTTTCGATACGCTAGTCTCTTGTTGGGTGGAAAGTTTCCGTGGCTCCATTTGTTATCACAAATTATTTTATTTCAATTCGATTTCTCATCAGGTAGGCCAAATCGGAAAACGGGTATAGATTCCTCGGCGAAGGAATACGTGTATTTCTTCGGCGTTCAAGAATCACGTTGGTTTATGGTTTTTCTCGGGGCTCTCCGAATATCGGACCGCCCTAGGAATCGAGATATCCGAAATTCTGACTTTCCATATCTCCCTAGATCTATTGGGTATTTAGTGACTTTTGTCAAATACTCCCTAGAAAACGCAGATAACGGGACTTTAACGGTCATTTGCCCAAATCCCGCGCGTTTTCGCGAGCTAGGGTTTTGTTCAGCCAAGGGCGACGCCCACTTTGGCCCTCTAGGCCAATGGGTGTCGCGGATTTAGCAGTCAGGATTGCATAAATATGCAAGCAGCGAAGCAGCAGACAGCCACTATTTCTTGTCGAATTGCAGTGTAATAATCAATTTCGTGTTTCCGTTAAATAACTTACGTTTGTTTGGCTTTGCCTTTTGTCTCTGCAATTCATCGTTTTGGCTAGCAGTTAGAGTCAGGTTCTCGGTAATAATAATTCAGTTCACAGTAGATTCATAACGTTTTGTTTCTATCTTAAAAGGGGTTAGACTCACTTGTACGGTTTACAGGTGTTTTATTCGCGCTACGAAAGTACGTTGATAGGTAGTTTAACTCTCGAGCAATAATCAGTGTAAAGTGATCTTTTGTAACGGACACTTAGGGATTTAACTTCATCAAAGTTATTTCCCGACTTAATACCTGTACGCGACGTTGACGAAAAATCCCCATCGTATGAAAAGGGGTCAGGCACCAAAACGAGATCTCACCTGATACAATCGGCTCGATCGTAGAGTTCCACGAAGATTGTATCGTTCGAGCTTAAATTCCTCGGCCTGTCAAGACATCCCTGTGGTACCTAGGGGTTTCGCGTCCTTCCCATACCTATTTCCTGCGGCTGTTCTCGGCTTTTCCACCTGAGACAGTCTGGTTAGGCTCCGTGATCCTTTTACCCAAAATCTCTGTCTTGGTTTTTTTGTCACATCCAGTTGTAAATTTTTAAAGTAAAAATTTTTCAAGTTTAATTTTCCTTTTTGGTGCTTCACACAATTTTTGAAGTTAGGAAATTTTATTTAGATAGTTTTTCTAAACCGTGAATCCTTCCTCCCTCGTCCATTTCCCGGCGAGGTCTTGTTAGGTGTTAGGTTAGTTAGCTATAGGGTTACCCTTCTCATCGTCACACTTGAGTTGGGTCGACGCGAGGTCGATTTTAGTGCACTTCTCCTTTGCCACACACTTGCACACGCAAGTAGCCCGTCAATACATTACAGCCGTAATTATTGTCCTTTGGAGCAATGACGAATATGAGATTGAGATCTCATATGCTCGCGGAGGAGAATACCCAAGCCGTGTTCGCCGGCGCTGGGCTTTCTCGGACACCTCCGCCGTCGGGTGACTTAGACGCTAGGCGTCTATTCCCCGAAGCGTCGCGACGTCTCGACGGAGACGTCCCCCAGGTACGTACTACCGGGGAATACCGTGAGTTGACGATGTCGACTACCTTGTCCCCGAGAAGTGTGCTAGACCAAGGTACTTTAGAGTCGAGCTTAGACGGAGGGAGGAGGCCTTTCCCGTCGGCTCAGGTAGGGTCAGTAATCGATTCCGCGGGAGTTGTCACAACTCCACCTTTGGAAGCCCGTTTTGAGCAATTTTGACTAACCAGAAATGTATCTGTTTGCAGGTCGGAGGGTTACCAAGGAGTCCGTGCTGGCGAAGCTCGTGAGGTACGCCCCCTCGGAATGAGCCGAAGCGCTCCGGGGTCATCGGGTGTGCCCCACGCACCACAGCGGAGACCGGATATAGATGTGAATACCCTAAGGGAACCGGGTGATGCTGAGGCCCTAGTGGATGAACTAGGGGTGGTGGAAGGCTCTCGGAGGGAGTTGGGGATGCTCGCATTCCCATATCTCTCCAGGGGCGGGTTCAGTGTACCTCCCAAGGGAACACATATGCACAGCCTGATTATGCAATAAGAGCTAGTAAGGCAGATTTCGTAACGGGTGTCGGCAGGGACACGGAAGTTGCCACCCGAAATCCCTGGGTGACGACGTCCTTGCCCTCCAGGCAACTAGGAGCAGAGCGGTGGGTGGCTGAAGAGGGTTTCGGAGAAATCCGAAACTTTGCTAAAGCCGTCCACCCACACCGAGTAACGAGACAAGTCTTTAAATAATATTATGAGGGTTGGACGGAAGACTGAACGGTAAATGAAAGGAGATGTGCTTATCCTAAAAATCCTCATCTGTCTTAAAAGCGGTTGGTTATAGTATCCAGGAGAAGAAAACCAACAAAGCAACAGAAGAGAATCCGAATAAGAAAAGGAAACGGGAGGTCGAATCCAGACCGAGCACGAGCAGAGCTGTGGGAAACAACCCCCCTTCACCCCTTGCTGCTACCACCACCAGCGGTAAGGGTAAGAGCAAAGCGCCGCCCCCGGCGGTGAGAAAGGAACAAAGATGCCCTCCGATCATAATGGACGGAAATATCAAGGGAAGTTTGCTATACAAATTCACTAACAAATCTTCCCTGATATACGCAAACACGGCTGAAGACCACGCCACGCTGAAGAGTACCCTTAAGGCATCGTAGGTGGAGTTTCATACATACACAATGTCAGGGAAGGGGAGACATGCATTCCTTCTCAAGGGACTAGACCACAGCCCATCTGTGGAGGACATCGAACAGAACCTTGAGAAGCAGGGACTGAGGACGTACGGGATGGTAGGAATTACAAACACCGACAGGAAGCTCTATATAGTCAACACTGACAAGAATGTCACAGAGAGCTTCCTGAACAAGACTATCCGTGCGGTACTGCGGCACTGGGGTAATTGTGCACTGGGAAGTAAAGATCAATAACAGGGATGCGATCCAGTGCTACCGGTGCCAAGCTTGGGGGCATGCCCAATCGAACTGCAACAGGCCAGCCAAGTGCATGAAATGCGCGGGAGCGTACTGGTCTAGGGTATGCACCAAGCCCAGGACAACCCCAGCCCTGTGCTGTAATTGTGGAGGGGACCACACAGCCTGCAAAGTAGAGTGCGAGGCCTATAAGAAGCACATAGCGACCCAGGAAGCAAGGAAACAAACAAGGCAGCCCCTTAAGAAGCCGGTACAAAAGTACAAGCCAGCACCACCGGTCCAGAGGAACATCTGGGAGGAGCGACGGACAGCCAGGGAAGCAGCCGAGGAAGGGGTAAGCCACAGTATCCCTACCCCATCCCAACCCCCATCCCAAATCACGGCCAGCCGGACAATCCAGCCGGGGCAGACAGATGCGGTGAGTGGGTTCATGGAGAGACATCGGGCTATCCAGGAACTCGTTAACACACAAGGCCTACTGCGGGCCATGGACGACATCGTCGAGGGCGTTACGAAGGCCCGGACTAGCGGCGAGAAATTCCTGGCCTTCTGGAGGGTCATGGAAAATATCCAAAGCTACGGCTTATAGATGCCTCTCCAGGTATGCATGCTCAACGTGAATGGGATCAGAAACAAATACCATCTTGTTTCTGAGCTCATTCGCAAGCATAAAATTGACCTGTTGCTCTTGTCCGAGACGGGCATCCAACAGGAACATAAACTCAGTTTCAGAGGATTCATCACCATCAGGCACGATCGCCCGAACGGAGTTAGAGGGGGAGGAGTTGCTATCCTAGTAAAGTCCTGTGTACCGCATACGCCCTTACCACAGAGAGAAAGCTCAATAGAGCATGTAGGAGTACAGCTCGAATCTGGGGTAAGGTTGTATTCGGTATACAACCCCCCGAGCAACAAACTCACCGAATTGGATGTGGATGTTCTCTGCAGCAGCGGGCACAAAGTGCTGCTTGCAGGGGACTTCAATGCGAGACATCCGACGTGGAGTCTAGCCGGTCAGTCAGTCGCCAACCCCAACGGAAATGTGCTCTGGAAGTACACAATGAACAACAATGTGGTAGTGGATCACCCCGACACCCCCACCCACTACCCCTGGAACGGTCTCGCACCGTCGATACTCGACCTGGTTGTAAACAAGAACGTCACAGATATTACAAGACTGAGAACCGCCTCTGAGTTTATCTCTGATCATAAACCGGTGTTCTTTGCAATCAAGGGTGGACAAAATCCGAAGGGAAAGAGAACCCTGTACGATTACTCCACCACTGATTGGAAGGAATATCGGAGAATAATCAACGAGAGAACGGTTATCACCCCTCAGATTACTGAGGGGGAGATATACCGGGAAACTCAGAGCTGGATAAAAACCCTACAACACGCAAGGGAAATTACCACCAGGAAGAGTGTTGTACGGGAGGACAAGGATCATCTCCCCGACTTCATCCTGGAGCTTATAAAGCTCAACAATAAGGAGCGAAAAAGGTGGCAAACCACCCGCAACCCGGTTTATCGTGAGAACATGATGAGCCTGGGGCGGAAGGTTGGCCAACTTATCCGTAAGTACCGGGATGAAGCCTGGAAGAGGAAACTTGAGGCCCTCAACGCCGAAGACGGTTCTCTGTGGCGGACGACGAAGATGCTTCGTAGGAAGTATAACGTCATCCCCGCCGTAGAGAACGGCCACAGGCAAGCGATGACCGATCCGGGGAAAGCGGAGATGTTCGGGGACTACTTCCAGGGTGCTTTCCGGGCAGGGCAGGACGTCACCCGGAAACATGCCGAAGTCACCAGGGGAGTCAGGGACTTCAGGAGAGCTACGAAACAACCCGTAATTAACCAAGCCTACTCGAAACTGATAACCAGTTTCGAGGAGGTGAGGGACGTAATTAAAAAGTTCCCCAGGAATAAGGCACCCGGGTTAGACAAGATCGACGCGACTCTACTGCGGAATCTCCCAAGGAAGTCCCTTGTACAGTTGATCCATATCATCAACGCGATCATGAAATGGCAGCACTACCCAGAGTGCCTAAAGCAAGCAGAGATCATCCCCATCCTCAAGCCGGGGAAGCAGGACACGAGGATAGACAGCTACCGCCCCATCTCACTGCTCAGTGCGGTGGGTAAGGTGGTGGATAGGATCCTACTGAAGGGACTAAGCGGTTTCGAAGAAGAACTGGAGCTCATCCCGGAGGAACAATTCGGCTTCAGGAAAGGTCACTCGACGACCTCCCAAGTGGCCCGAATTGTTCACGGGGTGAAGGAAGGTTTCAATCGGGACCGTAACACGGTTATGGTCCTGTTGGATATACAAAAGGCTTTTTATTCGGTCTGGATCGAGGGCCTGGTCATGAAAATGCTAAGGGCAGGCATGCCTGGACATATGGTAAGGCTGCTGGATTCATACCTGGTCAACAGGACTTTCAGGGTTAAGGTGAATGAAACCAGCTCCTCGATGAGGAAAGCCGAAGCAGGAGTGCCGCAGGGGTCGAGCTTGTCACCACTCTTGTACTCCCTATATACACACGACTTCCCGAAAAATCAACATACACAAACGGCAATATATGCCGATGACACCGCCATTTACGCGCAGGGAATCACCTCCAACGAGGCGGCCCTGCGCGTAAAAAACCACTTGGACACGGAGGTCGTGCCGTATATGGAGAGGAACAAGATAGTGGTAAACTCGGCCAAGACAGAGCTGATGAATTTCACCAAAAAGGTGAAACGATCAAACGTGGAAATCCAGGGTGGATTCAGAGCTCTGGGGGCCGAGATTGGCAAGTCCGTCTCCGCGCGGTACTTGGGGGTACAACTGGACCGTGGACTAACACTTACGAAACATGTCAGTCTGGCATTGAAGCGAGCCGCCGCAGCGGTTAGGAGGAATTATCCTCTGATATCGAGAAATTCCAGACTGTCCATGGAGAATAAAGTGTTAGTCTATAAGCAGGTCATAAGACCAACCATGACATACGCTTGTCCAGTGTTTTGCAGCGTTCCCAAGTCAACAATGTTGCGCTTGGAAACGATGCAAAACAAAATACTCCGTATCGTCACGAACAGTGATAGATACATTCGGCTTGACACACTGAGAGAGCTGCCGATATTCCAAAAATCGAAGAATTTATCAAACAACAGTCTGATCAATTCTTCAGACACTTTATCCTTGGAAGCCGATTGACCAGGGATATTACAGCAACCAGAGCCCGTGACAACCTAAGGTTGAAACACGGGCTTATCTACCAGACACTGGATATATTCCAGGAACCTTCGGAAGATGAGTGAGTGAGCTATAGCCACCACATACTCCGAACCCGGTTTTTTCGTCGTTTTTCCGGGGGTCGTAAGAAAAGCCCGAGAACCCATGGTCCCGATAGCCCGATGCCTCACCCCAAATATTAAATGCCCCGTATATATTAACTAGGAGACGGGGTTTAATAAATGGCAGACACACACTCGCAGCATTTGAAGGCCTACATAACACCGTAGGGCTTGCTCCGGCAGGCGAACGAGGTTTTACCTGCCAGAGAATACCTCTCTGGCAAGGTTAAAAAACCAAAAATCCCACCCTAACCACGTAACATCCCCCAACCCACTGCGGCTGAGTGATTGTTTTCACGTGGTTTTATTTATTTAAATGTTTTATGCGATGTTGTAATATTTTTATTGTAAATTTAATGTGAATATATATTTTGGCTTTTGGCTTTGGCAGGGCAAGCTCGCCGCGTTCCTACGATGATTTTTTTTGTGTATGGTCACCTTTAGTGAGCCATTTTTACACTTGATAACTCTCAATTTTCACCTAGAAGCCAGTCGAATAATATTAGATTTTTGCATTATATTCAGGTCCCTGTACTGTACGTAGTTTTCCCGATTTACCGGAAATTCCTGAATAGTTTTCAATTTTATTAATTTGTGGCCCCAAACAGTCGAGCACCCGGTATACAGAACACTTAGAGCAAGGTTTCGACACGCTAGTCTCTTGTTGGGTGGAAAGATTCCGTGGCTCCATTTGTTTTCACAAATTATTTTATTTCAATTCGATTTCTCATCAGGTTGGCCAAAATGGGGAAAACGGGTATAGATTCCTCGGCGAAGGAATACGTGTATTTCTTCGGCGTTCAAGAATCACGTTGGTTTATGGTTTTTCTCGGGGCTCTCCGAATATCGGACCGCCCTAGGAATCGTGATATCGGAAATTCTGACTTTCCATATCTCCCTAGATCTAGTGAGTATTTAGTGACTTTTGTCAAATACTTCCTAGAAAACGCAGATAACGGGACTTTAACGGTCATTTGCCCAAATCCCGCGCGTTTTCGCGAGCTAGGGTTTTGTTCAGCCAAGGGCGACGCCCACTTTGGCCCTCTAGGCCAATGGGTGTCACGGATTCAGCAGCCAGGATTGCATAAATATGCAATCAGCGAAGCAGCCCATAGCCACTCTTTCTTGTCGAATTGCAGTGTAATAATCATTTTCGTGTTTCCGTTTAATAACTAACTTTTGTTTGGCTTTGCCTTTTGTCGCTGCAATTCATCGTTTTGGCTAGCAGTTAGAGTCAGGTTCTCGGTAATAATAATTCAGTTCACAGTAGATTCATAACGTTTTGTTTCTATCTTAAAAGGGGTTAGACTCACTTGTACGGTTTACAAGTGTTTTATTCGCGCTACGAAAGTACGGTGATAGGTAGTTTAACTCTCGTGCAATAATCAAGTGTAAAGTGATCTTTTGCAACGGACACTTGGGGATTTAACTTCATCAAAGTTATTTCCCGACTTATTACCTGTACGCGACGTTGACGAAAAATCCCCATCGTATGAAAAGGGGTCAGGCACCAAAACGAGATCTCACCTGATATAATCGGCTCGATCGTAGAGATCCACGAAGATTGTATCGTTCGAGCTTAAATTCCTCGGCCTGTCAAGACATTATTAGCTGCGACTTTGTCGTTGGCGAGCCACATTTCCTGTGGTACCTAGGGGTTTCGCGTCCTTCCCATACCTATTTCCTGCGGCTGTTCTCGGCTTTTCCACCTGAGACAGTCTGATTAGGCTCCGTGATCCTTTTACCCAAATCTCTGTCTTGGTTTTTTGTCACGTTCATTTGTAATTCAGGGAACTTTTCTGGTGGAAGATAGACCTCCTCCGCCCAGAAAATAGTTTGCCTAGGCCCCTTTCCAACGTACATGGTGCGATGTGCAAAGTCGACCATAGCCTCGTTTGATGCCCGCCAGGGACACCCGAGCAGAAGATCCTCGACAAGATCATCCACCACTTGCACGACAACTTCGTGAACAACACCGTCTATTAACAGTTCGACTATTGTCTCCCCTAGACTGGTGATGCCACGACCGGCGCATGCAAGCTGCAACGGCGTCACTTGCTTCCTATCCACCCTCCAGGTGACAGGCAACAAACTACGTTTCAGGAGATTTAGCGAACTTCCGCTGTCCACCAAAACCCTAACTCGACGACCCATCAGTTCAGCCTCGAATCGCGGCAATTGATGCAATCGTCCCTCAACATTGTTGTTCGCTAAGCTAGTATCACAGCGACGATATAGACACAATGGATCCAGCAGATCCACCTCCGACTTCTTCCTAAGCGGGTCGGTCTCAATGAAACTCAGAAGTTCCGACTTGCGATTACCATCAAGTGCTGCAGCACCAACTGCAGCCAACGATGGGACTTGGCGATTGCATCCCTCAGGAACCTCGCCTCCGCCCCGACTAAGACGTGTAACTCTCTCAGATGACATGCCTACCACGCCTCTGGTATCTACTAACGGGGAATGGCGATTCGCACCTGCGATCCCATCTGCTCTGCCCCTAGATACCGTCCTTGAGACTTGGCATGCATCGACCTCGAAACCTGCGTCCTGTGTGGGAGTGAGTGACAGACCACCACCCTCGGTGTCTTCACTACCCCGAAGTGGAACCGAAAAAAGTACGTCACTCTCGACGACTTTTTCGTTCCGAAACCTTGATTCGCAATCTTCCCTTTGATACACCTTTTCACTTCGACTTGTGCCTATACCGGACCTGCGCCCAGTTTGAAGTGCCCTAGCACTCTCTTTGACAACAGGCCCCTCCTGGTCCTTCTGTATATTGATCGCTAACTCCGAAACCTTATATTGTGGTGGATGGAACGACCCACCAACAACGACCTGGGGTACCTCGATGAACTCGCAACTCCATGAACCTGAAGATGATTCACAACCCCTTTCTTTCGTTCCAAAACTAGAACTTGACATGTTTGAAATGACTTTCAACCCTCTACGTTTAACGTCCGCCGACGAGTGAACTTTTTTCCGCCTACCACCAGTGGCGCGATCCACACGCTCATCTACCACACTGAAACAAACGGATTCACAATCTGACCGGTCTGCCCAATGTAATGTGCCTGATGACGGTGGCGTTTCGGCTGAAACGACTCCAGCCTCAACATCCTGGAACACCTTCTCCTCCTCCTCGTTGGAAATACATGCCGCATAATTTCTATGACAGTCCAACACTGTTACAGAACCGCAAAACGGTGTTGAAGGAGTACTTACTCCGATGGAGCCCCCTGATGGCTCCTGTTGGAGTTTTTTGAATCTTCGCAAATTGCGATTTTGTCTGCGTCCTTAACTGACGTCTTACGACGCGAGATTTTACACGCCTGTACGGTATTGACCGTATGTGCCTTACTGGCCTGATTTGACGGTTTCGTTCCCGCACTCTGACGTTTGGGACCGTTCTTATTGTCATTTTGCTGAGGGCAATCTTTGTTCCAGTGAGCTCCCCCGCAAGTGAAACATCCGCTCGAAGGAACGTTGTTTCCTCCAGAACGCTTCGACCGATCGAAATTCTGGAATTTACTGCCATTATTGTTAAAGTTATTGGACCAAACATGGTTCGAACCCCTGTTGTCCTGCAACTGTGCCTGAGGACTCTTAGGTGGCACATCGTCGGCCTGATGAGGACGGTTGGTGTTCGAAACAAGTTTCGGCCCTGAGTGTACACTTGGGCTGGTGCTGCGAAGTAGCGTCTCGACAGCAACAGCTTTTGTGTCAGCTCTTCAATAGTTGCAAAATTATGCAATTGTAAATGGACTTTTATATCCGGTCTGATCCGGTTCAAGATTAATCGTACTACCCTTCCTTCGTCCATTTCTGGGTAGAGCCTCTGTGAGAGACTCCACTTGCTCAAGATGAAGGAAGTTATAGATTCTCCCTTCGGCTGGTCAGTGCCAAAGAACTCCGCTTCTAAACTGGAGACCAACAAATCGTTGTCGAACCGTTCCTGGAGCCGATTAGTGAAAAACTGCCAGTTTAGGCGTGAGTTGCGATATGGAGCATACCACTGCTGGGCTGCTCCCTTGAGCCACTGAGCTGCAACGCTCACCCAGACGGTTGGATCAAAGCCCCCTAGATAATCCTCAGAGGATTGAATAAATTGAAATGGATCTTCGTGAGGAAGCCCACTGAAACTGGGATGTGGTTTGTTGTTAATTGAACCCCCATCAACACCGTTTAGGGTTCCCCGACGTCTATCCTCCAGCAAGTCTGCGAGTCGCACGAGCACGTCGTCGACCCCCGTCACTGTTCTTCTGGGGTTCTCCTGAACCCGGACTGTGGGCACTGGCCTCCTCGTTGGGTAATACCCACTCCTGTGGACATTACCGGGGTTGGAAGCGACGTTTTGAGCATACCGAGGGACATCCTCAGATTCCCTATAATGACGATTCCCGGTTGGCAACCGGGTAAACGTGCCATATGAGCGCCAAAGGGTTTCCGGTTCACCCATAACCATATCATCTACTGGGAGTCTCTCAGGAGAGAGATCCCGAACTCTGAGTCTGTTTGTCGGAGGAAGGTTACACTCGCAGATTCCTGATGATGGTCTATCTTCAGCAGCCCCACGTTGGGCGCCATGTCTCGTAATCACGTGTGGATGGACGGCTTTAGAAAAATTTCGGATTTCTCCGAAACCATCCTCAGCCACCCACCGCTCTGCTCCGAGTTGCCTGGAGGGCAAGGACGTCGTCACCCAGGGATTTCGGGTGGCAACTTCCCTGCCGACACCTGATTCGAAATCTGCCTTTCTAGCTCTTACTGCTTGTTCAGGCTGTGCATAGGGATTCCCTTGGGAGGTACACTGAACCCGCCCCTGGAGAGATATGGGAATGCGAGCATTCCCAACTCCCTCCGAGAGCCTTCCACCACCCCCTAGTTCTTCCACTAGGGCCTCAGCATCACCCGGTTCCCTTAGGGTATGCACATCTACTTCTGGCCTTGGCTGTTGTGCGTGAGGCACACCCAATGACCTCGGAGCGCTTCGACGCATTCCGAGGGGGCGTACCTCGCGAGCTTCGCCAGCACGGACTCCTTGGTAACCCTCCGACCTACAAACAGAAACATTTCTCGTTAATCGAAATTACTCAAAACGGGCTTCCAAAGGTGGAGTTGTGACAACTCCCGCGGAATCGATCACTAAATCTAACTGAGCCGACGGGGAAGGCTGCCTCCCTCCGTCTAAGCTCAACTCTAAAGTACCTTGGTCTAGCACACTTCTCGGGGACAGGGTAGTCGACATCGTCAACTCACGGTATTCCCGGTAGTACGTACCTGGGGGACGTCTCCGTCGAGACGTCGCGACGCTTCGGAGAATAGACGCCTAGCGTCTAAGTCATCCGACGGCGGAGGTGTTCGAGAAAGCCCAGCGCCGGCGAACACGGCTTGGGTATTCTCCTCCGCGAGCATATGAGATCTCAATCTCATATTCGTCATTGCTCTAAGGACAATAATTACGGCTGTAATATATTGTCGGGCTACTTGCGTGTGCAAGTGTGTGGCAAAGGAGAAGAGCACTAAAACGACCTCGCGTCGACCCAACTCAAGTGTGACGATGAGAAGGGTCACCCTATAGCTAACTATCCTAACACCTAACAAGACCTCGCCGGGAAATGGACGAGGGAGGAAGGATTCACGGTTTAGAAAAACTATCTAAATAAAATTTCCTAACTTCAAAAATTGTGTGAAGCACCAAAAAGGAAAAATTGAAACTTGAAAAATTTTACTTCAAAAATTTACAAATGAACGTGACAAAAAAACCAAGACAGAGATTTGGGTAAAAGGATCACGGAGCCTAACCAGACTGTCTCAGATGGAAAAGCCGAGAACAGCCGCAGGAAATAGGTATGGGAAGGACGCGAAACCCCTAGGTACCACAGAAAATGTGGCTCGCCAACGACAACGTCGCAGCTAATGATGTCTTGACAGTCCGAGGAATTTAAGCTCGAACGATACAATCTTCGTGGAACTCTACGATCGAGCCGATTGTATCAGGTGAGATCTCGTTTTGGTGCCTGACCCCTTTTCATACGATGGGGATTTTTCGTCAACGTCGCGTACAGGTATTAAGTCGAGAAATAACTTTGATGTAGTTAAATCCCTAAGTGTCCGTTGCAAAAGATCACTTTACACTTGATTATTGCACGAGAGTTAAACTACCTATCAACGTACTTTCGTAGCGCGAATAAAACACTTGTAAACCGTACAAGTGAGTCTAACCCTTTTTAAGATAGAAACAAAACGTTATGAATCTACTGTGAACTGAATTATTATTACCGAGAACCTGACTCTAACTGCTAGCCAAAACGATGAATTGCAGCGACAAAAGGCAAAGCCAAACAAAGGTTAGTTATTTAACGGAAACACGAAATTGATTATTACACTGCAATTCGACAAGAAAGAGTGGCTGTAGGCTGCTTCGCTGCTTGCATATTTATGCATTCCTGGCTGCTGAATCCGCGACACCCATTGGCCTAGAGGGCCAAAGTGGGCGTCGCCCTTGGCTGAACAAAACCCTAGCTCGCGAAAACGCGCGGGATTGAGGCAAATGACCGTTAAAGTCCCGTTATCTGCGTTTTCTAGGGAGTATTTGACAAAAGTCACTAAATACTCCCCAGATCTAGGGAGATATTGAAAGTCAGAATTTCAGATATCTCGAATCCTAGGGCGGTCCGATATTCGGAGAGCCCCGAGAAAAACCATAAACCAACGTGATTCTTGAACGCCGAAGAAATACACGTATTCCTTCGCCGAGGAATCTATACCCGTTTCCGATTTGGCCAACCTGATGAGAAATCGAATTGAAATAAAATAATTTGTGAAAACAAATGGAGCCACGGAATCTTTCCACCCAACAAGAGACTAGCGTGTCGAAACCTTGCTCTAGGTGTTCTGTATACCGGGTGCTCGACTGTTTGGGGCCACAAATTAATAAAATTGAAAACTAGTCAGGAATTTCCGGTAAATCGGGAAAACTACGTACAGTGGAGTTCCACTGGGTGGAGATTGGGACTTTACATCATACAGGGTGAGACTAGACTAGGGACCTGAATATAATGCAAAAATCTATTATTCGACTGGCTTCTACGTGAAAATTGAAAGTTATCAAGTGTAAAAATGGCTCACTAAAGGTGACCATACACAAAAAAAATCATCGTAGGAGCGCGGCGAGCTTGCCCTGCGACAAGAGTTTAACTTGGTCGTAGTTATTTCCAAACGAAACAACCGACAAAAGCTAAATTTACCTTAACTCCCTAATAGTCACCTTCCGCACTCTGATGAACCAAGGCTGGAACCACCAAAGTTACTGGAGCGTCATCCTCCATGTCGGAATCGTTCTCAGTACAGTCTTTACTAACTCTAGGAGCTTCGCTGTAGCTCTGGGCTGGTACGGGATCTTCGTCAGACCCGGTCACCGAAACATACTGACGGGCGGAGTTTGTCGGTGGCCACTGGATCGGAGCTCTGTCGGAGTCCAGTGCCACAATCCGGCATCTCCTTCGCCGTCCTGTACTCATACTAGGAATCTCAGTCCTTACTGAGCCTTCCTGTCTCACATTCTCTTTCGGGTCGACCACCAATGGTGTTGGAGACCCCCCTACTGTAAGTGCTAATTCTCGGATAGCAGCTTCCACTTCCGAATCTAGATCATACTCCGAACCTTGGTCTGAAACGACCGCTTGACGGGTAAGAGCGTCTACTTCCATAGTAGCACGCCCCCCTACTGGTGAGTTTACGACGGGAAGTTCAGAGTCGCTGATCTCCAAAAGGCCAGAGTTCACCACTGGCGACGGACTCCTACGGGATACTCCTCTCTTCTCCGCGCAGTCTGAGTCGCGTTTCCATTCTTGTTGATTCCTCCTCAACCTTTTCACTGTCCGCCGGACCGCTCTGTCCTTTGGATCGAAACTGATCGTTACTTCCCTTGGGTTCGTTGAGTTGGGTGCGTCAGCTCGTACCCGGATTAACGAAGACGGCTTCGGACTGCCCCCAGTCGTCGGCCTAGGTGTGACTTCCCCTGTCACTTCTTGGTCAGCATCGTCGGACTCTGGCTGATCCGGACCTGGGCCACCATCGTCGTGGTGGACGCCAGCCGGCAAAGTCCTGCTTACCCAAGAACGGATATCATCTACGTGCACCAGCCTCTCGGTGCCGTTCCTATCTATGAGGTAACTGTCTCGCCCCATCACCCTCGTGATCGGATGCGGTCCTGACAGTGTACCTCCGAAATTACCTTTGACGAAGTTTCTAACTAAAACGAGGTCGCCGACCCCGTAGGTCCGTGGCGACGGTAGATCTTTATCAGGGAATAAATTCCTCTGGTAAACTGCCTGACGTCTGGCTGCCTTTGCAAGACGTTCTTGCCGATCTTCGGGGCTATTATGTACCGGATCTCGGTACATAGGTAGCCTCCAATCTCCTGGACGACCAGGTGTATATCCTAACAATAACTCCGCTGGAGTCTCCCCTGTTGCTCTATTCTTACGGTTCCGTAAGCAATAGAGACTTGCAGCCAGACCTTCTTCCCAAAACCTTTCCGAAGTGGCTTCTAGCATCCTCGCTCTTAGGCACTTCTTCAGTTCCTGGACCCTTCGCTCGACATGGTTCGCCTGTTGATGAAAAACAGGTGAAAATTTGACCTCGATGTTCTTCGAATCGTAATATTTCAGCAGATGATTGCTCTGAAACTGCGGGCCGTTGTCAGAAATGACGACTTCTGGACAACTCCAACGACACAAAACCTCTTCGTCTAGAAAACGAGAAATTACTTCCGACGTGCATGTCTTAGTGGCCTTGGCTTCAACTCACTTTGAAAACATATCGACGGCAATTACCACGAACCTGTTGCCCCTCATCGAGGCTGCCTAGGGCCCCAGGACGTCAACAGCCAGCATCTGCCACGGTCGCTTCGGCACACTGGGCCGTTGCGGTGCCGCTTTCTGATGCCGTACGGCTTTAACGCACTGGCAGACTAGACAACCTCTCACGTAGGCCCGGACGTAGTCCTCCATGGTCGGCCACCAATAGTGCCGTTTCAAGGCACGTAAGGTTTCCTCTTGACCAGGATGACCAGCGGTCGGGTGTTCGTGGTAGTAAGCCGACACGTCCTCACGGAGCGCCTCGGGCACATACAATAGCTGTTTACCAGCGGAAGAAACATATACAACCCCTTGGACATCTGAAAACTTGTTGATAAAACGAAGATCGTCCCTGGACATAGGACCCAACTCCTGTATCGTTCTGATACGCGCCCTCAATTCTTGCGTCTCCCTATCTATGGCCTGCCGCCGCATGACCACTTCAGCCGGCGTCTCTACGACGCTCACCACACCTTGGTGTTCAGACAGTTGCACCTTCATAGGTGGCAACCCCATACGCTCTACATCAGCATCCAAGTCTTCACTGTGAGACCCCGAGGGATTACGGGACAAGAAATCAGCTAGCTGATTGTCTCGACCTGCGACGTGCTCCACAGTGAAAGAATACTCCTGCAGAAGTAAGGCCCAACGAGTTAACTTCGCTTTTGCGTCCTTGAACTTGGATAACCAAGTCAACGCTTTGCTGTACGTTCGAAGAGTGAATGGACGGTCTTCGAGATAATGACGGTATCGCTTGATACCCCAAACAATGGCTAAACATTCAGTCTCGTTCACATGGTAGTTTAGTTCCGCGCCCTTGAGCTTGGCACTAGCATGTGAAACGATCCTTCTGTCGCCGTGACTATCGACTTGATACAGGACTGCAGCGATGCCTACCCCAGATGCATCGGTCTGCAGGAAAAATGGGAGAGTCATGTCCGGCCTGGCCAAGACCATAGGACGGCCAACAACTTCCTTGATCCTCTCAAACGCCTCCAATGCTTGAGAGTTCCACTTAAGGTCTCGACCTTTCTTCGACTTCAGCATATCGCTTATCGGAGCCTCCAACTCCGCTAAGTTCGGGATGAACTCCCGTAACCAACCAACGGTGCCCAAGAATCCTCGGACCTGAGAGACATTCTTGGGTAGCGGGAATTGTTGAACCGCTGACACATGGCCTGGCATTGGTTCGTTTGACGTTTCCGTCACCACATGCCCCAAGTACTCCAGCCTACGCTGAGCGAAGTTGCACTTCTTTAAACTACACCACAGGCCATGTGCTCTGAACCTCTCCAGCACAAGGCGGAGATGGTAGAGGTTCTCCTTTTCATCTTCGCTGTAAATTATTATGTCGTCCAGATACACTTTGACGAATTTATCGACATAACCAACCAACACTTCCGTCATAAGAATTTGGAAACTTCCAGGTGCATTCGATAGACCAAACGGCATTGAGTTAAACTCATAACAAGCTCCATCAGGCGTAGCAGAAGCTGTATACTTTTTACTAGCCTCTTCCATGGGTACCTGCCAAAACCCAGACTTCAGATCCAAAGAAGTGAACACTTTCGCTGTTCCGAGCTCTTTGATAGTCTCGTGAATACCTGGCAATACCGACGACTCGGGTATTGTCAGACTATTCAACTTCCTGTAGTCGACACAAAACCGAGCCGTACCGTCCTTCTTCGTGACGATAACGACCGGACTAATAAAGACAGAATGGGACCTACTTATTACACCTGCAGCGAGCATTTTATCCACCTCCTCTTGGATAAGAGCCCTCTTCTGATCGGAAACTTTGTACGGACGGAGCTTGAAGGGTAGCTCCTCCTTCAATCGGATTTTGTGGCAAGCAGCCCTCGTCACTGGTTGCCTTGGAGATTTATAAAAGACGTCTCCAAACTCTCGGATAAGACTCCGAAATTCCTTTCTCGAGAACGCCGGTAGCTGTACGTCCGCTACCTGTGGTTCAGGGAACTTTTCTGGTGGAAGATAGACCTCCTCCGCCCAGAAAATAGTTTGCCTAGGCCCCTTTCCAACGTACATGGTGCGACGTGCATAGTCGACCATAGCCTCGTTTGATGACAGCCAGGGACACCCGAGCAGAAGATCCTCGACAAGATCATCCACCACTTGCACGACAACTTCGTGAACAATTCCATCTATTAACAGTTCGACTATTGTCTCCCCTAGACTGGTGATGCCACGACCGGCGCATGCAAGCTGCAACGGCGTCACTTGCTTCCTATCCACCCTCCAGGTGACAGGCAACAAACTACGTTTTAGGAGATTCAGCGAACTTCCGCTGTCCACCAAAACCCTAACTCGACGACCCATCAATTCAGCCTCGATTCGCGGCAATTGATGCAATCGTCCCTCAACATTGTTGTTCGCTAAGCTAGTATCACAGCAACGATATAGACACAATGGATCCATCAGATTCACCTCCGACTTCTTCATAAGCGGGTCGGTCTCAATGAAACTCAGAAGTTCCGACTTGCGATTACCATCAAGTGCTGCAGCACCCACTGCAGCCAACGATGGGACTTGGCGATTGCATCCCTCAGGAACTCTCTCAGATGACATGCCTACCACGCCTCTGGTATCTACTAACGGGGAATGGCGATTCGCACCTGCGATCCCATCTGCTCTGCCCCTAGATACCGTCCTTGAGACTTGGCATGCATCGACCTCGAAACCTGCGTCCTGTGTGGGAGTGAGTGACAGACCACCACCCTCGGTGTCTTCACTACCCCGAAGTGGAACGGAAAAGAGTACGTCACTCTCGAGGACTTTTTCGTTCCGAAACCTTGATTCGCAATCTTCCCTTTGATAAACCTTTTCACTTCGACTTGTGCCTATACCGGACCTGCGCCCAGTTTGAAGTGCCCTAGCACTCTCTTTGACAACAGGCCCCTCCTGGTCCTTCTGTATATCGATCACTAACTCCGAAATCTTGTGTTGTGGCGGATGGAACGACCCACCAACAACGACCTGGGGTACCTCGATGAACTCACAACTCCATGAACCTGAAGATGATTCACAACCCCTTTCTTTCGTTCCAAAACTAGAACTTGACATGTTTGAAATGACTTTCAACCCTCTACGTTCAACGTCCGCCGACGAGTGAACTTTTTTACGCCTACCACCAGTGGCGCGATCCACACGCTCATCTACCACACTGAAACAAACAGATTCACAATCTGACCGGTCTGCCCAATGTAATGTGCCTGATGACGGTGTCGTTTCGGCTGAAACGACTCCAGCCTCAACATCCTGGAACACCTTCTCCTCCTCCTCGTTGGAAATACATGCCGCATAATTTCTATGACAGTCCAACACTGTCACAGAACCGCAAAACGGTGTTGAAGGAGTACTTACTCCGATGGAGCCCCCTGATGGCTCCTGTTGGAGTTTCTTGAATCTTCGCAAACTGCGATTTTGTCTGCGTCCTTAACTGACGTCTTACGACGCGAGATTGGTATTGACCGTATGTGCCTTACTGGCCTGATCTGACGGTTTCGTTCCCGCACTCTGACGTTTGGGACCGTTCTTATTGTCATTTTGCTGAGGGCAATCTTTGTTCCAGTGAGCTCCCCCGCAAGTGAAACATCCGCTCGAAGGAACGTTGTTTCCCCCAGAACGCTTCGACCGATCGAAATTCTGGAATTTACTGCCATTATTGTTATAGTTATTGGACCTAACATGGTTCGAACCCCTGTTGTCCTGCGACTGTCACTGAGGACGTTTAGGTGGCACATCGTCGGCCTGATGAGGACGGTTGGTGTTCGAAACAAGTTTCGGCCCTGAGTGTACACTCTGGCTGGTGCTACGAAGTAACGTCTCGACAGCAACAGCTTTTTGTGTCAGCTCTTCAATAGTTGCAAAATTATGCAATTGCAAATGGACTTTTATATCCGGCCTGATCCGGTTCAGTATTAATCGTACTACCCTTCCTTCGTCCATCTGTGGGTAGAGCCTCTGTGAGAGACTCCACCTGCTCAGGATGAAGAAAGTTATAGATTCTCCCTTCGGCTGGTCAGTGCCAAAGAACTCCGCTTCTAAACTGGAGACCAACAAATCGTTGTCGAACCGTTCCTGGAGCCGATTAGTGAAAAACTGCCAGTTTAGGCGTGAGTTGCGATATGGAGCATACCACTGCTGGGCTGCTCCCTTGAGCCACTGAGCTGCAACGCTCACCCAGACGGTTGGATCAAAGCCCCCTAGATAATCCTCAGAGGATTGAATAAATTGAAATGGATCTTCGTGAGGAAGCCCACTGAAACTGGGATGTGGTTTGTTGTTAATTGAACCCCCATCAACACCGTTTAGGGTTCCCCGACGTCTATCCTCCAGCAAGTCTGCGAGTCGCACGAGCACGTCGTCGACCCCCGTCACTGGTCTACTGGGATTCTCCTGAACCCGGACTGTGGGCTCTGGCCTCCTCGTTGGGTAATACCCACTCCTGTGGACATTACCGGGGTTGGAAGCGACGTTTTGAAAATACCGAGGGACATTCTCAGATTCCCTATAATGACGATTCCCGGTTGGCAACCGGGTAAACGTGCCATATGGGAGCCAAAGGGTTTCCGGTTCACCCATAACCATATCATTGACTGGGAGTCTCTCAGGAGAGAGATCCCGAACTCTAAATCTGTTTATCGGAGGAGGGTTACATTCGCAGATCCCTGAAGATGGTCTATCTTCAGCAGCCCCACGTTGGGCGCCATGTCTCGTTATCCGGTTCGGATGGACGGCTTTAGAAAAATTTCGGATTTCTCCGAAACCATCCTCAGCCACCCACCGCTCTGCTCCGAGTTGCCTGGAGGGCAAGGACGTCGTCACCCAGGGATTTCGGGTGGCAACTTCCGTGTCCCTGCCGACACCTGATTCGAAAACTGCCTTTCTAGCTCTTACTGCTTGTTCTGGCTGTGCATGTGGTATCCCTTGAGAGGTACGCTGAACCCGCCCCTGGAGAGATATGGGAATGCGAGCATTCCCAACTCCCTCCGAGAGCCTTCCACCACCCCCTAGTTCTTCCACTAGGGCCTCAGCATCACCCGGTTCCCTTAGGGTATGCACATCTTCTTCGGGCCTTGGCTGTTGTACGTGAGGCACACCCAATGACCTCGGAGCGCTTCGGCGCATTCCGAGGGGGCGTACCTCGCGAGCTTCGCCAGCACGGACTCCTTTTTAACCCTCCGACCTACAAACAGAAACATTACTTGTTAATTGAAATCGTTCAAAACGGGCTTCCAAAGGTGGAGATGTGACAACTCCCGCGGAATCAATTACTAACTCTAACTGAGCCGACGGGGAAGGCTGCCTCCCTCCGTCTAAGCTCGACTCTAATGTACCTTGGTCTAGCACACTTCTCGGGGACAAGGTAGTCGATATCGTCAACTCACGGTATTCCCCGGTAGTACGTACCTGGGGGACGTCTCCGTCGAGACGTCGCGACGCTTCGGAGAATAGACGCCTAGCGACTAAGTCATCCGACGGCGGAGGTGTCCGAGAAAGCCCAGCGCCGGCGAACACAGCATTGGGTATTCTCCTCCGCGAGCATATGAGATCTCAATCTCATATTCGTCATTGCTCTAAGGACAATAATTACGGCTGTAATAAATTGTCGGGCTACTTGCGTGTGCAAGTGTGTGGCAAAGGAGAAGTGCACTAAAATCGACCTCGCGTCGACCCAACTCAAGTGTGACGATGAGGAGGGTCACCCTATAGCTAACTAACCTAACACCTAACAAGACCTCGCCGGGAAATGGACGAGGGTGGAAGGATTCACGGTTTAGAAAAACTAGCTAAATAAAATTTCCTAACTTCAAAAAATGTGTGAAGCACCAAAAAGGAAAAATTGAAACTTGAAAAATTTTACTTCAAAAATTTACAACTGAACGTGACAAAAAAACCAAGACAGAGATTTGGGTAAAAGGATCACGGAGCCTAACCAGACTGTCTCAGGTGGAAAAGCCGAGAACAGCCGCAGGAAATAGGTATGGGAAGGACGCGAAACCCCTAGGTACCACAGGAAATGTGACTCGCCAACGACAAAGTCGCAGCTAATGATGTCTTGACAGGCCGAGGAATTTGAGTTCGAACGATACAATCTTCGTGGAACTCTACGATCGAGCCGATTGTATCAGGTGAGATCTCGTTTTGGTGCCTGACCCCTTTTCATACGATGGGGATTTTTCGTCAACGTCGCGTACAGGTATTCAGTCGAGATATATCTTTGATGAAGTTAAATCCCTAAGTGTCCGTTGCAAAAGATCACTTTACATTATTGCACGAGAGTTAAACTACCTATCAACGTACTTTCGTAGCGCGAATAAAACACTTGTAAACCGTACAAGTGAGTCTAACCCCTTTTAAGATAGAAACAAAACGTTATGAATCTACTGTGAACTGAATTATTATTACCGAGAACCTGACTCTAACTGCTAGCTAAAACGATGAATTGCAGCGACAAAAGGCAAAGCCAAACAAAAGTTAGTTATTTAACGGAAACAAGAAAATGATTATTACACTGCAATTCGACAAGAAAGAGTGGCTGTAGGCTGCTTCGCTGCTTGCATATTTATGCAATCCTGGCTGCTGAATCCACGACACCCATTGGCCTAGACGGCCAAAGTGGGCGTCGCCCTTGGCTGAACAAAACCCTAGCTCTGTCGAGAATGTGGGTTGGTAAAATTGTTATAAAAAATAGATTGATTTTGAGGTGCCTCGGCCAGCTCCGGGTTCGACCGCATTCTCGCCGCCCAGAGTCTCTCAATTTTACAAAGAGTAATCTGTGATATGATAGGGAAATACCAACAAATAATTTCTATCAACTAGCCTACTCCTAGCAAGCCCTAGAGTCCCTAATCGAACTTACCAAGTAGCTGAAAGAGATTTCAGATTAGTAGATAGCTAACAAAATCTGATAAAATAAAACAATGTGTTTTAACGCGCCTAACCAGGGAGTTTACCCGTGTCTCTCCCGGGAGAGAAGTTGCGCTTTACCGCCCCGTCTCACCTTAGTGCAATGGCTCGTCTTATAACGGAAGACTCACCCCAGTGATCCGGTAGGCATCACCTGGCATGGATTCCGGGACCACGCAATCCAATCCAGGCAATACGGAGCCGCTGCTTCTACCGGCGGTGGAGGCCAGGCAAAGCTGAAAGAGAAAGTGAAATTAGTAAATATAAAAATTGCAAAAATTACGAATTCTTTCGTAGTGGGCTCGCACTGAGTCCCAAAGTTCAACACTTTGTTTTTAGTTCTGAAAAGAACTAAAGTGTCCAGCAATCATGCGATCAAACGAATTCTTTTTGGAGGGATGTTTGGTTTTCTTGATATCCCTCCAAGAAACACAAGTTAGCCTAGCAGAAAAATGTTGGCCGAAGATCTCCTTTCTTGAGCCTGCACACTTTCTGGAATCTTCTTTCTTCTTCGAAAACCCAATATTCCAATATTCGGACTTCTAGAACTTTCTCTCTCGAACTTTCGATTTTCACCTTCGTCGAAGGACTTTTCCGGAACTCAAATTCGCCAAAATCGTAATATTCTCTTTCGCCAATTATCTTTGATAACTTTCTGGAAGTCTGGTACAATAATATTTCAATACTTTGAAACTCTCAAAAATACTGATTTTTCACAATACTCTTCAATACTTTGCAATATTTCACTCAGCTGAGTTTACGTAGCTTTTTCGTTTCTTAAACGTAGTGGGCCGGGACACTGTGTCGATACGCGAAAAACGCTCTATATTTATAGTCGCGGTTCGGAGGGCGTGGCCTAGCTTCAGCCAATCGCGCTCGAGAACGGCGAACAAAACCCGAGCGAGAAATTTCGGTGCTCATTTCTCGTCGAGAATTTCTTGGCGATTGCTAATTCAGATTCCTTCTGAATCTTTTCATTAAAAATTTCAGTCCAATATTGGGTTTTCATGACAGCTCGCGAAAACGCGAGGGATTGACGCAAATGACCGTTAAAGTCCCGTTATCTGCGTTTTCTAGGGAGTATTTGACAAAAGTCACTAAATACTCACTAGATCTAGGGAGATATGGAAAGTCAGAATTTCCGATATCACGATTCCTAGGACGGTCCGATATTCGGAGAGCCCCGAGAAAAACCATAAACCAACGTGATTCTTGAACGCCGAAGAAATACACGTATTCCTTCGCCGAGGAATCTATACCCGTTTTCCGATTTGGCCTACCTGATGAGAAATCGAATTGAAATAAAATAATTTGTGAAAACAAATGGAGCCACGGAAACTTTCCACCCAACAAGAGACTAGCGTGTCGAAACCTTGCTCTAAGTGTTCTGTATACCAGGTGCTCGACTGTTTGGGGCCACAAATTAATAAAATTGAAAACTAGTCAGGAATTTCCGGTAAATCGGGAAAACTACGTACAGTGGAGTTCCACTGGGTGGAGATTGGGACTTTACATCATACAGGGTGAGACTAGACTAGGGACCTGAATATAATGCAAAAATCTAATATTATTCGACTGGCTTCTAGGTGAAAATTGAGAGTTATCAAGTGTAAAAATGGCTCACTAAAGGTGACCATACACAAAAAAAACTCATCGTAGGAGCGCGGCGAGCTTGCCCTGCGACAGCAAAACTAGTTCGAAGATTTTCGACTTAGCCATTTGACGGAATCGGGCCAGAGAAGACGAACGACTATGAATATTATTATTTAGAGAAATAATTTATTGTGTTTAAAAATTTGCTGAATATTTCTTCGACTATCCGATACGAGTTCGACAAGATAAGAGGGGTTCATTTGCTGATACTTTGCTACAACTTCTATCGATGTTGACACATCACTCAGTTCATTCCCAGCAATTATTGAAGATGGACGCAATACGATTATTTTTAGGTCATCAAGCTGTTAAGAAAATTAGGCAGTTGAATATCAAAAATGATTTGATTCAACAGTGGTATTATGATAGAAAAATCTCATGTTACATTATTTATATCAACGATAAACCAACAGCTTTTGCGTTACTATCAACCATGGATTTTGACCCTTTGAAGAAACATTCTAAGCCGAAAACCCTCAATTATATTCATACGTTGGAGGAGTACCGTAGAAAAGGATATGCAGCTAAACTCATCAATCACATTAGGAATCACAAAGAATTTACAGCGTTTTGCAGTAATAAGGAATCTGAACTGTTATTTGAAAAATGTGGTTGTACTTATTGGGGTGAAATGATATGTCCAATGTTTAGATATCCATAATAAAAGATATAAAAATTTTAGAGTTTTTTTTTCGATAATATTACACAATTTTAATATCAATGCAGTATATGTAGTTGAGCTTTGCGCCGTTGGTTATGAGTGGTTTGGTAGGGTGTAGTTACGCATATATAGACTTGTTGGAGTGTAGCGAATTCAGTTGCATTCAATATGTCGCATAACACAACATCCAATTTATGCGCTGTGAACAACCCAATTCCTAAATGAAACGGAATCTCAGAGCAGCAAAGAATGATCGAATCTGACACATATGGATATGTTATTGGCAATACCCCTTTAAAATATGAAAACGATGAACTTATTATTGAAAATAAACATTTTACTCTTACGAAAGGACTACTTCAACTATTATTGAAATGTGGTCCTCAATATTATACGGCCAAAGACCTGTGTGTTTACGAAAACATTTTGATACTAACGAATGCCTACAAACAGAGATATAAATCCTATGAATTAGTGAACGCCAACCGCTCATGGAAATAGCGAAACATTATTTCATTATTGTTTCCTCCCAAAAAGAAGAATCACCCATAGCAAGCAGCGCACCAAAAAATGCTATTATTCAAGCTCACAGTTATGTTGATAATATAGATCAACGAAATGGTAACGTAGAACAACAAAATAGTTTAATAGCAAGCGGTTTCAGAAAAGAAAATGAACAAATTACGAATCATAGATTATGTAGAGGTCCTCTTGTAGACAACAGATACTTAATATCATTCAAAAATATGTTTTATTCCATTCCAAGTTCACCGCATTAGCCAAGAAACTAGCGGTCATTCAACTTGAGGATGGAGAACACATCAACTCTCTACCCCTTTTAAAATTATTGATATAAATTATTACGTTTCAAAAAGAAAGCTTGAAACCATCAACCTCACAAGATTTGAAGTTGTATATAGTACAAAAAAAACAATAATGCCCACAGTATGAAATTATGAGACTCGCGGATATTGTATTGGTAATATATTTTATATTCCTTCTAACGTCCCTAACAACGCGAGCTACACCTAAACGAAATTGCGATAAAATTGGTTGCGTTAACTCTGAAGCGACCTCCTCAACACCCCAATCTGAATGCTATAAATGATGTGACCCTCACAACACCCTGCTTTGAATCCTATTGAAAAAATTGTAAGGCAATAACATTTTTTTTATTTTTAGATGAAATAAATGGGCTGATATCCTAAAACATCTCAAACTGAATCTTGATTTTTTCAGTAAGAATGGTCACTTAAACATGTCGAATCTGATGTAAAAGAGATGACCTTCTCAACACCCCAATTTAAATTCTATTGAAAAAATTATAAGGCAATAACAATTTTTTTTAATTTCAGCTGAAATAAATGGGGTGATGAACTGAATCTTGAATTTTTCAGTATAAATGGCGACCTAAACATGCCGAATCTGATATAAAAGTGGTGACCTCCTCAACACCTTGATTTATATCCTATTGAAAAAAATTATAAGGCAATATCAAATTTTTCAATATTTTCAACCGAAATAAATGTGGTAACGTCCTATCTCAAACTGAATCTTGAAGTTTATCAGTAAAAATGGCGACTTAAACATGTCGAATCTGATGTAAAAGAGATGACCTCCTCAACACCCTTATTTCAATCCTATTGAAAAAATTATAAGACAATAACAATTTTTTTAAATTTTCAGTTGAATAAATGGGGTAACATCCTAAACATCTCAAACTGAATCTTGAATTTTTCACTAGAAATGGCCACTTAAACATTTCGAATCTGATATAAAAATTATGGATCAACGCTGCATGTCAATATAATTATTTGAAACTCATTAGGGAATGCTATATCAAATCGCTGGTTAATATTCCGTACAATTAGTTGTCACTAGTTTTACGAATGAAATATATCAATAAAAATTCTAACCAAGAGGAGAAAAAAATATGTGTAGAAACCAATGTGGATCATATCTACGAATATAAATGCTTCGGCGAATTAAATATGTCAATAAAAAATGGTCTGAATTGAACAAACAAAAAATATTGTATGGAAACATTGCGTGAAAATGTATTGAAACACGAGTTTATCTAAATGAATAATAAACATTTTCCAAACGGTGAAAAAATGTTGTATAGAAACATTAGTGAATCATATTTATGAATATAAGCTGAACAAAAAAAAAATATTGTATGTAAGAATGAACTCTTTACCTACTAACGAAGAAAAATATTGTATAGAATCACGAGTTTATATGAATAAAATAAATTATTAAAAATTCTCCAAACGGTGAAAAAATGTTGCACAGAAACATTAGTGAATCATATTTATGAATATAAGCTGAACAAAAAAAAATATTGTATGTAAGAATGAACTCTTTACCTACTAACGAAGAAAAATGTTGTACAGAAACATTAGTGAATCATATTTATGAATATAAGCTGAACAAAAAAAAATATTGTATATAAAAATGAACTCTTTACCTACTAAAGAAGAAAAATATTGTATGTAATCACGAGTTTATATGAATGAAATAGATTAGTAAAAATTCTCCAAATGGTGAAAAAAATGTTGTATAGAAACATTAGCGAATCATATTTATGAATATAAGTTAAACAAAAAATATTGTATGTATGAATGAACTCTTTGCTTACTAACGAAGAAAAATGTTGTATGGAAACATGAGTTTATTCTAATGAAATATGGATATAAACACGAATTTACCCGAATGAAATATATCGAAGATAGGTAAAAATGCAAACAACTAGAGAAAATACAGTTCTTTGATAGCCTCCAGGCAACAATTTCCCCTAAACGAAAAACACTGTTTATACCTGACTTTTTAATGGTGACAACCCCAGTTTCAAAGATGAATTACAGACACCAAAAGTCGGTACTCTCCCCTCGTAAGGGTACCTGGCGTGCTTTGTTGTGGGAAAAGTCGACCGCCTTTTCATCAATAGTTGTTGTGTTGTTGAATAATATTCAAAAAATATCTGCTATTGTTTTAGTGAGACAAGAACATTACCGTGCAATAAAATCAATTTCATTTTACTTTTATGATTAGCTATTGAATCGCTTCGAATTGGAAATCGTTATGAACTTTCAAAACACGCAAAAGCAAACGTACAAACACTTGAGCAAAAGTGAAAATATCTCAAACACTTACTTTGCTGCACAAATCGTTGAAGTATTATAAACTACTTCTATCACTGTCAAATAAAATGTTTTTCAATGGAATCAGAGCACTAAATAATTATGAACTGCTGCCAGGACGATCACAAATAAACTAGCTTCCAGAACCCCGCAAAATACTGATTCTCATGGCGATATTTGCTTCTCTGTGGTTCAGATAATAAACAATTCTGTTGAAACTTCTAGTGTTTGCGGTTTTTTCATAACTGATAACGACAATATTTGTTTTTCTGCGGCTAAGATAATGACCAAATACGGATGGAGCGTCCGGCATTCAAGGTTTTCCATATATGATAACAACAGCTCGAATACCGCTTGTAACGGATAATAATAGTCCAGTACATCTAAAATAAATAAATATATAAAAGTATATTTTACAAAGTAAGCTTTTCTTTCTACACCAGGATTAATAAATTCATAACTCCCGCACACAGCTGCTCAATCTTCGCCCAGAGGGCCCAGGAGAGGAGAGGTTCGGGAGGACGCACTGAGAGCCGCCTCCCTTACTCCGCAGACATTGCTGGCTGCGGGGCGAGGGAGCGCTTGTGCCAAGGGGTACACAGGGTCCCGACAAAGGGGCGCTGGTAGCCTCCCCCGCTGGTGTTGGCGGAGGGTCGAACTTTCCAATCTATAGTGGTGGTGGTGCGTATGATACATGCCTCCTGCAACGCTCATGCATGTCGTTCGAGTTGAATTCAATGTAGATAATTCTTGTGTCTGAGTTCACTCGGAGGTGGTTGTTCGCGTGCTGTCCCGGAAAAGGCTGATGCAAAAAACCGGGTTAAGAGAATTGCGCCTAGAGGCGGCCTACTTCTCTAGGGAAGCGGTTCTGCCCATCTTTCCTGAAAGATGGCCAGCGATTGATAGATCAGCCCACCGTATTTGCGGGGCTGATTATCATGAATTCTGAGCCTGGTAAGGTCTCTGGTTAACGAACTCTTGGGGAGGTGAAACCTGTAGAATTTATCTGACAGGTTTTTAACATGTGTCGGGATGGAGTCGACGCCAGCAAGAGCGCGCAGCGCATCCAGACGAATGTATCTGTCGCTGTTAGTGACTATACGGAGTACTTTGTTCTGCATCCTGTCAAGTCTCATAAACGAAGTCTTGGGCAGGCTGCAGAACGCTGGGCAGGCGTACAACATCGCCGGCCGTATGATCTGCTTGTATATCATCATTTTGGCCTCAAGCTTCATATGTGAATCTCTGGCTATCAGAGGGTAGGTGCGTTTTACCGCTGCCGCGGCCCTCTGTATAGCCAAGTTTATATGCTTGTGCCATATTGTACGCTTGTCCAGCTGTACCCCCAGGTATCGCACATTGGTCCGTGTATCCAAGACTTTGTCCTTGACCTTCAATTTCTGAAGAACTTTAGAAAATTTAAATTTCTTCGAGAAATTGATTGCCTCGGATTTAGCCGGGTTTACCACAATTTTATTCTCCTCGAGATACGGTAGGATTTCCCTGTCCAGACGCATCTGGACCTGCCTGGCAGCTGCGACGCTGGAGAACGAATGGGCGTATATCGCGGTATCATCCGCGTATATAGCCGTCTTCGTTCTCTCGCACATAGGAAAATCATACGTATGCAAGGAGTATAAATGCGGGGATAGGCTGGACCCCTGCGGGACACCTGCTTCGACCGGAAACTCTGCGGATCTTGAGCTGTTAACCCTCACCGCAAAAGTTCGATTAGACAGGTAAGAGTTCACCAACCTTACCATGTACGAAGGCATACCTGCTCTTAGCAATTTGCAAATTAGACCTTCCACCCACACGGAGTCAAAGGCTTTTTGCATGTCCAAAAGGACCATTACGGTATTCATTCCTCGGTGAGCCGCCTCTTTCACCTCGTGAACAACCCGGACTATTTGCGAGGTCGTAGAGTGACCTGCGCAAAATCCGAATTGCTCAGCGGGGATCATTTTGAGATGCTCCTCGAGGGACAACAAACGTTTGAGGAGAATCTTCTCCACTGTCTTTGCTACCACGCTCAACAATGAGATCGGGCGATAGCTGTCTAGCTGGTGGCCATCCTTTTCCTGCTTCAGGATAGGGATAACCAGAGGTTTCTTTAGGCAATCTGGGTAGTACTGCCATTTGATGATTGCGTTGACAAGGTGCAACAACTGGACGAGGGACTTCCTCGGCAGGTTCTTGAGCAGAACGGCGTCGAGCCCGTCCGGCCCAGGCGCCTTATTCGTCGGAAGTCGTTTAATGACTTCCGTCAGCTCCTCATAGGTTGCCAAAATTTTTGACAGCCTATGAGGACCGATAGGGGCGGGCATAGATTGTCGAAAGTCCTCGGTTACCCGGGACCTCTCTCTATGACCGTCACTAACGTCCGGCGCCTTTCTATGAACGCTGGCGAAGTGCTCACCAAACAGTTCCGCCTTCTGGGGATCCGTCACTACGCGATCGGGGCCTTTCACTATGGCTGGGATGGGTTCAAAGCGCTTCGAGATGCGCTTCGTCATCCGCCACAGCGAATTGTCCCGAACGTCTAGCTTCTCCAGCTTATTCTTCCACACCGTATCGTTGTGGTCGTTAATAAGCTCGGAGATCTCTCTTCCTAGCCGGAGCATATCATTTTTATGCTCCGGAAGTCTTGTGGCTTGCCACTTCTTTCGGAGAGAGTTCTTCAAGGCAATTAACGCCCGAACTTCAGGTGGGACAATATTCCGGTTTCTCCTGATCTCAATTTTCTTGATAGCCCGGTCGCGAGCGACCTGAATATCACGAATCAAAGCGAGGGTTACTTCCTCAATTTCATCACGAGGAATGCCGGACTTTATGCAAGTCCGGGCATTCATGACCCTTCGGAACTCGGCCCAGTCACCGTTTTTGTAATCATATCGGATCACGGGGGGAATGTCTTCCCCTCGATATTTCATACTAAACAGTACCGGATCGTGATCCGAAGTCATCTCGTGAATGGCCTTGAGTTCACTCAAATTCGTGACATTTTTGTTGACTATCAAGTCAATTATAGTCGGAGTGTTCCGTTCCAGGGGTAATGTGTGGGCTCATCAGAGTGCACAATTACCACGTCGCTGCTGAGTGAGTATTCCCACAGCGTTTTGCCGTTTGCGTTGGGTTGTGACCCATTGCTCCACTCAGGACGCCTGGCGTTTAGGTCCCCGACCAGCAACACCTTGTGGCCAGTACTACACAGGTTGTCCAAGTCAGCCTGCGTAAACCTATCCCTAGGCTGATTATATACCGCGAATACACAAGTCCCATCTGCCAGCTTAATGCCGACATGCTCTATCGCGCTTTGCTGGGATGGGAGTGGCGTAAATGCGATACCATCCTTGACAAGGATGGCCACGCCCCCCCCCCCTCACTGCGTGAGGGCGGTCTTTCCGGACAGTGGTGAAGCCCTTCAGTTTGAACCTGTGGTCTGCTCGAAGCCAAGTCTCCGATATGAACATCAGGTCCAACTTGTGCCTGCCAATAAAGTCAATAATAAGCGGAAGCTTATTATTGACTGAACTGGCATTGAACATGCATGCCTTCAAACAAGGCTCAAAAATTATATCGCTGTCTGTCTCCCAGAATCTCCAGGGCAGCCATCGCCTTTTCCAAAGGTGATTTGGCCTGTGCCAGCCTGACGATTAAATCGTCCATGGCACGGCACAGTTCACCAATGTTCAGCAGCGAACCAACCTGCTGTATCTTACTTACCAACCCCACTATGTACTGTTGTTGGCTTGCACCCTCTTGCCGGACTTGCCTGTGTACCGGCGACTGCGTTGGCGGTGTATAGGGAATAGAAGGCAATCCAGCCGCTTGCTGAATTCTTCTCCCGACCTCTTCTGGTTTTGTCGGGGGAGCGCTCTGCTCCTGGGCCCTCTTGATCCAAGCGTTGACCTGCGGCGGCGGGGCCGCCACGTACCTAACAGGGGCCGGCTTCCTGGCTCTTTCCTCCCTCTCCCCGAGAAACTGAATTCTTGCCTTATAGACAGGGCATTCGACACTGCTTGCAGTGTGGGGGCCCTGGCAGTTGACGCACACTGCTTGAACATCACGGGGTAGCTTGCACTGTTTTGTGGGATGGTTCTCCGCACATTTCAAGCAGCATGCTTCACGCTGACAGTTAGATGTCGCATGCCTCCATCGCTGACACCTGCGACACTGCACAATGGCCCTCTCGTTCTGTCGAGCCTCCCAGGATACGCGAATATGCTGGAGGACTCTGACAGTTTTCTGGAGCTGCTGCAGTGTCACGTTGCGTGGGGTGGTGATCAGGTACAGCGGCCTGTGACGCGTGCTCATCCTGATCATCTTCTCGACTTGGATTCCGTAATTGTCGAGCATTTCCTGAATAAGGTCTTGCTGACTTACGTCCGAGTCGAGACCCCGCAGTACGAACGCATGCGTCCTGTCCTTAGGTAGGGTATAAGTATGAAACTCGGTACCCGTGGACTTTAAAATCTCGATCATCTTAGACCGGTCACTTACGTTCTCTGTAAAGAACTGAGTCTCCTTACCCGTGTGCTTCAGGTTGAAGTCACCTTGTACATCTTGGAATAATTTTTCATGAACTGTTTGGAAAATTAAACAAAATTCAATTTACTAACATTGCCCTTCATTGACTGTCGTGAAATGTATTGTTTTCCATTCCTATTACATGACTGGATACTTCACACATATCGTCATGAATTTCACTTAATTCAGTACGTTTACTTACAAAACATAATTGCTGCTTGCAATCAAAGCTATGAAATTTGTTTTCGATAACGGAGACATATGAGGTTGGATTCTTAATAGTGGATATATCGTTCCTGACATACTTTAGTAAGTTTAGTAGTGACAATGTTTTCCTTACCATCTATTGAATAATCATTTTTACATATTTCGAATTCTTCAAACTGACCACGTAGGTAATAGCTGAGCTACAGCGTCATTGGTAGTGAAGAAGCATTTGGTTGAATAAAAAATCATCTGTTTGAAAATTCCTAAAGAAAATAGTTTACAAAAATATTAAAATTTTTCTTACTAGACTCAGATCTGAAACTCCTCAAGATTAAAATGCGATAAGAGATTAAACTTTACCCATAGGGTTTTTAGGTCTCCTATGATGCTCTGCAACTGAAATCAAACTGACCACGTAGGTAATAACTGAGCTACAGCTTAATTGATAGTGAAGAAGCATTTGGTTGAATAAAAAACATCTGTTTGAAAATTCCTCAAGAAAATAGTTTACAAAAAATATCAAAATTTTTCTTACTAGACTCAGATCTAAAACTCCTCAAGATTAAAATGCGATAAGAGATTAAACTATACCCATAGGGTTCTTAGGTCTCCTATGATGCTCTGCAACTGAGATCAAACTGACCACGTAGGTAATAACTGAGCTACAGCTTTATTGATAGTGAAGAAGCATTTGGTTGAATAAAAAACATCTGTTTGAAAATTCCTAAAGAAAATAGTTTACAAAAATATCAAAATTTTCCTTATCACACTCAGATCTAAAACTCCTCAAGATTGAAATGCGATAAGAGATTAAACTATACCCATAGGGTTTTTAGGTCTCCTATGATGCTCTGCAACTGAAATCAAACTGACCACGTAGGTAATAGCTGAGCTACAGCTTTATTGGTAGTGAAGAAGCATTTGGTTGAATAAAAAATCATCTGTTTGAAAATTCCTAAAGAAAATAGTTTACAAAAATATTGAAATATTTCTTACTAGACTCAGATCTGAAACTCCTCAAGATTAAAATGCGATAAGAGATTAAACTTTACCCATAGGGTTTTTAGGTCTCCTATGATGCTCTGCAACTGAAATCAAACTGACCACGTAGGTAATAACTGAGCTACAGCTTAATTGATAGTGAAGAAGCATTTGGTTGAATAAAAAACATCTGTTTGAAAATTCCTAAAGAAAATAGTTTACAAAAAATATCAAAATTTTTCTTACTAGACTCAGATCTAAAACTCCTCAAGATTAAAATGCGATAAGAGATTAAACTATACCCATAGGGTTCTTAGGTCTCCTATGATGCTCTGCAACTGAGATCAAACTGACCACGTAGGTAATAACTGAGCTACAGCTTTATTGATAATGAAGAAGCATTTGGTTGAATAAAAAACATCTGTTTGAAAATTCCTAAAGAAAATAGTTTACAAAAATATCAAAATTTTCCTTATCACACTCAGATCTAAAACTCCTCAAGATTAAAATGCGATAAGAGATTAAACTATACCCATAGGGTTTTTAGGTCTCCTATGATGCTCTGCAACTGAAATCAAACTGACCACGTAGGTAATAGCTGAGCTACAGCTTTATTGGTAGTGAAGAAGCATTTGGTTGAATAAAAAATCATCTGTTTGAAAATTCCTAAAGAAAATAGTTTACAAAAATATCAAAATTTTTCTTACTAGACTCAGATCTGAAACTCCTCAAGATTAAAATGCGATAAGAGATTAAACTTTACCCATAGGGTTTTTAGGTCTCCTATGATGCTCTGCAACTGAAATCAAACTGACCACGTAGGTAATAACTGAGCTACAGCTTTATTGATAGTGAAGAAACATTTGGTTGAATAAAAAACATCTGTTTGAAAATTCCTAAAGAAAATAGTTTACAAAAACATCAAAATTTTCCTCATCACACTCAGATCTAAAACTCCTCAAGATTAAAATGCGATAAGAGATTAAACTATACCCATAGGGTTTTTAGGTCTCCTACGATGCTCTGCAACTGAAATCAAACTGACCACGTAGGTAATAGCTGAGCTACAGCGTCATTGGTAGTGAAGAAGCATTTGGTTGAATAAAACATCATCTGTTTGAAAATTCCTAAAGAAAATAGTTTACAAAAATATCAAAGTTTTTCTTACTAGACTCAGATCTGAAACTCCTCAAGATTAAAATGCGATAAGAGATCAAACTTTACCCATAGGGTTTTTAGGTCTCCTATGATGCTCTGCAACTGAAATCAAACTGACCACGTAGGTAATAACTGAGCTACAGCTTAATTGATAGTGAAGAAGCATTTGGTTGAATAAAAATCATCTGTTTGAGAATTCCTAAAGAAAATAGTTTACTAAAAATATCAAAATTTTTCTTACTAGACTCAGATATAAAACTCCTCAAGATTAAAATGCGATAAGAGATTAAACTATACCCATAGGGTTCTTAGGTCTCCTATGATGCTCTGCAACTGAGATCAAACTGACCACGTAGGTAATAACTGAGCTACAGCTTTATTGATAGTGAAGAAGCATTTGGTTGAATAAAAAACATCTTGTTTGAAAATTCCTAAAGAAAATAGTTTACAAAAATATCAAAATACTCGATATATCGTTCCTGACATACTTTAGTAAGTTTAGTAGTAACAATGTTTTCCTTACCATCTATTGAATAATCATTTTTACATATTTCGAATTCTTCAAACTGACCACGTAGGTAATAGCTGAGCTAAAGCTCTATTGGTAGTGAAGAAGCATTTGGTTGAATAAAACATCATCTGTTTGAAAATTCCTAAAGAAAATAGTTTACAAAATTATCAAAGTTTTTCTTACTAGACTCAGATCTGAAACTCCTCAAGATTAAAATGCGATAAGAGATCAAATTTTACCCATAGGGTTCTTAGGTCTCCTATGATGCTCTGCAACTGAGATCAAACTGACCACGTAGGTAATAACTGAGCTACAGCTTAATTGATAGTGAAGAAGCATTTGGTTGAATAAAAAACATCTGTTTGAAAGTTCCTAAAGAAAATAGTTTACAAAAAATATCAAAATTTTTCCTACTAGACTCAGATCTAAAACTCCTCAAGATTAAAATGCGATAAGAGATTAAACTATACCCATAGGGTTTTTAGGTCTCCTATGATGCTCTGCAACTGAAATCAAACTGACCACGTAGGTAATAACTGAGCTACAGCTTAATTGATAGTGAAGAAGCATTTGGTTGAATAAAAAACATCTGTTTGAAAATTCCTAAAGAAAATAGTTTACAAAAAATATCAAAATTTTTCTTACTAGACTCAGATCTAAAACTCCTCAAGATTAAAATGCGATAAGAGATTAAACTATACCCATAGGGTTCTTAGGTCTTCTATGATGCTCTGCAACTGAGATCAAACTGACCACGTAGGTAATAACTGAGCTACAGCTTTATTGAGACTGAAGAAGCATTTGGTTGAATAAAAAAGATCTGTTTGAAAATTCCTAAAGAAAATAGTTTACAAAAATATCAAAATTTTACTTATCGCACTCAGATCTGAAACTCCTCGAGATTAAAATGCTATAAGAGATTCAACTACACCAGTTGTGCCTCTAGGTCTCATATAATACTTTGCATCTAAAATTATCTCGACTACTTGGCCAATAAATGATCTACAGTATTTAGACTATAACTTTTTAACGGAAACACTAAGAACAATGATTGAGGTGTCAAAATATAATGCTTTTGTCTGGAGTATATGGATTCAGACAGTCTTGGAGAAATAACTGGCCGCATACTTGCAATGGGCGGGAATTAATTAGATTGGTTTCAATTAAACAAGTCTTATGTCGAGAAGAAATTAAAGTTGCTTAACCCTCTCCCCACCCACCTGATAATGAATACCAAAAAAAGAAACAGAGTCAAACTGCAAAAATGTGATCAAAATATACGTTTTTCGCGTTCCAAAAAACAACTGAAAATTGAAACGCTTCAACATGCAAAAATGCAACCACAATAAACGTTTTTCGCGTTCTAAAAAAAAACAGCCTTAAATTAAACCGAAAAACTCTATGTTTCTTATGGAGATTTGGCATTTCAAAATTGCTTAAAATACACGTTTTTGCGTTCGAAAAAACAACTGAAATTAGAAACGCTAGAACATGCCAAAATGCGACCACAATAACCGTTTTTTGCGTTCGAAAAAACAGCTAAAATTTGAAACGGTAAAACATGCAAAAATGCGACTAAAATAGACGTTTTATAAGGTTAGTTCGTTCTGCTTTGATCAAACTTGATCTCCCATAAAAGTTGTCTTATTAGAGTACCCGCATGTTTCTATACCTTTACTGATAACGAAGTTAGCGTCCTATGCCCATTTGGCATTGGAAAATGCTTAACAATGTTTTTTGACATCGAAACAAACCCATTGGTGTCGAAATTATTGAAATCGTACGACCGATAGTAACTAAATTTGGACCCTTATCAATGCTCTATCTCAATTTTTAATGATTGGGTACCTTCCTGATGATAGAGAACGCTGACGTATTCGGTCTCGATGACATGTAATACATTTCCGATTGGGATCGCACGGTGAAACGCTAAACTCCTGTTGAAACATCATATTTTTTTTCTATAAATGAGATGCTCTGTATACCTTCTTGATTAGGATTGAAACGTCCTATGAGCGTTTTTTTTCTATCTTGAATAGTTTTTGAACACTCTGTGTATGTCTAACAAATTTTTGGAACACTCAGTATGAAATATCACCATATTTTTCTATTGGGTCCCCATATCCAAAATCCAAAATCTAAAATCCAAAATCCAAAAATATATTCAACAATTAAGATTACAATAAAATATAACAACATCGCATAAAACATTTAAATAAATAAAACCACGTTAAAACAATCACTCAGCCGCAGTCGGTTGGGGGATGCTACGTGGTTAGGGTAGGAGTTTGGGTTTTTTAACCGTGCCAGAGAGGTATTCTCTGGCAGGTAAAACCTCGTTCGCCTGTCGGAGCAAGCCCTACGATGTTATGTAGGCCTTCAAATGCTGCGAGTGTGTCCCCAATGATACGTATTTTCTGCGTCCCATTTTCCACATGACATTTGACACTTGTATCAGCCATGTTATTTCTCTTAAATAACGTGTGATACGCCCTGTATATACTATTGCTGAATACTTTGCTACTCCCAATGACCAATTTTTCATCTGACACATACATGTAGCAGCCATGTTTTTATGTACCTGTACAACCATGTTTATTTGTCACATATTTTTTTTTCTTCAACGATATTACCAATGACAACTGACAGATATCGAGTGTGAGGTGCCGCCGATATATTGAGCGACGTTCTAAACAAATGTCAAACGTTAACGAACCGACTTCTAACATTTGGGCGATGAGTACATAACGCATTAAAATGTGAGGTTTATGGCACTTATGGCAGTTGACGGAAGGAAATTCTATTATTTTCTTGATCCCCCATAAAAGTTGTCTTGTTAGAGTACCCGCACGTTTCTGTATCGTTACTAATAACGAAGATAGCCTCCTATGCCCTTTTGGCATTGGATAATGCTTAAAAATGTTTCTTGACATCGAAACGAATCCATTGATGCCAAAATCATCGAAATCGGACAACCGGAAGTGAAAACCGGAAGTGACCATTTTATTGCATATTTGAACTCTCCTCGATGTGGATAATCCGAATTCACTATTACTTTTCTTCTACCTCAATTTTTTCAAACCAGAAGTGCTTATTTTTCGATGATTCGTATTTTAAATCCCCATGTCCCCAATGATACCTTTTTCTCTGCCCTAAGCAGCCATGTCTTTTTTTCTCTCAAATGATATGATGATACACCCTGTATACTAAATCTAACGAGCAGCCGCCATTTTTTCCTCTTAAATTATACGTTTTGAGACACCCTGTATACTAAATAAGACAAGCACCCACCATGATATTTTCTCTTAAATAATATGTTGGTATACCTGGTATACTAAATCAAACGAGCAGCCGCCATATTTTTCTCTCTTGAATGATATGTTTTGAGACACCCTGTATACTAAATAAGACAAGCACCCACCATGTTTTTTTCTCTTAAATGGTATGTTTTGATACACCTGGTATACTAAATCTAACGAGCAGCCGCCATGTTTTTTCTCTTAAATGATATGTTTTGAGACTCCTGGTATACGAAATCTAACGAGCAACCACCATTTTTTCACATTTATTCCAAACATCATTATTATCTGGTAGCTGGAGAAATATATATTCCACATTTGTACATCAACTTGTACGAAGTCTCCGCGGAGACAAGGCTAGCTTGCTACCAAACTTAAACCGCTGGTTCAAACCTCTACTGCTGGAATCTTTTTTCTTTTTAAATTCAATTCAAAATATGTGTGCGCCGCGCTCTATAGGCAAAATGTTATCAATCAACTGGATCTCTCTCGACTACGTCACACGATGAACGCGAAGCAGTGGCGTGACCTTGAAGGAACCAAAATTGCCAGAACGGATCTTAAAAATCCTTATGGCAATTAACATGTAAAAATTATCAAATTGATTGTAGAATCAGTGCAGCCCCTTTACTACACTTTTTAATAAATTTAAACTTCCAAATAATTTTGTTCTGGCCAGTCTAAATGTGGTCTCTCTATTTAGTAATGTTTACTTACAGGCTTGTTTAAGGGCCATTGAAAAAAAGTGGAGCGTGATCAGTGGTTACTGCAGCTTGACTAAAGACACTTTTTTAAATTTAATATCTTTCCTCTTTGAAAATACTTATTTTGCATTCAATGAAAAATTTTATAAACAGACTTTTGGTACCCCAATGGGTGCAAAAATTAGCCCTATATTGGCAGCATATGTTATGGATGATTTGTTAGACATGGTCACTCATGTTCTCCCTTTAAATATGTAGATGATATTATCATTGCAATTCCATCAGATACCATAGATGATTCCTTGTTCATTTTTAACAGCTACGATCCCCACATACAGTTCACCATTGAGAGAGAAAACGAACAGAACAGCGTTCCGTTCCTTGATACCATGTTTATCAGAACACCAGATAACACCGTACTTATAGATTGGTATAGGAAACCAATGAGCTCTGGACGATATATGAACTACTGGTCGTATCACAAACAGAGCATGAAAGTCAATCTGATTAAACAAATGAAATCAAGGGTCATCAAGTTATCTGACACTTCCATTCTCAAAAAAAAATTTAGACATAATTTACAATCTTTTTCTCCAAAATTCATATCCTGCTTCCTTTGTAAAAAAGATCTTGTATAATACTTCTTCCATGGATGACATAAATTTACAGATTAATAATATTAATAATACACTTTCTCCATCTCCAGTCAATGCGCAAGTTGCTGAAGTCACTGGGACTCTTTCCTTTTATGCTTCTTTACCGTTTGTTAAAGACATCACCCCTGGACTATCCAGAATTTTCAAATCTTTTTCAGAAAATATAAAAATATCCAATAAAAATGTTTTACTTATCAAGAGAATTTTTTCCAAATTAAAAGACAAGACTCCATGCATAAACTGTTCGGATGTAGTTTATTGTATACAGTGTCAAAATTGTGAAAAACAATACATTGGACAAACGTCCAGACCACTTAAGGACCGCATTGTGTCACACAAGAGCGACAGTAGACTACACCCGGAGAGATGTGCACTGAGTGAACATGTCGCTAAGGAAGGATATTGTATGGATTATAATTCGGTAAAAGTTTTATCTACGGAAAAAAACACAGCCAAAAGGCTTTTTTTAGAAATGGTTCACATTGCACAAGCGGATAATGCGCTGAATAAAAAAACAGACGTAAATCACTTGAGTGAAATTTACTCTTATTTAATTTTTGCAGATAATAGAAGGTTTGGAGACAATCAACGGATTACTTCAATGAATATTGACTTCACAAATTAAATCAATATAATTCAATTCCTCTGTCAAAATACTGTTCATACAATTATTGTTCCATGTATTCCAGTAATGTATTAATTAGGTCGAGTGTTCATGGTTTCAGGATATGTTTCCTTTGTTGGTTCATCTCATCTCTATCACCTACACCATTCAAAAAAATTGTTCTCATATTCACAGATCTGTATCATTAGGTTGTAGTGTCATCTGTCACTCCCCATGATTAAGATTTCGTGTGGCTCATGTCACTTGTCATTTATCAATTGTCTCATGTCATTTGTCAATGGTCTTGGCTAGTCAGTCTAACATAACTCCTCGGCGCAGTTGTTTGCCTCTTCAAGGACAACACGTGCTTTTATATATTTTTAACAATTTTAAATCCATTTCATAATGTATCATCAGTAATGAGTGGGCATCCACGTTACTCTTGGTTGTTATTAATGATGTTTTACTCCCAGTTCTGTCCATATTTCATGATTATTTTTAACATATACGCCATGATGTAACCTCGAAACAGTGTAAGTTATTCCACGTTTTTTGTTGGCGTAATTCTCATAGTTGTCTTTACATATTTGTTGTTTCCCTGAAGATGATAATTAAAAGTTATTGAAAGCTTGGAACAAGTGTATAAGAGTACCCTTATTGGCCTGCTGCATATCCCAAATATTAAAAAACTCATATATATATATATATATATATATATATATATATATATATATATATATATATATATATATATATATATATATATATATATATATATATATATGTTTTATGTGTATTTGTTTATTTTTTATACTCATCATCAATGTTTATGCATTTTTATGTAAATTCGATTACCTACCGTATTTTCATGCGGAAGCATCCACATCTGATTGACTCTTTCTTATACAATGTATGTTGTCTCAAAGAAATGAAGTGATTTGATTTTGCTTGATAATGAGAAAACAAATGAAATCGCGGTCTATTTTCCAAAAATCCCGCTATAACTTCGTGAACCGCCACCGTCGGTTTTCTTGTTAGGGTGAATTTACATGAATAGAAGTTTCAAGTATTACGCACGAGCATGAAATGAATAAAACAACATTATCTTTTAAATTCACAGAATCACTGTCCGCAAGCAGCTTTATTAGTTAAATTTTCGACTTATTATATACTTTTTATTTTGCTGATATACAATTTACTGGAATAAATAATAATCACACATTTCACATAAAAGTATTGAAATTCAGCTGCATGGAAATTCACCATTAGAACCTGTCAATCTTGTGCTTGTGCCAATCTGACATCTGCCCAACATGCGCATGCGCAAGTATCTGCGCCATTGTATCCGAGTTTTCCTTTTAAAGCTCTTTATAATAAACTATATATAAAGTAATAATTTTGTTGCTTATTTTGAGTTTAATTGCTTTTCCCCACTAAACATAAAAACATAACTTAAACATAACTGTTATATCACATTGTGACTTGGTGATGTTATTCAGAGATATGCTTGATGTTACAGATACGTTGCGTCCATATGCCTTTGTGCCTCTTTTGTTAATTACTTAACATTATATAAATGTATCATATTTTGTGCAACTTTAATGTGACTTTATTACATACATATAATGTTACTCAAAACATCTATGCAACATTTGTAAAATGTAACATTGTAACATCAGGGTGGAGCATATACTTATGGTTTACCAACACTTTTTTCTATATTTATAGGTATATTTCTGGAATTTCAGTAGTCACTTTTCAGTAGATGAATAACAACAATAGCAATTAACAAAGTTATTCATCTACCAAAGAGTGGCGATTGAAATTCCAGAAATACAACTTTAAGTGTAGAAAAATAAGTGTTGGTAAACAATGAGTATAAGCTTCACCCTGTATACTAAGAAATAAAATATGTATGATATAACATACCAATCAATCAAAAAACTTTATTGTCAATGATTAAAATCTCATGGATAAAGCGTTATAAAACAAGACAGTTACATCATTAACAATTAAATTAAAATTAGCAGTATACAAAATATAATCTTGAATCACTATGAACATACCATGGTACCTAATAATATGACTTACCACCTGAATCAGATGAAAAATTTATTGACAGATCTACCAAAGTTAAGTGTTATTAGAAGAATAATATTGAATGAAAACCTATTTCTTTTGAAAAATAAAAATAGATATCACTGAATCAATCATTATATGGTTGTTGTCTCGGTCAATCCATCACTATATGAGTCAAACTCTTCATCTGTGATTGAACTGCAAACATCTATTACATATTCTGAAAATATAGTCATTACAGTCACTGAAAACTCACATTAATCTTTATGATATAAGAAAACGACCATCCAATAAATATTAATAATTCTATGTTGCCCCTAGAGGTGAAAGAAAAATAATTACTTACGTTTCAGTATGTCCATAATTATCAATTCAAAAGTTTTGGATTTTTTTCTTTGCCCAGTCCAGAAGGGCTCATTTTCGATTAGTTCGGAAACAACAACTGCTATTTAAGTTTTTGTAATCGGATCATTCAATAAGTACCAGTTTGTACATCAAACTGATAGAGGAATGTGAAAGAACACTACCAAACTGAAAAGAAAGAGAAAATGCAGTTAGTTTATTGATAATTTGTATTAAACAATTCAAGTGATTTCTCTACAATCTTAAGAAATGTTAATATTTCATAGATTAATGAAATTAGGAAAGATCGGAACACTCTGTATAAAATATATAATTTTGAGTTCACTTACAAATTAAGCAGCTCCAATATTGTTGTTTTAGCAAGCTAAATTCATTGGTTTCAGTTCCAAAAATTCCTTGATCAATCGGTTCAAAGTAATTTGACACAGCTCCAGATGTCAGCAACCATTTCCATGCTGTCCAATATCTGATTAGCAGGAACAACAACTGATAGCTTTTCTACTATTCATAGCATCATATGTAGATACTCATCTCTAATCAATAGTAGATATATCACTACATTCACTACATAACCTAAATGCTAAAATAACAATTAGTGGATGGAGTAGTGGAAAATCATAATCTTACCATGAAAATTAAGAGTTTTGCAATCCTATTGATTCCAATCACTTTTAAGTAGTTTGAATTATATTTTAATTCTATGAACTCAAAACTCCTACCATGACCGCCATGATTATTAGGAAAAAATGAACGATGGAGTCATGCAGTGATATATTTATTTCATATTTACTGGGTAATATTGTTTGAACGTGGATATCATTTTTTTAAGTTACGTAGATGAATGACGTCATGACGTGGTCATTACCCAAAAATTACATTTAAGAAACCTTTGAGAAAATATTAATTTCAAGGCTCCCTGTACACATGTCAGAAATGTTTTGAGAAGGTTAGACAAAAATATCGAACAAATAACTACTCTGTCTAAGATATATCTGGGCAACATTATATGTATTATCTAATGAATATTATTGGTTACATTATTTTGATGTTGCATAAACATATAGTTGAAAACACTGTGTTGGAAACGTCAAGATGACATTAATATAATGTTAGTTTGCCAATATCACAAAATTGCACAAAAGTTATATCTGGAAAATATTTTTGTTATGTATCATGTTTAGTGGGTCAGAAGTGATATGTGTGATGAGTTGTGTGTTACAATGATATTTCGCTATTTTAATTCATGTAATAGTGAAGATATCCCTTTTTTGTGCAATTCTTTCTCGACAGAAAATGTATTGGATGTTCTAATTACACTGAAAAGATTTCACGAAATCGAATGGTAAAATAAGAAAACCTGAACAAGCTTGATGATATATGCAAAATTGATAGATTTCAGTAGAAGTGGTGATTTTTTTTACTTTGTCACGAACTTTCGCATCTTGAACTTATGAAATATTTAAAGAAACAGTAGGGTATAACAACACGCACCCAGTTGATTGAATCGATTTGAAAAAATGTTTGTCATGTTTATTAGAGCATGGCGAGTTAAGAAATAAAATGTAAGTTCCAAATTGGTTCCAAAGTATATTTTACAGATTTTAAGGAGTAGGTACTCACTTTCTGTACAGACATAAATGAATTATTGTGTTTATCTCTTTGAATTTTGTCCATACAAAAACGGATTATGGTCAACTTATTTAGGAAAATGATATAAAATACAGAAAAATGAAGAAACGAACATCATTAATTGTTGAAATGTCTGCAACAAATATTTTTGTAATGTGTTCTAAGGGTTCTAGTGTTCTAAGGGTTCTAGTGTTTTGTGGATGAAGCAGCAACACTGCATTTTATTAAGTCAGCTGTCAATCTTTAAAAATAGTAGTAGCTAGTAAAATTGTGTGAAGAGTACAGGTTGTAAAGTTTTAAAAGTTGTTCATGTTTGCATAGATAAATAAAACTACAAATAAAGTTGTCACTGCTTTATTTTTCCGTATCAACGATAAAAATTCATCAGATTATGGGCCCAGTGGCATACGGATAATACTTTGCAGTGAGATATTAGCTGTGGTAAAGCAGCAAATTCCAGAAAGGTCAAAGCGAAAAATGGGCAACAAAAAACGCGGTAAAGCGTTGGTACCAAAAAATGGAGAACATTGTAATTAATTCCAGCGAGATAAAGAGCTCAAATGTAAAATTAGATGGTCTATCAAATTGGTCAATATGGAAGTTTCAAGTCAAAGTTATTCTGAAAGCACTCGAAGTTTATGGTGTTGTGGATGGTTCAGTAGTAAAGCCGGATGCGGCTGCCACTAGAGAAAACTGGGAAAGGAAGGATGCCAAAGCTCAAAGTGTTCTAGTTACAAGTCACAGAAAGTAATGTTACAAGTGATGAACTGTGAAACCTCCAAAGGAATCTGGGATAAATTACATACCATATATGAGCAATCATCAGAGATGTCATTGCATCTATTGCAACAAAAGTTTTTTAGTATGCAATACAGTCAAAATGACGATATGGCCACATTCATTGCTAAAATCGAAGAAACTGTCAACCAAATTCGACAACTAAAAGGTGAAGTTCCAGAAAAAATGGTGTTAACAAAAATCATCCCTGCCAGATAATTACAAGAATTTTGTGTCAGCTTGGAAATCTGTGACATCAGAAAATCAAAAGTTACCCGAATTGGTGGCTAGATTAATGATAGAGGAACAGCGAATTAATAATAAACAAGAAGTTACCGCTCTAGTAGCTACACAGAAAGCTTAAAACCGGAAATGTTTCAGGTGCAATAAGGTGGGGCACTACAAGAAAGATTGTAGATCAAATACAAACAATAAGTTTTGTGAAAATTGCAAGAAGAAAGGACACTACAAAAAAGACTTGGTTTTTGAATAATAAAAGGGAGAGCGAAACCTCAAGCAATGTGTTTACAGCAAATAGTGTAGCTTTTCATGGACAAATGGTAATAAATGACTGGATAGTTGATAGCGGGGCATCGGAACACATGTGTTATAATGCAGAACTGTTCTGTGTATATGAAAAACTAAAAACATTATGATTGGTGATGGGACAATGATTCAAAGCATAGGTATTGGTCAAATAAAGTTGGAAGCATTCAATGGAAAATGCTGGGCTGAAACTACACTAAACAATGTTCTACATGTACCTAAAATGACTGCTAATCTCTTTTTTGTTGGTGCAGCTATCACTAAAGGATATGAAGTTAAAATGAATTATGATCGTTGTATGTTTGTGAAAGATAATATAGTCGGTGCTATTGCAGTGACGAAAAAATTTATAAAATGTGTTTCAAAAACATCGAGACAGTTATTTGCAAATATCGGTACTGTAGGTGAAAACCTAATCCAGTGGCATTGTAAAATGGTACACCAAAACATTGACCAAGTAAAGAACATTTTGAACACGAATAATATACAGTATGATGGTGGCTCAGATACCGTTTGCGTTCCATGTATAAAAGGCAAACAAAATAAACTAACCTACAACTTGAGTGAAACGAAAACACAAAAACCAGGTCAATTGATTCACATGGACTTGTGTGGCCCTATGGAAACTGATTCCTTGGGTGGAGTGAAGTATCTTCTCTTGATAAAAGATGATTATTCACGTTACAGGACAGTATATTTTATACGAAATAAAAGTGAAACAGAAAATAAAATTTATGAATTCATTATGAGAACAAAAACCCACCCTGGACATGTAATTCAAACAATAAGGAGTGACAATGGAACAGAGTTTATTAACAATAAGGTGAAACAGATAATGATGAACTATGGAATCCAACATCAAACCAGTGTAGCCTTTACTCCACAACAGAATGGCAGTGCTGAAAGGGAGATTCGAACAAATGTAGAAGCTGCAAGAACCATGATATTGGAAAGAAATTACAATAAAAATCTATGTGCAGAAGCAGTTAACACTGCTGTCTTTGTACTCAACAGAACGGGCCAAAGTAGAGTGAAAAATAAGACGCCTTTCGAAATATGGTTCGATAAAGGCATGTATGACATACGTAACCTAAAAATATTTGGTATGGTAGTAGCAGTCCATATACAGTGTGACCCATTTAAGATGGAAGCACCCTTATAAAACTCACATTTTTCAACCGATTGGAATGATTTTTTTTTTGTTAGGTAGATATTCAAAAAGTCTATTAGGACACCAAATATCATGAATAAATCTCAATTTCCAGGGCCAACTAATCTTATTTTTCAAGGTCAAAAATCTAAAAAAATTACTAGCGATTTTTTTAGAAAAAATCTGACTACACCACTGGATTCGCGACATTTTCAAATGATTTACATGTAAATTACGTTGGAATGCGTCAATCAATAAAAAAGTTATAAAGGAATGAAATTTGAAAAATATGCCGTTTAATCAATCCACCAATTCGAATTCATGAATTTTATGAAAATTCTGAATACACCACTGGATTCAGGATGTCTTGAAATATCACTGTTCATAGTTTCATCGAAATCTGTTCAGTAATAAAAAAGTTATAAGAGAATGAAATTTGAAAAATATGTTGTAAAATGAAATTTTAACAACGTTGTTACTACACCTCTGTTGATTATTGAAAAAATTATTGGGTTGATTATTGCAATGTCGTACAATTATAACATCTGAAAATCATGATGGTAAAAATAGTCTATAGGTATTTCTCGAAGTGGAGTGGATACATAAACAAGTACAATCAGGAGAGAACTCCTGGTTAATCTTCATGAAAACAATTTCAACAATATAAGACAAGTCTAATGTACTCCCAATAGAAATTATAACGAAAAAAATATGCAATGGATAATAATTATTATCATTCCAGTAGGTAACATCAGCTGTGATTTTTTCCTTTTGTTGAATAGCAAAAAATGAGAGTTGCAATTTTAACTGCCTGTTATTCAGAATGCATTAATGAAATAAACAAGTTAGCTGTGACTTACAGTTTCTCATCTATTTATTTGCGCATGAATTGTCATTTTGTTACGCACCATTAGTGAACTGAATAATTTGTGTTCCAAAATAAAAACAGATAATGGCTCAATTGTCAATTTAAGAAAAAATCGAAATTATACGTCTTTCCGGTGATGATTACCGGAGTGAAAGAGAAGTAACTAGAATATTCAATGAAAGACACCCAAATCAACAGCACAGTACATAAAATAAACCAAGTTTTCAATCGGACTGGAGCAGTAACCACATATATTTTAAAGAACAATATTCGAAGAAGGAACGAAAATAACCAGACTATATTAGATTACTTCAGAAATAATCCAAATAGTAGTTTGAGGGTTGCCAGCTTAGATTTAAACTTACCTAGGGAGAATATTAGGCGATGTCTGAAGAAAAATAAATTGAGACCATTTAAACCAAAGTTTTTACATACTCTGGAACTAGGTGATCAAGAAAAACGATTGGAATTCTGCTTATGGGCCCAGTGCGAGTATCTTAATGACAGGCAATTTTTAAAGAAAATTTTATTTAGTGATGAAGCTAGTTTCACAACAAATGGAGTGGTTTCATCACAAAATATTCGCTATTGGGCCACTGAAAATCCTAACTGGGTGATAAACTGTAAAAGGCAGTATTCAGAAAAAGTGAACGTTTGGTGTGGAATACTGAATGAAAGGATAATTGGACCATTCTTTTTCGACAGCAACATGAATGGCGCAATTTTCCTACAATTTTTAAGGAATGAATTTTCGGACGCAATAGATGAACTTCCCCTTGCAGAAACAAGAAATTTATATTTTCAGTTAGATGGTTGTTCCATACATAATGCGGGAATTGTGAAGAATTGGCTGAATCAAAATTACCCTAATCGTTGGATAGGAAGGGGGAGTACATTAATTGGATGGCCACCAAGATCGCCTGACCTTACTTCACTCGATTTTTTCCTTTGGGGTTATGTTACACAAAAGGTTTACAAATCACGACCAAGGAATCGAGTGGAACTGTGCACCAGAATTCAACAAGCTTGCGATGCAATTACTCCACAACAATTGAGGAATACTTTAAAAATTATTCGTAAGCGATATGATAAATGCATTGAATTGGATGGAAGTTTGGTGGAGGCCACCAGAATATGAATTGCACTCATTTATTTTTCAATTCGGTATCTTCTTGGTTTCTATTTTTACATTGATTGTGAATAAAAGATTGTTTTCCGCTAGTTTGTAGCAATTAGAAAAAATGTACTTACAGTTATTTTTTTGTAGATTCATTTGAAATTATTGACACTAAAGTTTGTTGTGATAAACTGATTGATTGATATGGTTCGACATACATATGAAAGGAAATTGATTCTCCCATAAACGTTTCATGAATTTTATTTGAATAATATTTTGTTGAATATTGCCCCTAATCCAGTGGTGTAGTAAGAACGTTGCTAAAATTCCATTGAACAACATATTTTTCTAATTTTATTCCTTTATAACTTTTTTATTACCGAACAGATTTCGATGAAACTGTGATCAGTAATATTTCAAGACATCCTGAATCCAGTGGAGTATACAGAATTTTCATAAAATTCCTGAACATGAATTGGTGGGTTGATTAAACGGCATATTTTTCAAATTTCATTCCTTTATAACTTTTTTATTGATTGACGCATTCCAACGTAATTTACATGTAAATCATTTGAAAATGTCGCGAATCCAGTGGTGTAGTCAGATTTTTTCTAAAAAAATCGCTTGTAATTTTTTTAGATTTTTGACCTTGAAAAATAAGATTAGTTGGCCCTGGAAATTGAGATTTATTCATGATATTTGGTGTCCTAATAGACTTTTTGAATATCTACCTAACAAAAAAAAATATCATTCCAATCGGTTGAAAAATGTAAGTTTTATAAGGGTGCTTCCATCTTAAATGGGTCACACTGTACCAGATCAAAAACGGAAGAAGTGGGATCCAAAGTCTGAATTAGGAATCTTTTTGGGATATGGTGAAGACACTAAAGGTTTCAGAATTTATTTCCCTACAAAAAACAAGGTGGAAATAAAAAGAGATGTCATATTCATTGAAAATGCACAAATACACTTAACACATTCCGTAGAAGAAATTAATCTCGAAGAAAATATTCTTGAAAATAACAGAAACACAAATTTAAGACAAGATGAAGGAGACATACAAGCAGAAGTCGATGAAAGTACAATACAAACAGATGGAGACAAAAATGTGATAAAAAGCAAAAGAATGAGAAGACAACCGAGATGGCTGAGTGATTATGAAACCAATTTTGAAGATAGTATAGTGATCCTGAAACAAATTTTTTGGCAATAAATAATGAACCAAATTCATATGAAGAAGCATTACAAAGAGACGACAAAGAAAATTGGTTAGAAGCCATAGAAAATGAAATTGAAACTCTAAAGGAAAATAATACCTGGACAGATGTTAAAGAATGCCCAAAAGATGTTCAGATTATAAGTAGCAAATGGGTATTCAAAATAAAGGAGAACTTGGATGGAGGAAAACAATATAAGGCATGTCTAGTAGCACGAGGTTTTGAACAGACAGACTGCGATTTAGAAATTTATGCACCAGTAGCCAGACTCACAACTTTCAGACTGTTTATGGTTATTGCGAATAAAATGAAGTTACCAGTACAACAGCTGGATGTAACAGGAGCTTTTCTTTATGGGGACATTGATGAAACGGTGTATATTAAACTACCGAATGGGACCTACTGTAAATTGAATCGCTCAATTTATGGACTCAAAAAGTCACCTAAATATTGGAATAAAAAATTTGATACTTTTATGAATAGTGAAAAATTTGAAAGGTCAAAAAATGATTTATGTTTATATTTTAGATGGCATAATGGTAAGTCACTGTTCTTATTAATATATGTCGATGACTTGCTTATTTTCGGTAATGATGGAAATGATATCGAAAACTTTAAATTCTTACTCAATCGTAATTTCAAAACTAAATATTTAAGCTTAGCAAGTAATTACTTGGGAATAAGCATAAAGCAAGATACAAATAAAGTTGTAACAGTCATAAATCAACAAAAATATTTGGAAAAAGTTCTAGGAAAATTCGGAATGTCAAAATTTTGATTTCAGAACTTTACAAAGAGAAAAATCAGAGAGTGAATTGATTGAAAAACAATGCAGATAATTAATTGGTAGCTTGCTCTATGCGTTCTCAGGAACTCGTCCTGATTTATGTGTGTCAGTTATTTTTTTAAGTAGATATCAACATTGTGCTAGTACAGTATTATATAAAGCGCTCAAAAGAATCTTACGTTATATCAAAAGTAGTCTAAATTTGTCCCTTATTTATACTTGCAATTTGGAATCTGAAATAAAGGGATTTGTTGATGCAGATTGGGCAGGAGATACAAGGGACCGAAAATCAACATCAGGTTACATTTTACATTACATGATTGTTCAATTAGTTGGTTTTCAAAAAAACAAATTGCTGTTGCATTATCCTCATCAGAAGCAGAATATATAGCATTGAGCAACGTAATAACAGAAGCATTTTACGTTAAAAAATTAATATCTGATTTCACATCAATTACAGATCCAATTTTGATTGAGGACAATTAGTCAGTTATAAAAATTTCGGAAAATAATGAAAACGATAAGCGCTTGAAGCATGTTGATATTCGGTACAATTACATTTTAGACAGTATTAACAAAAGGGGAAGTTCAACTTGAATATGTTCCAACATCTGAAAACATTGCAGATATGTTTACAAAACCTTTGGGTAAAATACTCTTTCAAAAACTCAGAGATTGTATGTTGAAATTAAGTTGAGCCTTTTAGCAAATTGCAAATTGTTTGAAAGAAATATTTGTTGAGGGGGGATGTTGAAATGTCTGCAACAAATATTTTTGTAATGTTTTCTAAGGGTTCTAGTGTTTTGTGGATGAAGCAGCAACACTGCATTTTATCAAGTCAGCTGTCAATCTTTAAAAATAGTAGTAGCTAGTAAAATTGTGTGAAGAGTACAGGTTGTAAAGTTTTAAAAGTTGTTCATGTTTGCATAGATAAATAAAACTACAAATATCATCAACGATAAAAATTCATCATTAATAGTCAATAATATTGCACTACGACATTTTTGATTCTGCCATCACTATTTTGACTTTCAAACGGTATTTACATTAATTTTAAAAAATAACACATTTTGTGTGGTGTTATTTTTCAAATAAATTTGGTCTTCCACTTCGAGTATGGAAACTATATTGACATGAGGACGAGGCGCCATCTCTGGATCCGATTACAGAAATAGACCACGATTTCATCTGTTTTGTATTCAAAAAAATCTAAACAAAATCTAATCAGTTTTTAGGCATCTTAGTTTTGCACTTTAATCGAATTTAGGCGGATGACCAAAATGTTTCGGTATTTACCAATTCGAATTGGTATTTACCAAAACGTTTAGGCGTTTTTGGTTGTTAGATTGGTTTTCATATAATGACGTCACGAATCAGCTGTTTAATGTCATAGTTGTCACCAACATTTTGTGGTAATAACCCAACTCCAAAGTTGTTTTTCATTTTCGGTTATGGTTATTATCAAAAAGAAAACTAACCTCATTCTGTGTTTTTAATTGGTCTTTTAAGTAAATATTTCATACTTCACGATATGGCGACAACATATTTACTGAGTTTGAATTATGAAGGGACAGATTACCAGGTGGAAGTACAAGATTTGGCAACAGCAAATTTGATGGTGAGAATTCACAGGTATAAAAGGTACTTGTTTAGATTTCTTAGTGTATTTACTGCTATCCCAGCAAGCAATTTCAGTCTGCATGATTCTGGCCCAGAATATGTTGGCTAGATTAGGCCAAAACGGCAAGATTCCTGTAGCCAGGGGAGGGCGAGTGAAAATAGGAGACACCGGCCATCATTAGGGCCAATGCTTGTATGCCAGTATTATAGTGCCTTTTGAATGACGGGCCCATGAAGGCAAAACTGTGGCAACCATTACACATATTGAATGTAACCTACTCAGAGGGTTTAGTACTGGCCCACTGAGTTTTATGTAATGGATGATAAGGGTCAAATCCTGTATGCTAATATTGCGGTGCCTTTTGCATGACGGACCTGTGAAAGCAAAACTGTGACTACCATTGATGGCCTTGTGAACAAATTCAATATGTTACCTACTCAGAGGGTTAGTACTGGTCTACTATGAGTTTTATGAATAGGAATGTAGGCTTTCATGGCTACCGTCAATAGTTTGGTTGGTTTCTGGGATTTGACCTGGCCTTCTTTAGTTTAAATCTCCAAACGTTTCAACTGCAACAGTTATCTTCAGTGGCATGGTCGGAATACTCTTCTTGACGTAGTATCACTGAAGATGACTGTTGCAGTTAAAACGTTTGAAGATTTTAACCAAAGAAGACCAAGGCAGAACCCTGAAACCAACCAAAATATGAATGATAGAAGTAAAGTTTTCTGAAATGTACACTACTTTTTATGACTTAATTAGTAATAAAATAAACTTTCAATTCATAGAAATGTGGATCGAAAAAATGTTACTAGGAGGTAATTTTAGATTAAAATATATAATTTAATGAGATAAATATAACATAACATAAAAATAATTCTTTGGCAAAAAATTAAAAAACAAATTGAATTCTCGCAAACACTTTTTCAAAATAGTTTATGTAGGAGTATTATCTTTTTCTTCTTCTGCCGCCTTGGTTCTTTTTTTTATTTCTCCCACCTTGTCTGTCTTAGCCAGACTTTAATTACGCCAGCAACTTCAGCTTCTGTGGCATTCCTTGTCAATGGTTTTTTTCGAAGACATACTGAAAAGAAATAAACCAGTCAAGTGAAATGAAACCTTAGTTATCACTATGATTTTCCATTAAGTTTTAAGTGTAGTTTTAGCATATGCCTATTTTTCCATTTTGAAGTATATATAGTTTCCCAGTTAGAGGGGAACATATTTTCAGCAATACATTCATAAAATAATAGAATATTTTTGAGATCCCTTTCAAATTATACTACGCACCAGCAATAATTATATTAATATAATATATAACAATAATATATATTTTCTTCCCCAATTTTTCAAAGGTCTTATTTTGAAAAATACGAAAGTCACTATTTGAACCTTATTTTCATGAAACATTTCAACTTTCTACGTCAGTTTTAGAAAAATTACTGCAACAAATGGATAGAATGACAAACTAGTGGGTTTCAGAAGGGATTTCATTTCAGATTTCTGTGGTACAAAACAAAGGGCCATGTAGCTCAGTGACTCACATAAGATTAATTGTGCCCTAGAATCAGATGTGAGCGAGTTTGAACCTCGACTTCTGTACTGTTGTTGTTGCGTCAATTCCAGTCTTACTGTACTTATAAGTACAGTTATAACTTCTGCAGTAATTCTTGAACATATTCGTACCTTTCCGCTAGAAAATTTAGCGGTATACGGTGTATATAACCTCAAAAATATAGAACCGTTAATATAAATACAAATCTTGACTCACCTTATTTCATCGGGGGTAATCAGCAATTTGATTGCTAATTATTTGAATATAAAACCTAAACTTGATACACACATCTCTCACACTAATCACATCATAAAAACCACACGTTATAAAATTTGCATGAGATACAAAGATACAATATATTAATTGAATTTTGAATTGACAAAAAATATTGGACAAATATGAAATTGATGTGTCAAATGTCAAAAACTTGTCGACGACGGCATTGGCCTGAGTTTTGAAGTATACGAATTCAATGTTGTATCTCTCTTTAACTTGTGGTGCTTGTATCGCTCCATGTCATTTTAAATGTTTGAAAATTATTTCACATGAACTCATGTCGTAGCGGATTATGGGCCATTACTGGCTGAATTCCCAACATGTTTCGAGCTGGAAGTAATCACCCATTACTAGAATGGCGCCGGCAAAGTTATTCCATTTAACTAGTTTTGGGCCAATACTGGCTTATTAACCGATGCAAGATTACAAATTGGCCATCATCATTTTGATAATTTGCCGATAACAACTCGCCGTGGCCAGTACTTAGCCGGCATGTCCATTATTGGCCCGGATGGTGGCCAGAGATTATATGTTTGTTCGGTAGCTGATTACGGGATTTTATTAGGAGGGATATATACCTCTAGTTAAAAGCAAAAATCCTCCCTGATGAGAATTGATGCCTTATAATGTAAAAGCAATACTACATTTTCATCGAATAAAAATTCGCGACGCCAATAAGCACACAACTCTCAGTTTTGTTTCCACATTATTAAAGTTCTCCATTTATAATATACTTTTAACAGTTATTGTATACAAAAATACGAAAAACCAGAATAATTAAGATTAAAACAAAGGAATAACATGAAGAAGGCAGAAATAAAACAAATATTTTTGTTTACACTTTTTGAATTTTAATAACCAGGAACCAGAGTTTAAACCAAAAGGTTTAGGTGAAAGCAAACCTTGACGTCACGTCTGTCATTTATCATGAAAGACCAAGGTATATGAAGTGCCGGTTTATCCTATAAGCGGAGTAAGCGGCCGCTTAGGGCCCGGACCCTCGAAGGGGCCAGGTTGTGACACGATTTGTTTATAAGTGTAGTATACCCAGAAAATTTTATTCTTGTTTTCTTCCCGTTTTTTACGAATTCGGTATCGACCTTCCTGTTTGCAAAAGAAATTTAAATTTGCCCGCTTATTCGATTGAATTATCATAATCTACGATTTCAACGCAAGCTTGTAACATTTCACAACATATTTTGTTTTTCATTCCTTGCCTGCAGCTGCAGTGTGCGATGATGATGTGACATGCGCCAAGCTAATAAGAATCTATTCATCTTTTCAATTATCTCATGAGGCATGGAAACAACAGGTGGTCCGGTGGGCAGTAGTATTAGTGTCAAGTATTTGTAATTTATTTGTCCAAATACAAATTTTGTTTTTTATTGTAGACACTTTTTCATCCAGAAGAGGGCCCGAAAAAGTTGACCGCTTAGGGCCCGTAAGCTCTTAAAACCGGCTCTGACGGTATATCTGCGGTAAATACCAAAGAATTGTGGTTATTCGCCTAAATTCGATTTTTGTGTATTTGATATTATGGTTACTTTGATAGATTTTATTGGATACGACTGATACGAGATTAATGAGCATCTATAATGAGAGTGGACAATCTCATCTCATTCAGTTAAGCATCGTTAAGTCCAGTTATAATTTTAATTTTTGTCAAAATGATGAAACTTCACATGGATTGTGTTCGTCAGACAGCAGATATCCTAAAGATGGTATGTTCTTTATTCAATTTCCAAAGTCGTGGATTGATTTGCCAAAATGCAAGCGATGGTTTTCATCCGGTAGGAGGCAAAATTTCGGAATGCATAAGAATATAAATAATAAGTACTGTAGCGCGACAAAGGCTCGGTGTCGTTCGTTAGCCTTTGAACTGTACTGTTTCGCCAGGTATTATCATATCCTATACCTACCTATATATTTAAATCTCATCCGAGGAGCTCGGATCCAAGGTTTGGCAACCCGCCTTTCCATCGTGTCATTGTTGGGTTGCATACCCCTCAGGCTGCCGGACCGTCGGATTCTACGGTATCTCTATTTAAACTTTTTGCGGCATTCCACTACTGTTTTTTGCTTTTGCAAGAAATGAAAGAATGTCTCGAGTTACTGAAAATAAGATATTTAGCGTGAAAACTTTGAGCCTAGAACAACGTTAGAAAATATTCTCTTGCTAATTTTGAACCATTGGGTTATTTCAATTCGAGAAAGCCTCTGGATTGTCGCCTGGTCATTTTTCAGCAAAGTGATAATTTCCATCAAGCTCCTGCCGTCACATTAAACTCTGCATATTCACTGAATTACCGAGCTTTATTTTGTCCTACTGGTTACCTACCGAATTGGCCAGAACCCCCATAACCAAGCCCTGAGAAAGTGTATCTGTGCAACGTGTCGCCCAGCACGTGAGACCTTTTTTCCAGTAGACCAGTAGGCGTGGATAGTTGAATCTCAAGATGCAGAGAACCCCAGGCAATTACGATCTCAGGCCTAAAAAATCGGTAAACTATGACAGATTGAACGAGGGACTGCCGCAGCAGCCGGATGGAAGTGAGTCCTCTACCACTAACCACGATGAAAGCGAAGGTAGGATCTTTTCATGTAATTCACCACCGGTCGTTGGTTTTTCAAATGCTCAGAACCCCGTGGCAATACATCATCTTTGGGTGCCGTACCAAAAAGTAATCAACTTCGGAATCGTACGCCGATAACACAAGCCCTGCAAAATCTTTCCACCATACGAAAAACTCCTGAAAAAGGAATAAAACAATATCACCAAAATGTTTTTCGGAATCCTCAACAACCTCTAATGGGGGCACATGAGGATTTGGGAGCAACTGCCAACATTCCAGAGTTGCAAAGGGTAGATTTTGAGGAACCAACCCCCATATGTTTGCCGCCTCAACATGAAGATCTTACTGAAATGGTTAGCAGGATTGTTTCGAGAGTGCTGCAAAATAATCAGAATCAAATACCTAACCAGTCGTATTTGAAGCAAAATTTTCATAGTCATAATCAAATACCTAACCAGTCGTATTTTAAGCAAAATTTTCAAACTCATAAATATTTATCTAGTTCAGAAAAAGATTTTGTAAGACCAGGTGGCAATCCAAACTTTGGTAGAAATATAGGTGGAGAGCCTGTCAATGACAGTTTTTCCCTCATAGAATTTAGTAAATTAATGCCCTCTTTTGGATCTGAAACTGATAACATTCAGCCACCAGTTTTCCTTCAGTTTTTGGAAAGAGGTATCGACTTAGATAGGACAGCATTTAATACAATTAAAATTATCTTGAATGGCTGTTTCAAAAGTTCTGCAAAACTGTGGTGGAATGTCTTTTCTGATCAATGTAATACTTATATGCAGTTTAAAGTAGCATTCTTGGATAATTTTTGGCACTCTAGAATCCAAAATAAACTCATGTTACAACTGGAGAGTGCCCAATACAAGGGGGGGTTATTTGTTGATCATTTTAATCAGTGGGTATCTCAGTTTTCAGTTTAATTCGGAAAATATAATTATACCAGAGCTGGATATGTTTCATGAGGAGGAATCATTAGAACCTTTAAATATTAGGGCAGTTTCTAGTAGACATTTCCAAAATTTACAAGGAAAATTTATTCCGGAAATACAGGGTGGCCTAGGTTCAGCAAACCCTAATCTTGCTTCAAATCAAAATAAAACAAATTCCTTCTTACAAAATAAGGATAAACTCAGGGTTGCTGGGAGGGTCTCAGCTGCCTGAAATAGAAAAGACCAACTTGGTAAGAGTGTTAGAATATTATTCAAATATTTTCAGTGATAAACCAGGGTTAACTAAAGAATATGTTCATTCTATCAAATTACGAGAATATTCAGGTTTTTTTGTCAAACCCTACCCTATTCCTATAGCTCACCGAGCTGCTGTGGATAAGGCTATTTCAGAGATGGAAAATTGGGGAGTGATCAAACGTTGCTCGTCACCCTGCATTTCACCCCTAATGACTCTATTGAAGAAAGATGGAACAGTACGGGTTTGCCTAGATGCTTGTAAATTGAATTCCATTATGGAGTCAGATTTTGAGCATCCCCGCCCTATTGAAGAGATCATTAAAATGTTAGCAGGAAAAACAGTGATGAGTTCACTTGATCTTACTCACGGGTACTGGCAGATACCACTGCGGGAGAAAGACCAACAGTATACAGGGTTTATGGTGGGCACCAAAACTTAAGTTTTGTGTCTTGCCTTTTGGATTGGCAACGGCTGTTTCTTCTTTTTCACGTTGTCTTAGCTTGGTTTTCGGAAGGGATTTTGAAAGTTTTACGATAACTTATATCGATGACATCTTAGTACTTAGCTCCTCTATAGGAGAACACTTGGTTCATCTGAAAAAAGTATTCGCCCGATTGCAAAAGCCGGGTTTCACTCTGAAACTCTCAAAGTGTAGGTTTTTCAGAACTGAAATGTCTTACTTGGGATACATTATAAGTACCGGTGGCGTGCGTCCCGATCCCTCCAGGATTCAGGCAATCAGAGATTACTCAGCGCCCCGTAATGTTAAGGAACTCCAGAAGTTCATAAGGTTTTGTCAATATGACAGAATCTTCTCACATAAATTTGCCGAGCTGTCAGCACCTCTAACACACTTGTTGAAAAAGAAAGTGCCATGGAAATGGGGGCAATCAGAATCTGCAGCTTTCCAAGCTATCAAGGAATCAATGCAGGAAGCAGTTCTACTTTTCCACCCGGATCCCAAATTACCTTGGCATGTGCAATCAGATGCGAGTGACATTGGCATTGCTGCCATACTTTTTCAGGTTGTCGGTGACAAGCGGCAAGCTATTTCTTATTCCTCACGTCTCTTACTGGAGAGGGATAGAAGATACACCGCTTTTGAAAAAGAAGTCCTGGCCGTACTATGGTCGTTTCAGCGCTGGAGAGTGTACCTACTTGGAAATACAATCACTTTGCATACTGACTGCAAAGCGATAACTTACATCAATTCATGTCGTTTGCTTTCTCCCAGGGTGACTAGGTGGGCCTTGGCGCTCCAAGAGTTCTCTTTTGCGGTTACCCACGTTCCAGGTCCGGAAAATATAGCAGCTGATGCCCTTTCAAGACACGCTTGTGTCCGGTTTCCCACTCCAGAAGATAAGTGTTTTCAAATATTTTCCATGTTCAGCTTGCCAGACTCATTTGAAAAGTTATTGAAAAATATAGCTCACTATCAAGACATGGATGAGAAGCTGTGGAACATCAAAAGCCATCTGGAAATTGATAAAACGTTGCAGATGCGGTTTGCAGTATACCAAGACGTTTTGTATAAACGGGGTTCAGATGAAAGTACTTTTCTCTTATGTGTTCCACGATCTTTGGTGTCGGAGGCTATTAGGATTTATCATCAACTATTAGGCCATTACGGTTGCTGGAAAACCTGGATAGCGATGAGACGTGATTTGTGGTGGACAAACATGTACCGTGAAATCAAAAAGTTTATACGAACCTGCGTTATCTGTCAAAAGGGTAAAGTTACAGCGTTGCCAAAGCCACGCCATCTGCAAATCGTACCAACCGATGAAAAAAACATGGTTGCCATGGACATTTATGGACCACTGATTCGAAGCCGCGGGGGAGTTAGTTATCTGTTTGTTGTTTATAATTTGTTCACAAAATTCGTAGTTTTATACCATCTGAAGAGAGCTACTTCCAGAGCAATGCTTAACCGCCTGTTTAAGGATTACTTCCCGACTTATGGACTAGTAAAGCGGGTATTACAGGATCAGGGAACCCAGTTTACTTCCAATTTGTGGCGGAATAGATTGAGTGAGGCTGGCATCAAGCTGGTGTATACTTCAGTAGGCACCCCAGCGCTAATCCCGCTGAGCGTATTATGCGTGAACTTGGTCGACTGTTCCGTACGTATTGTAGCGAACAACATTCACGGTGGGCATATGAAGTCCCGCGTTTCCAGGAATTTTTGAACAACGTGGTGCGCGAGTCTACGAATTTTTCACCCCGAGAGCTTCAGTTAGGGGTTGGGCCTTTGCGACTCCTCCCACCGGCTATAGGGAATCCGCTCGACACGAGCGCCCCAGTCCTACCACTGAAACAAAAACTAATTTTAGCCGAAGCAACTCTTCAAGAAAAGCTGCCCGTCGCGCGGTGAGGAATCCAGGAAAGCCTTATCACAAATTTTTACCGGAGGAACTGGTCTTGTTAAAGGCCAACAATATGTCCTCTTCCCTGAAGTCTGAAACGAAAAAATTTTTGCTACTTTCCGAAGGGCCCTACAAAATAAAAAAGCAGATTAGTGAAGCTACCTACCTCCTGGTGGATCCTCACGATAAAACTAAGGAAAGAGGCATGTTTCATGCCAGTCATCTGAAATTATATCACTTACCAGCTTCAATTCCATGAACCCATTTTCACCGATGCTTTGGGGGCACGTTGTAGCGCGACAAAGGCTCGGTGTCGTTCGTTAGCCTTTGAACTGTACTGTTTCGCCAGGTATTATCATATCCTATGCCTACCTATATATTTAAATCTCATCCGAGGAGCCCGGATCCAAGGTTTGGCAACCCGCCTTTCCATCGTGTCATTGTTGGGTTGCATACCCCTCAGGCTGCCGGACCGTCGGTTTCTACGGTATCTCTATTTAAACTTTTTGCAGCATTCCACTACTGTTTTTTGCTTTTGCAAGAATTGAAAGAATGTCTCGAGTTACTGAAAATAAGATATTTAGCGTGAAAACTTTGAGCCTAGAACAACGTTAGAAAATATTCTCTTGCTAATTTTGAACCATTGGGTTATCTCAGTTCGAGAAAGCCTCTGGATTGTCGCCTGGTCATTTTTCAGCAGTGATAATTTCCTATCAAGCTCCTGCCGTCACATTAAACCCTGCATATTCACTGAATTACCGAGCTTTATTTTGTCCTACTGGTTACCTACAGAATTGGCCAGAACCCCCATAACCAAGCCCTGAGAAAGTGTATCTGTGCAGTACCTAGTACATATATTTATTCCATTCATTTTATAGGAGGAAATGGACCAACTGTAGACAATCCGGATCCTATTTCAAAAGTAAGTCACTGATTTATGTTGATGAATTATTCTATTATCTACCTTCAAAAGTCAGAAGAGTGTTTTGATAAATCATCTCTGAAGAGAAGAAGACTGCCATTATAACACCAATGAAACTCTCGAACCACCATGTTCGAAATACCTGAGAAGTGAAAATATCAGCAGGAGCGAATAAAAGTCATTTGGTGAAAATGTCCAGGTAGATGAGGTCGAGGCAGAAGCGATATTGTAGGAGAGAATGTTGAGGCAAAGAAAGTCCAAGCAGATGTTTTGCCAATTTTGAAATTCAAGATGAACCATGTGAACCTATTATGCATTGGAATGTTTGTCATAATAATATAGAAAAAAGTATACAAACTGGTAATGAAGTGGAAATTGCATATACTGGACTTTTTGCATCAGTTTGAAGTTATGTGGGAAATTTTTGGATAAATATTTGAAAGTATGGTGTGGAAAAGATAGTAAAATGGGAGTGTGTCTTTACCAAAAGACCAACTGTTGATTTGCCTAAATAATAAGCCTCAGATGTGGATTTCTAGAATAAAACTCAGCATACCGCTTCAATGTGAGTCAAGGTATGGTATCTATAATTATAACTTGGATCCCATATTTTTTTCACTACTTCAAACATTTGGATAGTTTTCCTTCCAAAGAGAGAATTTTAAAACTCCTCAACCTAAGGTTGTAAAATATTCAAGAATTGTGAAATATTATGGTTTTAAAGTAAATTCAACTTTTAAGTTTATCTTGGGAATTATACCTACCTACCTAGGAGGTATCTGCTTTGTGTATGAAGCCTTTGAAGGATCCATCAGTGATATAGAGATATTTATTAAAAGTGGATTGTTTGATAAACTTGAATATGCAGGTACCATCATTATGGTTGATAGAGGGAGGATTCAATGTACAGGATATATGTAATCAAAAGTGTATTGATGTTCATATAGACCACAGATGACTGCAGAGGAAGTTAAATTAACAAGCATATGCTAGAATTCATTAGAGAGGTGTGTTGGTGCTATGAAATAGTTTAGATTATGCGGTAAACTATTCAGAAAATTTTTCTCAGTGTCTGTCATTTCTTGGTAAGTGAATTTACGGGAGCCCATGGTTTCCTAAAGATTTCAAGAAGTGAAACATTAATTTGGACATGTATTCAAAAAGAAATAGTTTTATAACGAGAATAATGTCTTCTTTGTGTGCTATTTTTTTTAATTCACATTCTTCTATTTGTATGTTTTTAAACCTCCATCATAGTGATGTGTATGAAGTTCTATATAGTGTGACAAATTTAAAAAGGAAGCTCTCTTATAAAAAATATATTTTTCAACCAATTGGAATGATGACATTTTATCCAGTATGGATCCAGGAAATCTTTAGAATCTGATGAATCATGCTGTGCTGAGGAATCTAATTGTTGATCTACCATACAAGAGTGCATGGATCAAAGGTAGGGAGTGTGTTGAAACGGTAATCTCAGGGCGCTTATTTGTGGGAACTTTAAGCTGAATGTAAATGATACCCAATACTCCAGGCGAAAGAGGTTTTAATTCGGTGTAGTCTACAACTATAATATTGCTTTAGACATAATAAATAGGAACTTAAAATAAGCAGACAAAGCATTCAGAGGCATATTACATTGACTCACCTATAATATTGACCAGGCGGCAACAAATGAACTATTCGACAATATTTTATTTAGTGGCATAAAACCAAAAGGTTCAAATTACAATTATATTCTACTCGCATTTACTTGGAAGGAAACTATTCCCTGCGAATACACCAGTTAAAAGAATCCAGAAACGCAAAATAAATCTTTATCTTTGCAAACAAGTGTTTTTTTCCTAGTTTCAAATATGCCACAAAAAACCCGGACTGAACGCCGAGATTCTATTCGCGGAGAAGGGAGACATAAGGTAGGCAACTAACTCTACCGACTTACCGTACCAAAGGTCACAGTTGATCGGTCGATCAGGGGAAAAATATTACCGAGATTCAAAAAGATCAACGACATATTGCAATTTAAATGAAAAGGAATCCCCATCCAGAAAGGGTGGGGTTGTTTTGCTACAACTTGCCCCCAAAGCTTCTGCGAGAGTAAGGTTATGGAGCTGAAGATGGTATACTGACATTAAGCAATTTTAGGTGAGAGGCATGAAACATCCTCCTGTCTTTGTTTTCCTCCAGGTTTTGCAGAATGTACGTGGCCTGATCTTCTTTTTTATTTTGTAAGGCCCATCAAATAATAATAGAAACTTTTTAGTCTCCGACTTCAAAGATGAGGAAGTATTATTGGCCCTGAGCAAGACCAGATCTCCTATATAAAATTCACGACGAGGCCGTCCCGGATTATTGACTGATCTACGAGCAGCTTTACCGCGTAGGGTAGCTTCCGCTAATACAAGCTTTCGAGCTGTGGGTGGTCCGCGAGTTGTCATTAGCAGGAGGATGACAAAGTGATTCCGGCAAAAGAGGTAAAGGCTCGACTCCCAGTTGAAGTTCATTGGGGGTGTACCCTGTGGATTCGTGGACAACCTGTAACATTATTATTTTTTATTATCAGCTAATCAGAGTTTTAGTTATAAAATTGAATTCAATTTATATTTATTAGACCGATGCTTGAATTTGCCTACCTTAATAAAATTTTATTGTCATTGAAACATTATTTCTTCCTTTTTTGTATCTTTAGCGCTGTCTATGGTCAGAGAAGAGCAGTTCAGTTCAGTGATTGTCGCTTTGGCTGAATCGTCTCGGCCTTTGACAGCTTTCACTGTTCCTAATCAAGGTTTATTTCAATTTCGTCGCTTACCGATGGGTTTATCCAATAGTCTAGCTACTTTTCAACGTCTTGTTGACCAGGTATTAGGTCCAGAGCTTGAGCCACATGTTTTTGTGTACTTGGATGACATTATCATTGTCACTCAGACGTTCGAGAAACATATGGAAAAATTGACTGAAGTGTTTTCTCGTTTGAAAAAGGCCAATCTTACAGTTTCAAAGGAAAAATGTCACTTTTGCCGACCAGAACTATTATATTTGGGTTACTTTGTAGATGCTACTGGTTTGAGAGTAGATCCTGAAAAAGTCCGAGCCATTATAGATATCCCTATTCCCAAATGCGTTTCGGAAGTTCGACGCATACTTGATTTGGCTTCATGGTATAGGCGATTTGTACCAAACTTTTCAACCCTTTGCGATTTGTTGCGCAAGAATAAAACCTTCAGTTGGAGTTCAGAATGCAATGAAGCCTTGAATAAATTGAAAGAATGTCTTATAAGTGCACCGGTGTTATCGTGCCCTGACTTTTCACTGCCTTTTGTAGTTCACGCAGACAGTTCGGGATATGGGGCCTTGGCGTGGTTTTAACGCAATCGCATCCTGATGGTGAGAAGGTGATATGCTATCTATCTAGGTCTCTTACTCGACAAGAACGTAATTACTCTACCACCGAACGTGAATGTTTGGGAGTTCTGTGGGGAATTGAAAAACTAAGACCTTACCTTGAAGGATCTCATTTTACGGTCATCAGTGACCATGCGAGTTTATTGTGGCTTGGCAGGTTAAAATCTCCTACTGGTCGACTGGCTCGTCTTCAGCAGTTTGACTATACCATTATTCATCAAAAGGGGAAAGAACACGTCGTACCAGACATGTTATCTCGTGCTGTTCCTATTGTTGATGCTCTCAATTCTTCTTGTCCAGATGAAAACACCTCATCTTCTGTTGGTGAAGGCGATAAATGGTATCAAAGAGTGTGCGAGAGAATATCTAAGTCGCCACAAAAATTTCCTTCTTGGCAATTTTTCCAGGGGAAACTTTTTAAAAATATAACACCTCGTATCCCAGAACTTACTACCGTTTCTGATCATTGGAAGGAAGTGGTACCTCGTCCTCAGAGGAAATCATTGATTGAGCAAATCCATTCTGTATTGCTTCATGTTGGCGTTTTTAAAACTTTTAATAAACTTGCTGAACAATATTATTGGCCAAAGATGCTTTCTGATGTAGCTTCTTTTATTCGTCAGTGTAAAACTTATCATTCCATCAAGCCAGAGCAGAAACGCCCTCCAGGATTAATATTATCCAAACAAGTAGCAATATCTCGCCCTTTTGAATTACTTTCTGCTGATTTAATTGGTCCCTTACCCAGATCTCGTTCTGGTAATCAGTATATCTTTGTCGTGTCTGATTGTTTTAGTAAATTTCCACTCTTGTTTCCTCTTCGCAAAGCCACAACGGCCGCTATTCTTAAAATATTGGACTGTCATGTTTTTCCAATCTTTGGAACTCCAAATTCAATCATTGTAGATAATGGTTGTCAGTTTCGTTCTAAAGAATTCGTTAAGTTTATAGCCAGTTATAATATAAGAATTCAGTTTGTAGCCTTATATCATCCTCAAGCAAATCCCGTTGAGAGGATTAATCGAGTTATCAAAACTATGTTGAGATCGTACCTATCAGAAGATCAAAGAGGATGGGATCAACGTTTGAGTCAAGTTGGTTTGGCGATTCGTTCATCTAAACACGAAGTAACGGGATTTTCTCCTAATTTTATTGTGTTTGGACGAGAATTGCCGTTCAAAGGAGATAACGCACCTCCAAAAGAGATTACTTTTGATCGATCTGCGCTTACTCAGGAACGTGAGAATGTCTTTGCCAAATTATATGCTGATGTGAAGGTCAAGTTAGCTAAAGCCTATGAACAGAATAGTAAGACCTATAATCTCAGACGTCGTGATGTTCAATATCATGTTAATCAGATAGTTTGGAGACGGAATCATGTTTTATCTGACGCTGCAAAATATTTCAGTGCTAAGCTGGCACCTAAATTCGTCGGTCCCTTCATTGTTTCGAAACGGGTATCTTCTTGGACTTATGAACTTAAAGATGATTCTGGTAAATATTGCGGAGTTTGGCATGTGAAGGATCTTAAAGCTCATCCACCTGATGATGAATCATAACTATAAGGATTGTCGTTTAATTATTTGGGGTGAAGGATGGTCATCCCTGGTGTATGCCTAAAGATACTTGGACTTGGTACAGTCCCCATCTAGTGGCTGAGAGTACCTTCGTTGTTATTATTTTGTAAGGTATTTCAGGTCCATGGCAGTAACATCTCTGTTTGGGTTATAGTTGATACTACTGGAAGGACATTAGTTTGTTTTATATGATGTCTTCTATTAAGTATCCTATGTATCAGTACCACCCTTAAATGTTTTGTTGTGAGTGTCTGAGAATACATTTGTTGTTATTATATATGAAAATATTTTCGGGCTCATGGCAATAACACATCTGAGGGGTTCAAGGTTTTAAGTTACAGGAAGAGCATGTAGATTTTATTATCTTTCATGTCTTCTTTGGTGAGTATCCTTGGTGTAAGTACATTCCTTGAGTATTTGGTTATGAGCTTGAACTCCGGATATTTTTGTTGAATTCGTGCTTGTGTTTATCGGTACGTTTTTTTTTTTTTGGTTATCTATCTATCTGTTGGTCTGTCATAATTTGGCTGTTTTCTTATGGTAAATTTTTCTCTTCTATTTTTGTTGGGATGGCAGCTCCCGTAATGCTGGACGATCCTTGTGGTGGATTTGGCTTGGAGGGTCGGTTTGTCTGTTGGAGTTCCAATATCATTTCCTCTGGACATTATATTGTTTTGGAAGGGTATTTTGCAGACGAGTTCGCCATGTCTGATGTCCTTGGGGTGTTGGCTGGAGTTTCTTCGGTGGAATCGGTTAAACGGGTTGAATCCACTCCACATTGATTCTTGGGGGATAGGAAATTTGGAGGAGCTTTTCTTTCGGGGTTTTAATCCTTCCATTCTTTATAGAATGTCGCTAGTGTGCTAAGATACCATACTTAGGCGGTTTGGTTATGCGTTTTAAATGCCTTTCCTTTTTTTTTGTATTGTAGGAGACTTGGTTGTGTTTGGGCCATCCTTCTCTTTGCTTCAGGTGGAGAATTCCAGCAACGACTCATGAACACCAGTTTAAAAACGTGTTGTTGACTGTTTTATCTCTAGGTTGAAATTATCGTATGGTACTGGGGATTTTTTTTTTGCGAGCACAACAAACTTGAGGCGATTTGTTGTCAGGCGTTTCAAGCCTTGTGAATTTTTTTTTGCGAGTACAACAAACTTGAGGCGATTTGTTGTCATGCGTTTCAAGCCTTGTGATTTTTTTTTTGCTAAAACAACAAATTCGAGGCGATTTGTTGTTAGGAATATTAAGTATGTTTTTTTTTTCAGAGTGCGCATAAATTTCCCGACTTCGGTAAATTTCTTTTAAAGTAAGGGGGGAATTGTAACATTATTATTTTTTTACTATCAGCTACTCAGAGTTTTAGTTATAAAATTAAATTCAATTTATATTTATTAGACCGATGCTTGAATTTGCCTACCTTAATAAAATTTTATTGTCATTGAAACATTATTTCTTCCTTAATTTGTTTTCTTTCTTCATTTTGTATCTTTAGCGCTGTCTATTGTCAGAGAACAGCTGTTCAGTTCAGTGACTTTCGCTGGGGCATAGATCACTTTCCAGGTAGATACGACTTCTCTGGGATGTATCTGGAAATGACCTTCAAAGGCCGTCGGTGACATGCATTTAGAAAGACTCCATATCGTGATAATAGTAATCTGTCTCGACGACTTCCCGTATGTTTGAGTATTAGATAATGTTAGGTAATGAAATTTTGCACGGAACATTTTAGAATCCTTTGTTGACATTTGGACACTTCGAGGAATGAAGTTGCTTGGCAACTCCGCTAAGGTTCTTGATTTCGGTCTTAATAAAGAAGAAGAGAAAGTCTTTTCGTCCTGTGCCATATGTGGGAGTGATGGAAAGTTTCAGTTGAATATTGAGTATTGATTTCTGCAATCATCCAGTTAATGGGATTATTCTTTCAACTGACTTAATGTTTTCCTTAATTATTCACGTTGGTGATTTGATGGGAAGTTGATTAATTTTTGGAAAACATACCCAATAGGGGATTATAACCTCACTTTCTAACCACATATTCTTCGGGTAAGCAGAACCCCCTAACTTTACCCTTTGAGCCTTTGGCAATTCGGTTTATTTTGTAGGCATAAATTTTGGAAAAGCGTGTAAATCAAGCCTGACGTCGTTGACCCTTTGACTAGGACTATGATATGAAATAACATCTGTAGAGGAGCCTTCTAACAGTATCTTTCTCGCAGTTAGCACCAGGCCTTCCTAGGCAAAGGTATGAGGTCTAGTCAAGTTGGTATCAGACAGTCAATGATTTCATTTCAGGGTCTTTTGTGTACTTATCGTCATCCCAGAGCACTAGTCATCAGAGGGAAAACCCATCTTAGTGTCAGCGTACTCATACGTTTGACTGAGAAGCTCATCTAGGTGTTACCATATTTATCGTTGGACGGGAGAACTCGCCGTTCATTCAGGTGGCACTACCCTGAAGGCTGACCTGTACCTTGCACATTCACTACTGGTATCCTTCCACCTGGTAGATTCTACCATAAATGCCTGGCTGAAACCAATCTAACGTGGCACGCAAGTTAACCAGTTCACTGAATATATATATACCTGTTTAATTATAACTCTGAATTTATGTAAACGCTACAGGTAAGGTGCACCTAACTCAAGCGGCTTTATTTCAAATCCTACCCTAAAGGGGTATATTGTGTTGAGTAAGATAACTGTGGGTAACTACACTTAGATATTTTGAGCCTTGGGCTATTCTACAGTTCATGTTATATATATTTTGTTTGTTATAATTCACCTTGATAGTGTCTCTGATACTTCCTAATAAGCCTTCAGCTACTTTGACTTTGATGTGATCGTAAAAACCTTGTCACCTTATATAATATATGACTTCAATCATAAGCTGATTATCATTTGAGTGTGTGGCATTTGCTTAAATTATTACTATTCGTGTTATATGGGAATTGGTAAAATTATCTATACAGGGGGCTCAGCATTCATATGAATGGCGCCTGCATTCTATTTTAATATCACATGACAGTTTGTTTTGTTCAACCCACTCCCCTCTTCACTGGAGCTTAGCCGCGAGCCTACCCTGTCACTCTAACAGCTTTTGGACACTTGTCAAAAGCGTAAGTGGTGATCTTGCCTACTAGATTACTTTAATTGTATGACGGTGGCAAACCCCATTTAAAAACTCCGCAAATCAGGCCACCTCCCAAGCCCACCGTGAGTGCTGTTCATTGCAGTACGTCCGAAAGAGTCGACCCAATTCACGCATCACTCTCTCGGTCGGGTTTGCACAGAACAGTAGACTAACCAAATTCCCGCATCTGCCATGGTAGACCTCCAGATACGAGAAGTATACTGCGAGCCATTATCCTGCAAAATTCGCCTAGTCTTGCCATACGCAGGGAAATATTCTTTGAATAGCTGATTAAGCATGGCCCTGGACGTCGCTTTCTTCAGGGGATACAGTGCCACTAACTTGGTGAATAAATTATAGACGATTAAGAGGTATGTGGCGCCTCCCTGACTACGAATGAGAGGACCATATATGTCCGTGGCTATGACATCAGATTTATCTGTTGGGACAATCTGCATTTGTGCGGGCCTCGGCAAAACCGATGATTTTGACTTTTGACATATGTCACAAGACAAAAGTACCTTCTTGATTCCACGGTGCATGTTCGACCACCACAATTCTTTTTTCATGGCTACCCAAGTGTTGTATACTCCGAAGTGTCCTATTGTACAGTGGAACGCCTCCACAAAGTCACTTATAAGTTGCTTCGGGACACACGACAGGAGAGTATTTTCCTCAGGACCTCGTTTGTACAACAACCCTTTGTACAAAACAAACAACCGCTGAAGCTTGTCATCCGAGACTAACAGCCTATTCTGTAACGCATAACTATGTCGTTAGTGAACGATAATCGGTAATTAACGATATTTGCGATTCTGTAGCAAAATATCGTTATCGTTTTACCGTTATTCTACGACAAAACTTATCGTTTGTATACGACGACGTCGATGGAGGTGTCTTTATATTGTCGTTGGTGGATATCAAACATGAAACATGATTTAATTCACGGAACATATTGGTATAGGTGATTATTTGAAATTTAAATTAGAATCTAAATATTTGGAAAGAGGAAAGAAAGAGTGGTTAGCACAAATTTTGGGATATTTCCAAGTGGTGCGATTGTTCAATAAAAAATGAATAACTAGAGACAACTAGTACAGCTAGTTAGGGAAGTTATATTGCGCAGGTGGAATAGATGAATACTACGATATTCTCAGCACTTATTATATGAACGTTCAAAAATGATCTATAAAACTATTTGAGACAACAGCGACTCAGAATACTGAGGGACACAAGCAACCCGTTTGAGTTACCAGATATTCTTGTTCGGCAAATGTACAGATCGAATAAAGAGGCAGCACAATAATTAATCGAAGAAGTTGTGATGTTCATGTTGCCAGCACAAAGAAATACAGGATCAGCTCCTGTTATCAGGGTGAGATGAAAATTGATGTCATATTTCAGGTGTGTCAGTTGTATGTTTTTTTAGCACATTATTATTTCTGATGGCGCATGGCAGCTACCAGAAGCCTGTAGGATCAGACGTCTGTACAGACACAACAGTTCATCTCAACCGAATGTCAGCAGATCTGTTCACGAGGTTGTTGATATCGCTTTATAACAAGTAACACAATATGTGTCCGTGAGGAACGTTGCACAAATAGAAGAAAGATATAATTAAATATCCGTAGGGGGAAGTAGTTGTTTTCTGTCAGATATTTGCTTTAATTTCCACTGTGTGGAATTATGTGGAGAGAGAGATGACATAATTCACATAAAACATGAGTATGTAGCAAATGTTTAATAATATCAAATAATTGATGAATTTACAGATTCTTTATGAAACATGAGATACCAGGAATCATGGGATGTATAGATTGCACCCATATAAAAATTATTCCACCTAGTTTTCAGAATCATTAGTTCTCATTTCGTTGAGAAATGCCTCAAATTAGCTCTTAAAGTCGTCTTTTATTCATACCCCGCTGCTTCTTTGTTATCGGTTTGGCTGTAGTCATAGTCAAGTCTGGATGAAAACAATCAATATTTATTACAGATTATATTAAATTGTATATTATTATGTACGAATATTTTTTATTCAAACTGTAACCAAATTCCATTCTGACAGCAGACAACTTCGTTCAAACGCGCACACAAGTATCGACAAACGTGTTTGGTTACAAAACATTAAACTTCAAGTACCAACATTTACCAAATCCATTCAATACTATGTTACCAGATTTTGTTCTAACGACATCGATACTGAATGTAATTTAAGAATTTATCGTTAGGAATGTCGTTGGCGAAAATGTCGTTAGCGCAACGCTTCACGCAGACACTGGAACACCTTCCGCAAGTGGATAAAATGCTCTTTCACAGAAGTACTCATGACTAAAATGTCGTCGACATAAGTGATAACAAACCCTTCGCAGTCCTTGCCCAAAATAAGGTTGAGACCTCTAGTGAAGGCACTGACTGCTGTTTTAATCCCGAAAGGAATAACACAAAATTTGTAAGTCTTAGTACCTACCATGAACCCGGTATATTTTTGATCTTCTCTTCCTTTAGGGGAAACTGCCAATAGGAATTGGTTATATCCAGGGTACTCAGGATTGTTTTACCGGACATCATTTTCATGATTTCCCCTATGGGACGAGGTAGCTCATAGTCAGGTTCCATAACCGCATTCAGTCTGCATGCATCGAGGCAAACCTGTACCGTATGGTCCTTTTTCAAGGTAGTTACCAAAGGTGAAATGTATTTAGTCGAGCACCTCTTGATTACTCCTCAGAATTCCATTTGAGTTATGACTTATCAGTCAGTTTTATTGAATGCACCTATTTACTAGTGCGACCAGGTCTGTCTGCAAAGATAGGTGCATAGGAATTCAATAAAAGATCAAATTTGATTTTGTTTTTCAGGTAGTGCAACAGCACCGACAGCTTGTGAAGAATAATTATTTATTTTTACTTTTTTTCGCCTGGAAGTATGTCTAAATTGTTTTTTGAAACAGCACACAAATTAAGTGGCTCTGGGATTGCAACGCCATGCAACTTTCCAGTTCAGGAATAGTTACTTCTTGACAACGCACCTTCCCAGTCAGCAAAATGCTATCCATAGGACATCCTATGGTTATAGTTCCTAAGTGTACCCTATAACCATGGGATATCCCGAATTTTGCACATGGATATCCTATGGATATCTAAGTGGCACACTTTTCTACATCCTCAGGAGATCCCAGGGCAATCTTTTTGTACATCCATAGGATGGTATCGGGATAAGATAAAGACATCCCATAGTGAAACTATATATATAGAAATGGTGATAGTTCCTTCCACCCCAGGACATACCAGGGCTTACCATAGGATAGGAACATGATTAGATTCAAATGTGAGTGGGCCTACTATCAGGTCCCCCACCGCGGCCTATATTGTAACAAGATTAGTATTACACTTATATCAACCAGGAAATGGAGTCATGGAAGATAAAAACGTGAAAGTAATATGGGGTTTGGCAGTGATCACAAAGCATGCATTTAACCCTTATAACTATCACTTATTTTTTTTCTTCAATGACTTACTTTCTTATTGGGTTGACACAAATTTCATTATATTATCGTTTATCTTTATGAAACATTAGAAATAACAAATAATTATATGATTGAAGAAGGAAAATGAAAGGCGAAATTATATTAAAAATCTATTGCTGAACAATGTGTATTTATGGCTTCATCAGCGGCTTGTTCCACCTCTTGATTTGGTACCACTACTGGATTTGCTACCACCTCTTTATTTTCTGCCCCCTTATTTACACGATCCTTTGCATGACATAGCCAATTTTTCATTGCAAATTCTATACTTTTTTCAGTTCCATTTTGAATTCTTGGGTTTTTCAAAATAGCATCTGAAAGATTCAAGTACATCTCTAATCAGTCAATATAGGAATCTTATATGAGGTTCATCATGATTGTGTGGGAAATATTAATATTGTCAGTATGTGAAATACATATTTCAACATGAGGAATTGGACATACTTGTCGAAAGGGCATAACTTCAAATGATATATAATCCAGCTTTCCACATATTTCTTATACTATTGTAATTTTTCCGGCAAACATCGAACAGAAAATAATCCCCTAAAACTGTTGAACCACAGCTTCCCAACACCTGGCAAAGTTTCACGGAGAAAACAATTTGCAATAAGAAAACGTTTTAACAATATAAAGAATTTTTTTTAAACAAAACATATTTGCGATTGGTTTGGTTGAATGCTCCCTGTAACAGCTAGCAAATGATTAATCATTCAAATGAGTATCTATAAGAATCGGAATATATAACATAATTATACAGTATGTCTCACCAAATTGGAACCATATGGAAAACTTTTTTATTTATGATTTTAGGAAAAAAGTTATTCCTTATGAAAAGTTCTGCATGTTCTAAATTCTAAAATACAATCATCATAAGAGTACCTTAATTTTTGACAATATCAAAAATTGTTATGGAACAAAATTGTTCTGAATTGAAAATTACGTTCAGATATCCAGTCATATCTATCTACCAAGAAAAATTAAATTTTGTTTACATTTTTCGTTTTTTTGCTAGATTTTGATAGTTTGGAAAAAAAATTATTGTTTATAAAAATTTCAACAACCTAAAACAACAAAAACCAACTGAAGAAATATGTAAAAAATATCACAACCCAATTTTTCATAGTGGATAGGCGTGATTGAATATCTGAACATAATTTTCAACTTTTTACCTTGACAATTTTCGATATTGTCAAAAATTACGGTACTTTATTCCAACATTACATTCATATTTTGTAAATTTAAATTCAAAAAATTAAAATTTGATATCTGATGATTGTATTTTAGATTTTAGAACATGTAGAACTTTTTATGAAGAATAACTTTTTCACCTAAAACTAATTGATGAAGCATTTGTTAGTTTACAGGGAGCATTGCAAAGTTTGTTCTTGTAGAAACTTTACTAGGTGTTTGCTAGTCTCAAAGGGTTGGTGGATTAATTTCTGTTTAATGCTTTCCGACGAAACTCCTATAGAATAGGAAAAATTTGAAAGGCTGGATTAATAATTAATCCATATTAATTTGATGAATGAATGAATTTGGGCAAACATATTGTAGCGTTCAGTAGTTATTTATTTTTAACCCACTGATCACGTAAATGTATATATTGAGTTCTGTATTTAATTTTATCAAATCTATATTATTGTAAAAATTTGGTGCTCACCCTTGGCAATCTTCGTAAGTAGTAAACTGTTGAGTGTTTTTTTTTCTTGAGTCCAAGCCAATTGTATTGGGTCGCCAGTTCGTTTGCAAAAACCCTCCCAAAAATTCTCTTGACATTATCATACTCCGAACATCCTCCAATTTTTTCCACATATGCGAACTGGAAATGATATAGCATTAATAAATAATATTTAGCTCTATAAAAGAGGCAAGCAAGAGAAAAAGGTACCACAAAAAAATTAGCAGTACCGAGTCCCTTGAAGTATCGACTCAATTTCAGTTAAAAACATTTTTATATTTAGTGAAACAAGCCAAATACAAAGTAATATCTATTAGGTTCAGGTGCCTGCAATAGCCAGACACATCAACAAACACAAAATCCACAATACTCAAGAGAAACTCAAACATAAAAATGGAAAAAAAATTAGCTTGATATACCAAATTCTCAAGAATTGAAGTGAAAAAACTGGTTGAAATCCTGACAAAATATATGTAGCAATCAGCATTCGAGTCTATCTTAGTGAATTCATAATTTTGTTTGTCACTAATTATATTGATATCTGCTTTCATTTAAATACACAAAATAGACTGAATATACAGTTTGAAAAACTTACAAATTTTGCATATTTTTCTTTATTCTTCAGTTCTGCCTCCAAGTACTCTAGTTCTTCCACGGTGTTCAAAGGCAAAGTGAAATCAATATTGGCTTCAACTCTTGTTTCATTTCTATCTCTGAGGAGATTGTGGATTTGTGTGATATCTGCTGCCATTTCATCCACTTTCACATTGATGATATTTAATTTTCTGACAATATTATGTTGGAATTCTACAATAGAATTGATCACAAAAAAATATTCACTGAAAAAAAAATTCGTCTTACTTACCTTGGAGTAACTTGTAGTTGAAGCTTGTCTCTGTTGGATTTATGATTTTTTGAGATGAAATATCTACAAATGAAATATTCATTAACATCACAATTTATTTTTGGTGCTGCTGGGGTTGAAAAGGACCATGCACACTTTTTCAGATATTTGAAATTTGCAATTTTTGTATAGAAAAAAAAACAACCAACAGAAAATTCCCAATCTCAATCATTCCAATATATCAAATTATGATACAACACTATCATTTCAAAAAATCATCTCACCTTCAGTATTCTGACCTTCCGATATGGAATTCACACCAGATTCTGAAAAAAAACTGATGCTAGTTGATGGTGCCACAACTCTTTTTTCCACCTTTTTTTCCCTTTTGGTTCTGGAATTTTGTCTACGTGCTCAGAATATTCTGGAAAAAAGCATTTACTTGAATGAATTCTGAGAATATCTTATTATATATATTTACTCCTGGGCTTGCTGGGTATTTTTGATGGGGGTGGGGGAATCTTCAAATTATAACCAGAAAATCCATTCTCTTCTTCATCCTCTGAGGAGGAACTGATTATCTTCTTTTTTGGCTTTCTTTTCATCTCATCATCAAAGTCAGATACATCAGACTTATATTGGGCCCGGTCACATGCATTTCGAGCTTGCACGAGCTGATCTAGAATTTAAATGCAGAATATAAGGACAATCTTGTCAAAGTTTAGTTTTCAAAATATAATAGAATAGATGAAAGTCTGTATTGAAATTAGTTTTTTTTTCTTGTTCAACGGTCACGAGCAAGTGGACTATTTAAAGGCATTATTGAAGAATATACATTTTTAGTGTCAACGTTCAGACGGGAATTTCCACCTTCTTCAGGAGTCCATAAATAAAATATCCTATGTTTACAGACATACAATATATTCATGTTTGAATTGTTAAAACTGTATAGATAAATTTGTGTATAAATTAATTGTAAAAAGATTATTGTCAATAAAATAAAGTAGAACCCAAAATATATATCAGACAAATTTAAAATAATATTTTTACAATTTATTTATACAAACTTTTATCTATATAATTTTAACAATTCAAACCTGAATTTGTTGTATGTCTGTAACCATAGGATATTATATTCATGGTCTCCTTTTATTGTAGCCCTGAAGAAGGTGGAAATTCCCGTTACGACGTTGACATTCAAAATTTATATTCTTGAATAATGAGTTTAAAAGGTCCACATGCTCGAGACTGTTGAACAAGAAAAATATCATCTTTGGACGTGAAAACATAATACATTGAAATTAATAATAATAATCTTTCCATAAACTTTATCTCCATTGAGTGTTCTAATTCGAAAAATGTCCCAATCTTCTTGGGGTTTCTCACACGTTGAGATTGCTGATTTCAATCGACTTCCTCTATAAGGAGGCCAATAACATTTATTGGTAGTACTATCATCAGTAAGCCAACATGAGGGTATACATTCGACCGAGTTTTCTTTTAAAAATATGACAATGACCCACATTTTCCAAGCTGAAAATCATTTCAAAAAGCAATAATTCTTATCATATATAACTAGATGCTGTGCATTCAAATTAAAAAAATATATTATAGGATAACTCAATTGTCCGTCCACAGCCATTTTTAACAGAAACTATTCAGTGTAGAATTTTGAAATTTGATAAATACTTAAATGTCCACATAAAATATTAATTGTGAAGAAATACAAACTACAATTCTAAAAAAAAAAATGATTCTGGAAAATTATGGTTAAGTACTTTCGTCTGCTTCAACGTGTAATGTGGTGTAGTGTAATTTACACATTTCGAATTGAGTGCAGATGAGTGCAAACAATCAAATGTGTCAATCCAATTGGCAAAAGAATACAGGAATTCAGTATAAATTACAAGTGTAAGAATGTGTTACACTTCGATGGGAACGAAAGAACCTAAGGCTTGTTTGTCAAACATTTTATGATTTTTAAATCAATTGGTGTATTCCAACATTTTGAAAAATTATTTTCTATATCTCATTGACAATTCATAAGTTTTCTTTTAATTTGCAGGGGAGCCCCCTTCAGCAAAATATTGAAATTTTATACTACCATATTGAACACCATAAGTTAAACATGTTAATACTTATTTGGCTCAAATACTCAACACAAAAGGGAAAAAAAAACAGTCTCTGTTATCTCTTGATCCAGTGCCTACGGCAATGGACAAAAATACTTATGTTTTCACAATTCTGTTCTGAAAATCAATTGGTATGAATCATAGAAGTGGTTATTATATTTCTGTGGTATGAATCAAGACTAAATTAGGTGGACATTTTTAATGGTATGTTGCTAAAAGATGTTATTCCTGACAATAATTGAAAAAAAAAGTGAGTAAATTCATTCAGAATGTAGTAAAGGAAAAACAACAGTATTTTCCTGGACCAAAGGAACATACTTCAGTTCTACATCTGATACTGGCCAAGAGTGCATTCTACCTAAGTCATAAACTTGGTATATTCCTACATCAGAAGATTTACACGGACTTGTAAAGATATCTTTAAGATTCTCAAATTTTCTTCCAATAATCACAACATTTCCTAGAAAGTCAGTGGCAAAATTCTCAATTACTATTACATTACCATTCTTTAACATGCAGCAATTGTCAGGATGTTTTATTTTCAGTTTAAAATTGTTAAATTTGTATTCTTGATATTGTGGCTCACAACAGTTTTGAAGCAAGGGTCCTGAATGATGTTCTTTAGAAGGAATATTAGCAACTTCAGCAGTAATAATTTTGTCAAATATTTGTTCTCTTTCAGCAATCCGATTTATCACCTGTGCAATTGGTTTATCAGATTTTCTGACATGCTTTTTCAAAGTTTGCATGTAATTCTCAAATGGAAAAGCACTGAAATGATCCAATTTTCCAAAATTAGTGGCATCTTGAGATATATGAAGAAGGTTATGTATGTTATGAGAAATATTTTCCTTGCCATAAAGAACACTGAAAAGTTCGACAAAGTATATCAATAGTGAATGTGCATATTTAAGGTGGTCACTAGAAATCAAATTTGAACACAAAATTCTGGTTGCTACATGTAGAGATAAAAAGTTCAAATATTTATTTTGGTCAAGTACAGATTTCAGAACAATTGGCCCAGTATTCAATAGAAATTGCCTAAATTCAGTCGCTTTCCATCTTTTTACTTCACTCAAAGAGCGGGGTTTTCTACAAAATTCTATTGGGATATTTCCAGACTGAGCTAGTAATAAATCAGATATTTTACTGAGGTTTGACGATAATTTAAAAGGTGGTCGACCACTTATCCACTATGTAAGTATCAATTTTTTCATCACTCCCAGACATAATAAGTGCATAATCTAAAGGAAATGCTGATATCATATTCAAATTTGGAATTTCTTGTAAAGAGCAGTCCCCAACATGATGTTCATCCTGGATTTTGTTGGTAAAACTATAATTTGATCTTTCAATGAAATCTATGTCAGGAAAACACATTTTTCTATCAATGAACTCCCCCTCCTGACAACATTTTGTACAAGAAAAGTAACCCGTATGAGATTTAATATTTTTAATGAAAGCTTTAGCAGGAGCATCACATATAAAAGCCTTAATTTCAAAAGGTATTATTTTATCACGAAAAGTTAGCCCATTGTTTGTCAACTTTGTTGCTTCATCTATGAAATCTCTTAGAAATAAATTAACATCAACTGGTTTTTTGTAACCATGGTAAATCCCAACCAAACCAACTAAATTTTCAACAGGGAAAAGAGAGACTAGGATTGGATAAAACTGACTACCAGAGCTTTTACTCAATGGTACTCCATCGATATTCACACAAATTTCACATTTTGTATTTTGTTGTTTTTGTTGCAACAGATAGTTGACAACCTTTTCAAGGCCAAAGTGGTGATACTTCCCAGGAGAAATGATCTTTGTTTCAGTTCTTCTAGGAGTTTTCGAGGGGTAACTGTTTGAAATGAGGCTTCAAAATCTTCAGCAGATTTCCAAGTGCAGTGTGAGTAATATTTTCTGAAAGAGCCCATTGTGGTAGCTGTGTTTTAATATCTGTTTTATGACCATTATCAATGTTGGTACATTCACTGAATAATGGCAGGCTCGAGCAAGAAGGAATCGTTTTATTGAGCTTAAAATAATCATCGAGATCACATTTTTCAGCACCAATGGAATCGTCATTGGAGCTATAAATATGGGTAAAATCACCTGAATCAGATTTCAGATCAATATTAGAAATATGTGATAAATTATCATCACTTTCAGAATCTGAGCTGAGCAAAGACACTGGAGTTAAAGACTTATGACAATCATTAATCGATAACAATAAAAGTGAGTCATCAGTATCCTTCTTAATTTTTCTATAATAAGACCTATTTTTGCGTTTAATACCTTGGGAATTATACGCCATTACTTCAACTCAACCTAGTCAAGGAGTAATTTTTAGCAACATAACCAATAAAAGTAGTACCTATTTCACCAACTTCTGGAATGAAAGAATAATATTGTGTGATACAAGACTATTACGTATGAACTTTAAATTATATCAGTGGGGCTCACGAAACATTCTAGGGGTGTGTGTGAAAATAGAAATTTTTTTACAACACAAACACTTACCTTTCCTTAGTTACCAACAAAAATCTTGAGATGTTCAGCAGCACTTGTATCAAAACTAATCAAAACATTCAAAACTTCAAATATGTAACAAACCAAACTCGCATCACAGCTTGTAATCAACAATTATAAACATCTAGCCTAGCAAAGCAAACAGCTAATAGCAATGGCCGGGAAACGCGGGAAAACTCCATACTCCCATTACTCCCGTACAGCCCTATATCTATCTTCTTTCTTCACAATTGCTTTGTGAAACAGAGGTACGGTTGTCGGTTGTTGGCCATCGGTTAGCGAAATCGGCTTGGCTCGGAAACCGCGAAATATAAAAATACATGGCTGGAATAAACATCATCCTTAGAACTCGTTAAAGGTAAGAGCATGCATGTTCGGCAAAATTTTGAATTTAGAAACGAAACAGCTGCTTGGACATGAACAACATATTATGATGGTGTATCACGTAATTTAAAATCTTTATATTTTAATACCTACATACAGTTTTGTCTTCGATATATTTTCCCAACAATATGAGAAATCAGCTGAACCAAAAACCCATCATCGTCCCGAAGGAATAACCATAGGTTATTATTAAATAGCTTAACCTATGTACATCCTGCTTTTATAGGCAGCATTCAGTGGTATCCCAGTCGGATATCCATAGGATATACTTTTGGGTTATCCATAGGATATACTATTTTTGGAAGCGAATGGTACATGCTGTACTTTCCCGGACAAGATGAGGATAGCTTATGGATATCCCGTCGCGGTCATCCAGTTTCAGGACATTTGGGATCGTGATAGGATATCCTATGGATATAGTGTGCTAACTGGGTTAACGATTATGGTACGACTAGACAAATCAATATTAGCCTGAGATGAACGTAAAAAATCACTACCCAACAAGACGGGATAAGATAACTCCGGAATAACAAAGAATTCTTGTGAAAAATCAGTATTTTCCAATTTAAATTCAAGTTGCGCTTGTAGCGATACTTTCTTAAATTTGGATTTGAAGGCTCCTACTACACGAACGCCGGTAGGTTTGAAATGAGGAATTCTGTGGTGACAATCGCCTAACTGTGACCAAACATCCTCTGATATTGCAGAGACTGTACTGCCACTGTCAATTAATGTGGGAAACTTATAACCCTACAAATCTACAGTAACAATTGGTGACCTACAGTCAGATAATGTATGGTCAAAGTCACATTTCTCCAGAAGTTCGTTTCCTGATAGCTCTCACATCCGAGCTTACATGTGAGAGTGCTCCTCGTTTCTCGCAGGATTGCATTTATCAAAATCCAAATGGAAAATGTTATGTCTATTTCGGTTATCTCAAGTTCTATTTTTATTTTCAAATTTAGTCATGTCCTCAGGCATTTTCACATGACTCGGTTGTTTATTTACCCCACTTTGCCTAGTATAGACCTTTTCATTTAAGAAACGATTAGCTTTTGTTCTATATATTGCGGAAACAACGACATGGAAGGAGATATTCCAAATTTATTAGGGGACAAATAATTTAAAGCGAAATTCTTGAAGATCTAGAAACTCAGATCCCACTCGGGATTTTGCTAAAATTCAAAATTTTTATAAAAGTATTTGGAGTGGGAATTGTTATTTTCAATGTTCGACTCAATCTACCGTAATTCTAAAAATGAGATAATACTCGCATATCTCGAATTTTGAGCTCTATATAAATATCTGCATTTTAGATTGATTAGAAGTTTTTTACATTAATGAACAGGGATTTAAAATAGCACATGAAAGCTTGAAGTTTGAAAATGTGCTTCTTACTAATTTCAATTTTAAAAAAATGTTTGATTAAATTTAAATAAATCTCTCGTCTTCGGCAGAAAATTACTGAAATAAGGGCTACTGTTCACGTTCACACTAGCGATATACAAAAATATTGAAAATCAACCATAGTATTATTTACGGATCGTGACTGAACAGTAGCCTTAAACTCGAGGAGTTTCAAATCGTTCGGCTTTCCGCCCACAGAACTCATAATTATATATCTTAAGATATATAATTATGAGTTCTGTGGTTCCGCCGAACGTTGAGGTTAGGTTTTTATTCATAAAAAAATACAAACCAAAGCGTCTGTATATTTAACAATACAATCAAACTGTAAATGTCAGGATCTCTACAGATCTAGCTGTTAATTTTATTTTATGATTACTGCAAAGAACTATCTTATTTTTTGTTGATATAAAAACAAAAAACTAATTGTTTTTCTAATCGGTTCACAATGAAATAATGCTCAGCAAGTTATCTATCTAGGGCATCTTGGTGTTATATGATAAGTTATGATGTACCTATTTCCTCATAATTTTGCACTAAGAATATTAATTATCCATTGGGAAATAATGGTAATAAAAAAAATTGTATAGTGTATTCCAAGCAGTTATTCGATGTCCATAAAGCACAAAGGGAGAAATCTTACATGTTCTCGCTGAAAACCGATGATTGAACTTCCTGTTACAACTGCTGCATAAATCCACCATATCACATAGAAACAGAGCTAAATGTATCAGCAGATTCATTGAATATGTTGGATATCCTCATAGATCTCTCAGATGATAATTTAATTGATGACTTACCTCTTGCTTCACTAGAAGAAACAATAAAATAGACGGAGCCAATGGCTCAATGGTTCTAGAAATATGTTTTGTGTTTCATTGTATTTTATTGAAATTACAATACAAAACATCAGAAAATATACAGCACATAAGTTCTTTCAAAAGACACTTAAGAAAAAACAACTTATGCACAAGTATACGAAATAAACAGTATAGTAACATGATTAATATTGAAGTAATAAAATAAAACTGTGGTAATCAAAACAAGATTTAGATTTATCAACAGTAATATAATTTGTTTGGAATATTATTATTACTAAAAATACATTTCATCCTTGGAATACATACATACATACTTATTCAATTCGCTCAACCAGCTGTTATATGATAGAACTCGAACAGAACTGTTCCAGCAAATAATGGGACAATTATCAAGCAAATTCGACAAAAATAATTCAACAATGATACAATGAGGACAACATGTTATAAATAAAATTTTTCACATCGTATTACTAAGAACCAACAACTGAACTTATCTTCATGCAAAAACTTTTTTTGTTAAACTGTTAATCTTCTGGTCATTGTTACTAAGTGGTTGTCAATTCATGTACCTATCATACATAAATCACTTGTTAAAATCATCAATTGTCTATTGGAATCAACAAAATTCAAAAATTATCTTACAACATTCGAATGAAGTCTGAAGTCTTTTCTACTTGGTAAATGTTTTTATACACTCGATGATTTTTTATACGATCCACTGTGTTTTCCTGTACAGAACGGATTTGTATTTTATCCATGTATTACTTTTTTATAATTATTTTTTGTATTTTGTCATTGCTCCTTAGTATTAGACATTTTCCTAACTACTACACAAAATAAAAAAAAATTATATTTGAAGGAAATACCTACACGTTTGAACTCCCATCGATTGCGATTCGATTTATTTCATTTTATGCCAATAAAGCTCTTTTATTATTATAACTATTCAAAATATCAGTTATAATTGTTAACAAGTGAAAATCTCATTGACATAAACTTCAATTGATATTTGTTTTCGTCTACTATACAACTGGTATCACAAAAAAAGCAATGTTACTAAAATACGGCCTGATTTTTTTTATGCAATTATATACTTCTTGTAATACAAATACTCAAATTATGGGTCTCTGTTGTATTGCTTGAATTTCTTTAGTTTAACTTTGATGAATACTTTTACACTGAGATCTCTGTTGTGTGTTTCATGGAAAATATTTCATTTGATAATCATGAAATGATGGACAGGTTGAGTTTTTCTCATGCAACGTCTTCACTCAAAAGGTTTACCTGAATGCACTAGGTAATGTACAATTGTTGGAATGCTTGCTGTGGGAAAAAAAGGAATAAGCTCTGAAAAAATATCACTATGTTGAAAAAGTAAATAAAAAATCAAGCAATAAGTGAAAAATAATTTATTTTGTTTTTTGACATGTTTTTTAATGTTTCTTTTTTCTAAAAAAATTAAAAAATTCATAAGGCGTGGTCAATGGAATAGTGAATACCTGCCAAATTTCAAGGTAATCAGACAACTAGAAGAGGGTCAAAGAAAGTCTGAAAGATTTCAGCTGAACTTGAAAACAAAGCTAACGAAAAAGAAATGAACAAAGGAAGTTATACAAAAGTTTATACATAATTAGCAGCTTTACCCACAATAAATAATTCTTCAACATGTTGAAACTTCCTTGATAGTTAGCATAAAATTTTAGTGTCTGAATAATTTGATAAATTGTAATTCTCTTCAATTTGATGCAACTGCTTTATTATAAAATAATTAATATGTTGGAGCTTCCCTTCGATATTTTTTGCCATTTTTCAATCAATTTCTTTGGCCTTGAAAGCTTTATTCTGTAAAAAATAAAAAGTTATTTTATGAATACAACCCAATGTGTATTATTTTCTACTTTGAATGCTTGATAGTTACTTTTTATGAAACTTTATTATATCTTGATATTCGATTAAGATAGTAATTTATGAAAATCTTTGGATATTTTTTCTAATGAGATTTTAATACATTCTGTTAAAATTCTATTTTCATCTAGTAGTACCTATTGAAAGATCTTCAAATGATTCTTCAACAAAAATTCTCCTTGCTGAATTTGTGCAGTTCTCCAGGTTAATTTATGTCTTAGTATTCCTCTTTCTTCAGTTCAGTGTATTTAAATTGTTTTTAATATTGGTATAAAGACCAGAGTGAAATATAAAAGTTTGTTCAGTACAATGACTATTATACCATTTAATTTTTTTAAGCCCTACCTAGAAGTATCCAAATTTTGAAAATGATTTTAAATGCAGGATCTCATATATTCCTTGCAGGAATACTTGAAAACAAGAATGCAGAACAACAATTACCTTCAACCACTCAACTTCCTTCCAAGAAAATGTTTGTGTTGAATCATCGTGTTTTGATTCGGAAGTAATTTTTTCCACCATTTCACTGAAAACAGAAATATGATTTAAATGTTATTGGAAGAGTTGAGAATAATAATTTTATCAACTTAATATTTGCTTGAAATGTTTGTAGGTATTCTGAAATTGACAACAGAAGAAAGAAAATACACATGAAGTAAATTTTATGTAACTGAAATTGTACACTTGTACCAAATAAATAAATCTGAGTTCAGAAGGTTGATCTACTGCTTGGAGCAAGAAACCTACTTGTTGTATGGACCCGCATCATATGAAAATGAAAGCTAAGAGTGGTAACGTAAGTTATCCATTACAACATACTGACACTTGAACCAAACAACAGAAACGTGATTTTCTTTCCATTATGATCATACAATAGATATGTATTCAGAAAATATAATTATATTGAAAACATATATGTGATCATTAGATTAAAAAATAAAATATAATTAATAATCAATGTAAATTCAAATTGGTTCCTACCATCAAACATATTTCTTTTAAAGAGTCTAAATGAATTATAATATTGTATATAATTAATTTTTTCAAAGACATTCCATTCTTAACCGGTTAGTTTCCAGACCATCATCACTCTGAATAATAGGTCCAGATGTTGACGTGGATGTTGAAGAAACTGAAGACTCTGAATCCACAAAATGTCTGGAAGTGCAAGAAATTATGAAACACAAAACATAGGGCCACCACATTTTCTAAATTCTTTCATATGTACATTCCACATACATAGGATAACATATTGGTGTAAGCATGTCTCATGAAAAATGGATCATTTAAATTTATTGTAAAAGAATTATATTTTTGTTTATTGTTTGTGTATTTTTGTAATGCCACGCACTTTACAATTTGATAAATAATGAAATTTTCTGAGAAATCACTAATAATTATAATCTTATAAGCCATAAACTGAAGATTGTAATTCTCCTAACAATATGTTATTATGATTGGCAAAAATTCCATCAATAAGAAGATGCAAGTTTAATGAAAATGGGGTTTTTCATTATTGACAGTTTCTCATTGATAGAACATAGAACAATACTACCTACTGAACCAAATGAAAAAAAAAACTCACATTATTGGAAGTGTTGTCACTGGAGGCTTTCTATGATTAATGGGCAAGGCACCAAACTTCAAATATCTTTTACCTCTGGGTTTCATGATAAATTCATCTCCGTTGAAGTGGCCTGAGCAAACAAATTTGGCGAGAGTATCTACATTTTCCAACCACAGAAAAGATAACCATTGAGTTCTCCCAGGTTCTGCAGGAAATCTATTACATTAATATATCAGGTTGATAAATTGCGTAAATAGGTATTATATTTACTTTTTCAAATGGAATGAAATGGTTTTTAACATTTAACAATTCGAAAAGAAATACTTATACACAATCCAATTATCTCCACTTTCAAATGATGGTGTATATTATAACTACAGCTTATAGTGCTACATATCTTAAAATTCCATTTTAAAACCAATATTCGACAACAGTCGATAGAATGAACTCGATTTGAAACATACATAACCATTATAAAAAAAAAATCTAGAGTTAATGGTATTTACAGAATAGTCTTTTTAACGAATCAAGACTTTAGATGAATAATTTCAATAATGGAAATATAATTATTCAAAATTGTAATGAATATCAACAGCAAAACTTGGCGTGATCTTGAGCGATTCGATTATACAGAACCAAAGAGTAGAGGTTCTATAGAATCATAACCTTAAAAAGGAGAAAAATAATGAATTTGAATGAAACTCTACGGTTACACCGTTACAATAATGAAAATTTAGGTTATCGAATATATAATAAATAACAGCAAACTTACGGGTGGAAACATCTCTGGTGATTCTTTATGAATTTCACATCACACATGAATGCACTTTATAACCATGAATATTTAATAAAAAAAAATCACATAATTATAAAATATACTTTTAAAGCATAGACAAGAGTTTAATACTGTTTAAAAAGTTCAAATTCACACTTAAAAACTCCTAAAAAGTCAATGCCGACCCTTACGAACGACAATGAATTGTCGAAATATTTGATGACAAGTGGCATTCATTCTCATCATTTGATTGGTCGAAAAATGATTTGAATCCACTCTAGGGAAAAAGCAAGTGAAAGTTGTTTCCGGATTATGGCACATGTGATATAGCCAAAATGCTTGAATGAAAAAGTCTATAGAAAGATTTGTATCCTTCAAATTTGACGCCTTATAATTTTTAGAATTTTTTTATAGTATTCGTCTGCATGACGTAATCTTGTAATAACCTCTGTCAAACTATTAGCACCCAATAATGACCCTGCAACGTTTGGGGGAAAATGAGGGGCTAAAATTGCCATAAGTTCAGCTGGGTTGTAAGGGGGTTGAAGATGTTTTGCCTCTGAAACCCAGTAATTAAAATGATCAACTAAAGAACCCTCATTATATGTTGCACTTTCCAATTGTAAGTAGTTTGATTTTATTTTGAATTCTGGGGTGCCAGCAGTAGTTAGCAATGAAAGCGTTTCTGAAAACTTCGTACAAATTACAAAAATCGCAAAAAGCGTTCCACCATAATTTAGCGGAATATTTGAAGGAGCCATTCAGTAGAATTTTGACTTTACTGAATGGAACAGTTCTAAGGTCAATGCTTCCTTCTAAGATTTGCAAAACTCTAATGGTTGAATCGTATTATCTCCTCTGTAAGGAGGCAAAAGCTTCATTAAATCACTAAGGGAAAAAATTATCATTTCTAGTATGGTAATCATCATTATTTGAATTCTGAAACGATTATTACAGCCTGGTCTAACAGAGTTATATAGGCCCATTCTGTAACTCATAACTATGTCGTTAGTGAACAATAATCGGTAATTAACGATATTTGCGATTCTGTAGCTGAATATCGTTATCGTCTTATCGGTATTCTACGATAAAATTTATCGTTTGTATACGACGTCGGTGGGGGTGTCTTTATATTGTCGTTGGTGGATATCAAACATGAAACATGATTTAATTCACGGAACATATTGGTATAGGTGATTATTTGAAATTTGAATTAGAATCTAAATATTTGGAAAGACGAAAGAAAGAGTGGTTAGCATAAATTTTGGGATATTTCAAAGTATGGTGCGATTGTTTATTCAAAAATTAATAACCAGAGACAATTAGGACAGATAGAGAAGAGATATTGCGCAGCTGGAATACATGAATACACTACGATATTCTCAGCACTTTATTAAAAATAATCCATAAAACTATTTTAGACAACATCGACAGCGACTCAGAATACTGAGAGACACAAGCAACCCTTTTGAGTTACCAGATATTCTTTTTCGGCAAATAATATACAGATTGAATAAAGAGGCAGCACAAGAATTATTCAATGAAACACAAAAACAGCTCGTGTTATCAGGGTGGGATGGAAATAGATACATATTGAGTGTGTCATTTGTATGTTCACAGTTTTTTAGCACATTATTATTTCTGGCGCATGGAAGCTACCAGAAGCCTGTAGAATCAGATAGACACATCAGTTCATCTCAACCGAATGTCAGTATAGATCTGTTCATGACGTTGTTGATATTACAGTAAGTAATCTTGCACAGAGCATATGTAAAATTTCCACAGACTGCTGATGAAATGTTTCACACAAACTATGAGTATGCAGCAGATGTTTAATAACAACAAATAACTGATGAATTTACAGATTCTTTATGAAACATGATATACCAGGAATCATAGCTTGGATGTATAGATTGCACCCATTTATAAATTGTTCCAACTAGTTTTCAGTATTATTAGTTCCCATTACGTTGGGAAATGCCTCAAATTGGCTCCTAGTCGTCTTTCTTCATACCCGCTGCTTCTTTGTTATCGGTTTGGCAGTAGTCATAGTGAAGTCTGGATGAAAACAATCATTATTTATTACAGATTATATCGAATTGTTTATCATTATACGAAAAAATTACAGATATATACAGGGTGGCTACGGAAGTATTGCCTACGGAATATCTCAGTTATTGTATGAAGTAGGTTTGTGAAATTTGGAGCGTCGATATAATGACATAAGAGCTAGAATTTGAGCATATTGACTTGTCGAAGTTAACTTCCGGTCTGACCGGAAGTAACATCAACTTTCTTATTTTAAATGGAAACCCAATTTTTTTTCTTTTCGCTTTATTCAGCATTCAATTCCCTTTCTAATGACATATCACAAGTTGGTATCTAACCAGAAACTAGATCAGAAAAAAATTATTATTGAAATTCACCGAGTAGGCCGTGGAAGCAAAATGAAAGCCAAAAATTGAAAAGTTGGCTATGGAAACCATACGTCACTTGATAACAGTTGCTACTACTGTGATATTTTATTTTCATTCGTCGGCGTTATAAAAAGCCGCCAAAAAAAATATTGGAAAAATTGGGAAAAATACAATACTCTGTTGAATCGATTCAATTGGGTCGAACTAGCATTCGCTGATGATTGGCAATGACCATGAAACCGGTACGGAGGTGTTCCCCCAATTAAATCGAAAAATAATTTCAGCTTTGATATTTGAAATGCATTGCAAAGTGGTTCTTGTAGAAAACTTTGCCAAGTATTAAACAAATATAATTCAATGGTCGTAGGGGGCAGTAGTTGTTTTTTGTTGAATACTTGCCGACGACTTTACCTATTGTATAGGTTTTATTGCGGAAGATTGGATTACGTAATCCACCATATTTCATTATTAGTAATATGAGTTCCAACTATTCCTGCCCAAACATTCACACCAAATCTCTCCTGGAAGCCACCTTGTCGAAACCGGTACTCGTTTTCTATCGCCCAGTACCTGAAACAAAAGACCGTTCACACTTTTCACTTCGACTATCGACAATAATCCAAATAAAGTACAGTACCTACCTTGTATTATTCCTGTTAAATAATCCATTGTTGGTAAATCTTGACTCGTCCGTAAACAAGATATAATAGTTAAATAGGTGATTCTCAGCATTTTGTCGAAGAAACCAATTACAATATTCCAGGCGCCTTTCACCGTCATTTTCATACAAATGTTGATGCAACTGATACTTGAAGGATTTAAATCGATGTTTTTTCAAAATTTTCCTAGCAGAGTCCTTACTTATAGCTAATTCGGCGCCAATCTGCCTTGAGGAAATTGTGCTACCATATTGTACTAAAGCTAATACATTAATTTCAGTTTCCTCATTAATAACAAATGCTTCTTGGTCTTCGTGAACATCAGGCTCAGTTCTTAATTTTTCTTCAAGCCACTGGAAATACGTTCTTGACGGTTGCTGCCTCCCTGGATATCGCTCTAAATACAATCGTTCAGCGGCATAAGAATTTTTTAAACATTCACCATAAATGAGAAGCATGTTAATTTGTTCGGTTCGTGAATAACGGGGCATTTTTTGAATATTCCACTAACTGATTTCGATTTCCAAACCCTTTTAAAATGGCAGAATCAAAAACACTACTTCGAACGTCAAAATAATATGGATAGCAGCGTTCGTGAGAGCTCTCGTTTCTTTTTTGTTTCATTCCAAAATACATCTTAATCAGCCTACTTGTTAATATTTTGGTTCGAATGATTATTGCAATGGAATGATTATCCTGAATAGCACAAACATCGTCCATAGGTAGATATTAGAATATGTATGGACGATGACACAGACCAATTACGTTTATGTTCCTATTTAACCTAGAACCTACAGGATATAATTTATCATTCCACATTATTTTTAATGTTATTTTTGCGTATGGCGATAATCTGTTTTGTTATTTGAAGAATAATAATTGGATTTTTTGGTATTTCATTTCAAAAAATTACTTTGTATTATATCATTAGAAAGGAATGGTTATGCTGAATAGTACAGGCAAGAAAAAGTTATATGTTCCTATTTAAGTTATGGACCTACAGAGTATTGTTTTTTTCCCAATTTTTCCAATATTTTTTTTGGAGGCTTTTTATAACGCCGACGAATGAAAATAAAATATCACAGTAGTAGCAACTGTTATCAAGTGACGTATGGTTTCCATAGCCAACTTTTCAATTTTTGGCTTTCATTTTGCTTCCACGGCCTACTCGGTGAATTTCAATAATAATTTTTTTCTGATCTAGTTTCTGGTTAGATACCAACTTGTGATATGTCATTAGAAAGGGAATTGAATGCTGAATAAAGCGAAAAGAAAAAAAATAGGGCTTCCATTTAAAATAAAAAATGTTACTTCCGGTCAGACCGGAAGTTAACTTCGACATGTCAATATGCTCAAATTCTAGCTCTTATGTCATTATATCGACGCTCCAAATTTCACAAACCTACTTCATACAATAACTGAGATATTCCGTAGGCAATAAATACTTCCGTAGCCACCCGGTATGTACGTTTATTTTATTCAAACTGTAACCAAATCTCACTCTGCAGTTCACTGCTAAGACAGGAAGACAGCACTCTGACAGCAGACAACTTTGTTCAAACGCGCGCATACAAGTATCGACAAACGTTTTTGGGTCACAAAACATTAAACATCAAGTACCAACATTACCAAATCCATTTAATACTATGTTACCAGATTTTGTTCCAACGACATCGATACTATGGATATGTTCCGTTAATAAACTTGGTCGTTATGGTTGCACATTTTGTGTCCCGTATATAAAATATTCTTGAAAGATTGGCGAATTACGGGACAAGATTCCTGAAATTCTGGTGACTTTTAGGGCGGGTTGTAACACAGGTAGTTAACCAACTGGTCATGGAACCGAAGGTTAACCTATAGTTAACCTTAAGGCAGTGGTCAGCCGATTTTCGTTGCATGACGATAAATTAACCATCAGTTGGGCAACTGCTCAATTTTTGATCGTCAGTTGTCAACAGTGTCAACCTGTCGACAAAAGAGTTATGTTATGGTATGGCCACAGCTTAATAAACAGACAGCTAGGAAACTCACCGTGGAGAGGGTAGTCAACGCAGATATTCGCGCACCCCCAACTTTTGGAGTAAAACCTATCAAAGCAGTGGCAGGTATCGGGAATACGATTCATCCGAATTTATAAGCTCCATAGGCGTAGTCACGGATAGCTCGTGTTTTTATATTGTGTGTTGCTGTGTTGAGTTCAATCGTGTTTTCTGTTTGTTTTTGAAGTTGTGGGTGCGTGGATATTTTTTTATAATTTGTAGTGCATATTATAATAATTATTGAAACATGGGAATGACATGTGCTGCCAGATTGTGTAAGAACAAAAGTTATAACTGTAACAAAAGTTTCTTCAGATTTCCCAGTGATGTTGCAAGGTGAGTAAATTTTTCGTCCTTTGTTGTGATATTCATAAAGTCTGAATGTTGTAATGAATAGTAGTAAAAACAGATGAAGTTGAAATCATTATCATTGCATCAACTATTATTTGAATGATAATAATGAATATGATGTCTGCTCAAAAGGCGTATTTTCAAAAGTGTTGGTGTTTTATTGTGTCTTCATCTTTGGTGTTCTACTGCCTTTTTTAATATTGAATACATTCTTGAATATTTTCAGAGCCAGAATTTGGGTTGTCAGTTGTGGCAGAGAAGATCTCTTCGAAAATTTGGGTAAATTGCATAGTGGTCACAGACTTTGCCAGGATCATTTTGAGGATAAAATGTTCATGAACCAAATCCGTGAACGACTTACGTCCAATGCGATTCCTACATTATTTCCCGTTCTTGAGGGGTCTTCCAGAGGATCTCATTTAGACCACTCATACATACCTTTGTATGAGTTACCATGTTTGGACCAGGGAAAAAAAACAACTGTTCCTAAAATTAATATTTTACAAGACATAACAATTCCTTCCGGTAAGTGTGGTTTTTTGAAATATTCATTCTTATTCAAATTTCTCACAATAATTCGGAAAAGGTTTAAAACTTAATTAATATTGAAACAGTTTTGTGATCCCTGTAATATTTAAACTTATCTATTTCTAATGTTCTACCTGAAATTAGTTTTAAATATTACAAAAACATCAGATAATTCAGTGCTAGGCATCAACTTTGGAATTCACAAGGTTGGTGTACCTGCTATGGGTTTCATTACATTAATAATTAGTAGTGTAGGATAAGTAAGATGTACATTGTAGCTTCCAGAAAATTTATTTTGAAAAATTAAGTAGATGTTCTATAATTACCTGCCTGAAATCCTTAGATTTGATTGCCTAATGCAATGGTAAATAAATATTAGAAAGTATTTGAACATATTGATTTTTCAGTTGCCTTTTATCTGCATTTACTGATGTATCCCTTTTTGGTTTGTTCTGTACATATAAGATAAGATTGAACTAATGAAATAATGCCTTATTCTTGTTAGAATTGGGAACTGAATCCTATTTTTATTAGAATTGAAGAATTATGGTGGTGGTTTCATTTCATTTGTCCAACCACTTGTTTCATAAAGGTGAATACAGAGAATAATGTAAAATGTAAGTCCATATTTAAAAAATTAAGTTGTTGGTGTCCTCAATGCACGAAAAAGTTGAATATCAAATTTGAAATTTGGTCTCATTCAAACCGTGACTGACTCTTGTGTAATTTGTTTCGTAGATTCTTCTGCTCCAGTATATGTCACTACTGAGAACACTTTGGAAGATGACATCTTACCTGAGTTACTGAGTCCAAGCTCTTCTACCCAGACTACAAGTGACCTTTCACTTCATACTCCCCGAAAACAAAAATATAAGGAAACCATACGAATATTGAAGACTGAGAATGCTTCTTTGAAAAGACAACTGCAGCAGATGGAACATAGATTTGACAACATTGAAAATTTCTTGAGCTTTGAACAGTTTTGTAAACTAACTCATAAATTTTGTGGAAACGACGACCTAGCACGTTTTGTAAATATCCAAATTAGTCAATCAAGAAAAAAACCAAGAGGAAGGCGTTATTCGTACGAATTCAAATTAGAATGTTTATCCTTGTATTGTACAGGGCCTAAATTGTGCAAGCAAGTTTTAGTAAAGAAATATTGTTTACCTACCCCTAGAACTCTTCTGAAACTGCTAAAAGGAGTCAAGGTAAGTCCAGGGTTGGACAATCCACAATTATTCGAAATATTGAGAAGAAAAGTAAACTATTTTGGTGAAAATATGAAATACTGTATATGTATAGATGAAATGTCGATTAAAGCCCATTTATTTTACAATCGGGGAACTGATTGCGTGATTGGGTTGTCTGAAGGTGGAGATGGTGGTAATGTTTTTAAGCCTGCATTGAGTGCATCTGTCATTATGGTACGTGGAATATTTAGCCGATGGAAACAATCAGTGGCATTTAATTTTTATCATTCAGCCTACCCAGCTGAATCATTATAACAGCAAATTTTTGAATTGATCAAAATTCTCAAGCACATTGGACTCAAAATATGTGCTGTAACGACAGATATGGGGTCCAATTATATGCCATTATCAAAATTATTAGGTATTACAGCGACCAAACCATATTTTTTTTGCGAAGGTCAAAAGGTCTACTTTATTTTCGATGTACCTCACGTCATTAAAGCTATTCGAAATATGTTGATGAAATATGAATTTTTTAATTGGTAATGATACGATTTCGTGGTCCTTCATTAAAATATTCTTTGAACAAGACAAAAATTACCCGATAAGGGCAGCACCAAAATTGACAAAGTCACACATATATCCCAATTCATTTGAAGAAATGAAAACGAAATATGCCACCCAAGTATTCAGTGAGACAGTGGCATGTGGCATGAATGTTTATATTCGGTTTGGACAGCTGCCGTCTCAAGCATATAAAACATCTGAGTTTGTGTCAAATATTGATAAAGTTTTTGATGTTCTCAATTCGTCCTGTACCAAATCCTCAAAGTTATATAATAGAGCATTCAAATAATAATAATAATAATAATAATTTTATTTGTCCGCTGAATATCACAATACATTCGAGTACAGTTCATTATGGGACACGTCACAAACAGCTAAGCTAGTTCGCCAATTGGTACAATAGGAACCTGGTTTGTAAAATAAAATATAGACTTACAATAGCACATTTTTTAAAATAATTTATCATTTGCTAATTAAAATAACCGAACTTGTTCTGTGTGGTGTAATCTAGCATATAATGCAGGTTATATAATGGTGTCTGACAAGTAACATTTTAAAATTTATATGACAACTGTTTAGACTATCTACTACTCTTGTGATCTATGTGAATATGTGATCTCAGTCAAAGTTATCATTGAGAAATTCCTGCAGTGAGTAATAGCATTTCTGTACCAAAAACCTCTTGAGATATTTCTTGAGCATTGTTGTTTCACATTCTCTAAACGCCTTCATTGCATAAATCTTATTGTAGCATTGGATTCCCATATAATTGGGATTTTCCTGCCCAATTGATAATCTGGAAAATCCTAAATTGATTTCGTCCTTCTGTCGTGTGTTATGACTGTGTACCTCCTTTCTCGACTTTAGGTCTACCTCATCAAACGCAACTTCTTAAAGAATTTCTTGCCTTAATTGATCAAATTGAAGTGAAAGACAACAAAGGTAAAAATATAAAAAATGTAATCAAAAGTTTCAAATGTATAAAAATATCCATCAATAGCATACTCTTGTTGTGGGATGACCTAAAAGAACTACAAGTTAAATACCTTTTTCTAACTCGCCGTTTAAATCAGGACTGTTTGGAAAACTTTTTTGGGTCTGTGAGATAACAGAATGGCAATTGTAGGAATCCCACTCCGGTTCAATTCCAGGGATCCTTTAGAAAATTAATGTATCTGGAACTATATCATTCTGGTACTGAAAACTGTGAGGCTGATCCTGATTCTGTTTTATTACAATTAAAGGACATTTCTTCGGACACAATATCTTTCCCATCTCCGCCAACATTCACAAATCAACTTATAGATACCGATTATCAGCAGCATGATTTGTTACAGAAAAATTTTGAAAGATATGTTTGTGGCTATGTGTTGAACAAAGTTCTCAAAATACACAGTTGTGGTATTTGCATCAATTATGCAAATCAATAAAAACATTTGGATGATACCTCACTATTTATTTATTTTAAGGCTTTTGAAAATACTGAAGGAAGTTTATTTGGCCGTTTGAATAATCCAAGCGACGGTTTTGTCAATTTCATGAATGACGTCGAAACCATTTTTCAACAGAAAATTGAAACTTTCATTTTGAAACCACTAGTATGTCAAAATCTTTTCGAAATGGCCAATGAACTTCCTTTTTCACACCCATGTGACAGTTTTCCCAAGGAATATGCTGTAAAATTATATTTGAGGGTTCGGCTGTATTACACCTTAAAAACATTAATAGGAACTTCAGGGACCAAAAATATATTAAAATAAAGTAAGTAAGTAAGTAAGTAAAATATATTAGGCAACCTCTAGTAATTAACCTATTTCAGGTACATGTATTTTATTATAATAAAGATTCTTGAAAGTATATCGTCTTTTTATATATCCCTATCCATACTTAATATATAATTATTTCAACTCAAAAACCACCGAATATATACTGTTTGATAGTTATTGTTGGCAACGGTGAATCTATTGCATGATTTTCGTTCAACTGTATTATTCTAAGAGTTTTTAGAATTCTAAAGTACGGTCCTGTCTGTTTCCCAGCAAATATTTCTAATTCTACCCTGACTTTTACGCCAGAATCGCACCTTCAAGGTCATTCCCGACCACTGCCTAATACTGGCTGAGTTTCCTAGCTGTGTGTTTATTAAGCTGTGGTATGGCATTTCATTTGAACTTGAAGGCATGATGGCAGAGATCCAAAGAATAGATATAAACGATATACTTGTGCATATGAAGATAACAGATTAAAAACAAATATAAATAATAGGTACTGCAATTAAAATCACTTGTTTTATTGATCAGAGAATCCTTTTTAAAGTTTATTTTGGAATAGGGAGGGGTATTTTATTTTCAGGTCTTTGCCTCCATACATATTTAATTTGTTTGCTTGATTTTTGGGAATTAACTGCATGTTTTTTATGTATTAGACACACAGATTCTAGAGTGAAAATGCAGGCGAGAGTTGAAATTCCTGTGCTGATAAATACAGGGCTCTTTTTTGTACAAACACTGATAGAAATAATTGTTGGCTACAGAATCCCCAGGAGGCAATTCCATATCTTAAATGAGCCTCAATAAGAGAGTGGTAAATCATCTTTGCTCTGGGATGTATGTTTTACAATAAGATACCAGATTAGAAGTTTTAAGAATTTGAATAATTTTAAGAAAGAAGATATTTCTGAATTTTAACACAGTAAATTTCATGCATGTACATAAATATGTGCTCATTTATTTAATATATATATATATAAGTTTTGTTCGTATTTTATAACTTCACATTTATAATCCATTTTACACTGACATTTCTTGACGTCCTGATTTTGAATGTGTATGAATGAATCCTGCGTAATTTCTTTATACAAATTTGGTTAGATTCGAAATAAATTGATATTAATAGCATCCCTAATCCTTGCTGCAATATCGTCATCAACAGGAAGCTCAGGATCATTTCTTTCACATGCTATGTTGTGTAGTACAACACAATATACAACAATAGCTTCTACCTTATTCATATTCAGATGAAAAGGTTCCCAATGCTAATACATGAAATCGTCTCTTGAGACTCCAAAACATCTTACGATAGAATTTCTAATACATATTTGACCCTTTACATAATGCTTGAGCATTCAAGGAAAAAAATCCTTTCCAGTTTCTGAAAATCCTTGCATTATCTCCTCCAGGAGACTGTATTTTGATGTGGGTGCAGTCCAATGAGCTTATACACCTGGGAAAACGGCTAATGGCATAAAAATCAGCTTGTACTTTTTGCATTTCTTGTTCCTACTGGCATCTTTAAGAATTCTGGACGAAGCATTACTATGCTTGTGGAAACATTATCATTTATTTAATTTAGGAAACAGTTCTTCAACGAGTTCCAGAAAGTCTTCATCATCTGTGAGTTCTTACAGCTGTCCTCATTATATTTATGTCCATGATACTATTCAGAATTAATACTTCCACTTTCTGTACAATAATATAACGCAGCCTCTTCCTAACTGGATTGCAGGCAAGAGTTAAGAGTTATATTATTAATTATATACCGATACCACATAGCTAAAGCTAACCTAATATAAAATATTAATATCCTGTGATCTCAACCCAAAACAAAACCATGGAACAAGTAAATATTCAATGTTCTGAGGACTGAACTCTAGTTAACCATGGGAAATCGGATGGTAAGAAATTCAATGGTTAACAAGGTTAACCAGTCGGTGAACTTCTGATATTCCAAGTTACAACGACCCAATCGAAGATAACCAGTGGTCAAGAAAACCATAGGTTAACCTGACGTGTTACAACCCGCCCTTAGTAGTACCAAAACGACCGAGGTTTGCACGTAGGTGAGCGGTTAATGCGATCTGTCGTATGTCATTAGAATATATTTCAAATTTAGTATTGGATGAACTTGTGGAGGTATTTGAATGAAAATTTACTACGGATAAATCATGAGATGCCTTATATACATAAAGGACCCCGAACAACAAAATTATCATCACTGCTGGAACTTTCAGAAAGAATATCAAGAAAAAATGAGCAGCTGCTTCATGCATTATTATAAGTATTGAATAATAAATTGTAAAACACAAAAGATTGAAGATTCTCAAACAACAAAATTCGCAGAGAAAATAAAACAACAATAACAAATAATAATGACAAATGACAGTAAATACCCAAATGGAAGTGTCCCGTATTACGCACTAACCAGAGTGTAGCTGTCACGAAACCAGAATTATTTTCAGTTAACCACTTTTGGTAACATGTTTATTAACGGAACACATCCTGAATGTATTTCAAGAATTTATCGTTAGGAATGTCGTTGGCGAAAATGTCGTTAGCGCAACGATATCGTATTCTAACGACAATGTACTGAATGAGCCTCTTAAAAATTACATTATTAGGATTTTTTATCTTATCACCTAAGTCACTTTTATTAACGTTATGTAATTGTAACTGTAACACTTTAGAAACTACTTCTGTGACAATATGACTGAGATTTTGAAACTCTGGGGCTACACAGTTCTTATAACTATTTCCATCTTGTGGTGGGTTTATCCTAGGCAGCAGGTTGTGAGTACCCAACTGGGTAGTTGGACCCAAAGTTTGTCCAAAATTAGAAGTTGCCCCCAAGTGAGAAGTTGCCCCCAAATTAGTTGTCCCTTAATTAGAAGTTACCCCTAAATTTTGAGGCTTTTCAGATGAAGTATTAGGGGGTATATTGCTATTTTTCCTAATGTTTCTCAATGCATCGATGAGGGGAGTACGATTTCTAACTTGCGTATCCTTTGGAATCGCCCCTTGAGATTGTGCGTTGGTATTTTGGTTGTGTTGCAGAGTTCCTTGATTATTACAAATAATTGGTTCACTCCCACCTTCGTTTTCAGATGACTCACTGTACAGTGTTCCCTGATGCATTCTCTCGTAATCCAGTGATTTTCTTTGCCTCAAGTTGTAATTATTTCGAGTACGTTCCATATTTTTAGCCAAGTGATTAAGAGTTTCTTGGATATAAATTCGGCCCCACGTTGGGCGCCACGTTGTGTTGAAACGGTAATCTCATCAGGGCCCTTGTTTGTGGGAACTTTAAGCTGAATGTAAATGGTACCCAATACTCCAGGCGAAAGAGGTTTTTAATTCGGCGTAGTCTACAACTATAATATTGCTTTAGACATAATAAATAGGAACTTAAAATAAGCAGACAAAGCATTCAGAGGCATATTACATTGACTCACCTATAATATTGACCAGGCGGCAACAAATAAACTATTCGACAATATTTTATTTAGTGGCATAAAACCAAAAGGTTCAAATTACAATTATATTCTACTCGCATTTACTTGGAAGGAAACTATTCCCTACGAATACACCAGTTAAAAGAATCCAGAAACGCAAAACAAATCTTTATCTTTGCAAACAAGTGTCTTTTTTCTAGTTTAAAATATGCCACAAAAAACCCGGACTGAACGCCAAGATTCTATTCGCGGAGAAGGGAGACATAAGGTAGGCAATCAACTCTACCGACTTACCGTACCAAAGGTCACAGTTGATCGGTCGATCAGGGGACAAATATTACCGATATTCAAAAAGATCAACGACATATTGTAATTTAAATTAAAAGGAATCCCCATACAGAAAGGGTGGGGTTGTTTTGCTACAGGAGAAGCTGCCAGAATCAGTTTTTGTTTGTATCAGATACCACCATCAATTCCAATTAACATAAATGTTTTTTTCATTTCTACTGGCTATGCATAGTCTTGAACTCTGTAACAAAAACAATATTTGAATAATGTATTACGGAAAAAAGTCCCAAGTAATTATCAGTTCCACCCTGATCCAATGATTTTTTCGAGTTTTCAGTATGTTCATCCTCAATACAATCTAAGTACTTGATTAGTTCAACACTCTCGTGATTTCAAGACACAAGTATAAAAATCTATTCGAAAGTCACAAACTTACCTTTTCGCCAAGTGTTTCTTTATTTCACCAAAACGGGCAAATTTCTACAGTATAACCATCTTTTCAACTCTGCAACGCTGTTATCCTATCGAACGTTTCAGCTACTGACTCCAGGTACTACATCAACTTCGTTAAAGACATTCATTGTATTTCAACATCCAAACAATTGCCATAAAAACTTATAATGTATAAAAGCAATAGAAATCTTTTCTATGATCTCAATCAGTAGTCTCAGTCTCAATTCCATCATTTTATTTTAGGTTAGTTATTGTTATTAATGTAATTATGAGTAATACTAGTAATACCATCAACTGTCAATGTTGTACAACTTTCATTATTTTTACCATCGGATTTCAGAGCAAGTAACAGTTGTACGCGTGATATTTTTGGACTTTCACAATGAACATTTCATTTACTGAAGTTATGAATAAAGTTAGCAAAAAATGTCCTAATTGATGCACATTTTCAAATTTACCATAGTGTGTTCTACGTACATTTCTTAAGCCCGTGGCTCACGGTCAAATAATTTGGTCAAACTGCCTTCAAGTGACGTCATTTCCAGTGGTTCGCTTTAAGTTTTGTGAAATAAACCGATATAAATTACGTCACTTCGGAGAAGTTTGATCAAACTATTCGACCGTGAGCCATGGGCTTTATGGAAAATCATTTCGCGAGCTTTCAATGTCCACATGGCATAGTAGCGCCACGTAGTGGGTACATTTTTAGTTGAGTAGTAATAAGGCCCATTCCATGTCTGGGTATTCTGTGCTGTAGATGACTGATGACGTGACATAATTTGATTTGAACATACCAAACAATGTGCAGTTTTTTCTGAGCCAACCAATACATAATACAAATCATACAAATAACATTAAGCAATAGTGAATTGCATTTACGATTACTATATTACGAATACAGTTCAATAATAGTGCAATATGCTGTATAAGAATACGTTACTGGTAGTTGTGTTAGTTTTTATGAATACAACATCTGCATTATATTTTCATATTGCTGAAACGGAAAGGAAATGCTTTATAGAGGAAATTCCAGATGAAACGAATGTTATAGGTAAGTAATACTTTTCCTAGGCTCTTCCACGCAGATTAATGTTACCTATATAGATTGTTTTGAAAATAGAATTTGGTATAGAAAATAAATGTTGAATAAGTGCAGCAGAGCTGATTTATGCACCCATACCTAAGAACACAAGAACCTCCCATAGGGAAATGCGAACTCTTATGGAACTTTTAAGAATGTTCCAATTGTTTCACTCTTAAAGGTCTTTGGTAGGGGTGCATAAATTGGCCATTAGTAGTAATACATAGATAGATAGATAGATAGATAGATAGATAGATAGATAGATAATTTATTCGTCATTAAAGCTTATCAAACTTACATTCATAAAAACTTATCAGACTAGTCAGTTTAGAACACATACTTACCTACTTACAAACAAACAACATAATTTCGTACTTGAAAATACATACAAAATAAAATGATAAAATACATGAAATAACCATTGTAAATGCTAAAAACGTCAAAATAATTTGAATAAAATGAAAGGTTGATATACTCAACAATAAAATTCATGTTAAAAATAAAACTCTTGACTGAATGGTTAAGAACTCCTTCCTCCATAGAATAAAATGCATTGGAATACAACTGCTCATATAATTTGCAAATCTTATTGATCTTATTCTCACAAGTATAAAATATAATTTTTCGAAAAACGTGGCTGTTGTCCAAACAGATAATATATCAGACCACGATGTTCAATTAACTGCTGTAACTGAAAGAAAATCTGAAGTCTATAAAACAATCAGAGATTTCAGAAACTTCTCATTAGAAATTTTTTATATTGACCTGCAAAATTCACCTCTTTCTAGTGTAACTAAAGTTACAGCTATTTTCAGTTATAGGTGTGGGCATATTCAGCTTAAAGAACTGATGCTGACGATAAAAAAGCCATATAGACCAAGTAGTTACGAAGAAATCTACTTGAAAAAAGTTGTATTTCGATTTGAATATTGAAAAAAAAAATCAGTATTTTGGCTCTCCTGAAATATGATGAAAAATAAGTTACGTCTTTGTTCGTTGGGAGTGTCGATATATAACACAGAATGATTGTCTTCATTCAGGTGAATTTCCAAGCTGCTGGAAGAAGCCTTGGTGATTTCCATTCCAAAAAAAAACTAATCCCGAATCATTTAAAGACTTACGATTGATAAGTATCTTGCCAGCCATGTGAAAATTCTGGAGAGGTTCGTCTATAATCAATTGTTTTTTTTCGTATCAAAACATAACCTATTACCTGAGACTTTATCTGGTTTCAGACCAGTGCATAGTTGCAAAACTGCATTGCTGAATATCACATTTGTACTTTTAGATTTTTCAAAAGTTTTTGACACTATTAGTCACGAAATTTTATTTGTTATCTTGGAAAATATTTGTCTCTCGAATGCTGCTATCCAATCTTTCAGAAGTTATTTTAGTGACAGAGTACAGAGAATAAAAATAGGAAATAAAATATCAGACCCCTTACGAATATCTTGCAACATTCTACAAGGCTCTGGGACCTCTCTGGAACCTCTATTATTCATTATTTATACTTCTGATTTCCAACGAGCTATAAACCACTCAACAATGAATCTTCATGCTGATGATACGCAACTTCATCTGTCCTTTTACCCCCTGAGCATAAATAAGGCATTGTATGACGATATAGTAGCGTTGATTTTCATCTCAAAGAGACATTCACTACACATTAATGCAACTAAAAGATCTGTATTGGTTTTTGGTACTCAAAATATAGTTAGCAATCTAGCCTCTACCCTTAAAATCAACATCGATGGTGATCTTCTTGCTCCAGTTGAACAGGTGAAAAACCTTGGGGTGATAGTAGATACAAATTTGAAATTCAAACGTCATATTAACAAATGTATTGCCTACATGAATAATACTCCCTCATAAACACTCATAAAGGGTATCCAAAGGCATAGCTTGTGTGGATAGGGGACGGCTATTATTAATATTTGCCGTGGCGCTCCGGGGCGACTTACTGATTTTTGGTGGCGTATTTTTCAGCTGTAAGTAAACCCATCTACAGCACCACCCTGGGTGATCGGCGCGAACTCTAAGCAAGCACCAGACACTGCTTCGACAAAAAGGTGAAAACTATATTATGCGAATCGCTAGTTTAATCGAGATTTAATTTTGGAAGTATGATATTCAGTTCGTCTATAGACGCGGAAAATAAGCGAAGAATACAAGTTGTTCAAAATAAATATCTCTGATAAAATAAAAATAAATAAAATAAAATATCTTTATTTTCCTTTGGACTTCGCAAAAGTATAGGAATAGTCAACGGGTTTGGGGGGGTCAGTTACTATACACATGTGTTCCGGTTTCACCTAAAAATTTAATGTTAATTATGTATGCCTGAATGCTAATTTTAAGTTAATAAATTTACTATATTTTCTCGCGATATTGCTGTGTTTTTCTATATTTGATTCCGAATATATTCAGCGTTCTCGATACGCGAAGTCGACACACACTAGCCAAGAGTATAGAGACGGCAGAACAGAATTGGTCTTCAAGTGTACTACAACTCCCTTATTATAACGAGCTCTCATCTCGCAAAAAAATCGCTGCATTCCAAGTGAACTAACTAGTATCGTGATCAGGTAAGAAAAAGGATTCGGACTGCCAGATCCGCACTTACTCTGACATTTCAAATGCATAATGTGAAAAAACGTATTGACGAAAATCTAAAAAATTCAGATGGTCTTTTCAACGATGTGACACATGACCCCCCCATGCAATTTAAATTCTTTTAGTTAATGTGCCCCCTCTCCCGCGTTATCTTTTAAGCAATCACAATGTGTTTTATTTCAAAAAGTAGTATCGGTGAAACCCTCCAAACAAAAAGTTTTTACGTCAAACTGTTAACAGGGGGGGACTATCAAAAGCCGCACTGTATATGAACAAAAAGGTAAGGAAGACACAACTCGTTTTGTTACCTTTGCATATCGTTACGTGATTCATAAAACGTTTATATCCTTTCAACCGGACAATCTTCAATTTTCAAATTCCTAAAAATACCAAAAACCTATAGCTACAGATTGAAAAATCGAAACTACTACACACCTTTATGTTTTCCGATCACGGAACTTAGTTTTTAAAAAATTTATTTTACTCAAAAACTTTAATTAACAAGAAATAATACAATGAGATGTTTATTGCTCGAAGTCTATGTCTATTCTAAATGTTTCTTCGTTCCCATGAACCAAAGTTGAATACAACACCATCTCGACGTGTTCCTGGAAATCTGCATAGACAGCAATGCTTAGTTCAGCTATTCCCACGGGAAGGCATACATAACTCCTCCATCCCTTAGAAGGAACTCGAGGGTGGAACCACTTGAGTTTCGTTGATGGCCTGGTTGGTTGGTGGTTTGTTGGGGTTGAGTAGGCGAAGGATATCTTGTTTCCGGGTCACCACAAGATATACCACGACGAAGGCGGTTAGCGTCGCGACGCTCCATAGGGACCATCTGGAGTAATCCGGGCGAAGATTGATGAGGTCCAATGGGTCTTCCCGAATTTCGTCTAGTTGGAGCTCGTGCAGTTTGTCAAGGGAAACTTTCTCCAAGTTGAGTTTCTCGACTTGCAGGATTGGAATATGAATGTCTTTGATTTCTTCTAATGTGAGGGGGTGTCCTACAGTTGATCCTTTCTCGTTCCGGTAGGTGTATTTGGAAGTCCTCAGGGAGCATTTTGGTGGAACAACAAAGAGGTATACACCTTTCAGCACAGCGACATCGTTTTCCACACAGTTTGTCTGGAATTTTCTCTTGTTCGGAAAGATGCCTATGTAGTGGGCATCATTGATTTCCTCGATTATTTCCTGATTGATTTTGACTGGAATTTGATGGCATTTATAAGCAAAGGCATTGGAGGAAAGTAGTGACGTCACACAGTCTGGGTTGTCCTGGATGGGCAGAAGGTGATTCTTCTCGCACAGGAAATTTGGTTGTAGGTCAACGCACTCTTCGTTCTGGTACTGGTACATTTCGTTGCTTAGGGTTAGGTAGGAGGCAGGTGGGATGATAATTGATTGGTTTTGATTTGAAATTGAATAAAGGTGATAGTGATCGAAAGTTTCAGTGTGAACCAATGGAAAATCTAATGAAAATATAATTTTGTCCTCGATGGCGAAAACTTTGGTTTCAACAACACTATAATATTTGAGGTATTCCTTATTATCAAAAAGTAATTGAGAATGACTATGTGATAAGTAGAGTTCATCTATTATTGTTTTTAGATCGTCTGGAGAGGCGATACTGCGATGTAATGTTTTCAAGTTCGCAAATCCCATAGCATTTTCTGTTTCTGTTAGAAAATCTAGTAGAGAATCGAGATTGATTTTTATTTGATTCAGTATTTCATGAATTTCCAAAAAATGTGCATAATTGAATTTTGTCTCGGTAAGTGCAATTCTCAACTCATTGATTTTATCTCCTATCAGTTTTTGATTATCTGAAACTGAAGTCATTGTTTCGTTAATATTTTCCATCAATTTTGAAGTAATTGAAATTTGTTTATTGGTTTTCTTGATAATTCGATTTTGGTTTGATTCGAGTTCGGCTAGGCTGTGATATATTTCTTTCGCATCTTGCTCGTCTAGATTTCCGCTTATGAATTTTACGAGGGAGCCAAGAGAAGCAATGATAGCTCTTTTTGTGCGTTTATGGGGAAACAAGGATCTGAATTTGTGGTTAACATTTTTGATTTCGTATTCGAGGTGTTTATATGCGTTAAATAGGGCAATTCTATTGAAAGGGGTTGTATTATTTATTGTGGCTTCTAATAGCTTATATTGATTGGTTATTGAGTTTATTTGGTTTTCTAATGGACTAAGTTGAATATAATGCAGGAAAGTATGGGAAGCTACTTTGATTCGTGCGGTTCCCATTTTAAAGGGAAGGATCCCTGGATTCGTCTGGAGGTTCTGGATTTGAACCTTCTGAGTCGCTGTCTGATGAAGTATCATCGACCTGTAACAGATTTTGGTCTGTCATTTTTCTTGGTGGTTTGAATGATTGTTTGTGGTATGTATTTTGTGGGGTTGTCACAGTTAGGTCAGTGCTTTTGAGAATGTGTTCGGGTTTGTAGAGGGGAGCCGTTTTCGACTGTCTGTCGGGTGTTTTCATATATCCAATGGTTCCGGGTTCAAAATTTGGAGGGTCTTCTCGATTTTCGTTACGTTTTGAAATTATTTTTGATTTTTGTTTTGACGTGTCTTCGTGAATTTTTCTATATATTTGGGAAATAGATTCTTTGTATTCGTTCAATGTGGTATTGATTGGTTCGAATTCGGAATCAATATCGATTGGATCTTTTAGTTCTAGATGTCCAAACACTAGATCTATTGGTTTTAATTTTGTTGCTGAATGAAGACTATTATTATATGCAAGGACGGCGAAAGTCAATTTTTCAAAGGGGTTCAGATTTGGTTTCGAGAGGTTGAGTGTTCTCATGTGTTCTATGAGAGTGGAGTGGAACCTTTCTACAATGGCATTGGAATTTGGATTATATGGAAGTGTATAATGCCAATTGATTCTATGTAGTTTCGCGAATTCTTTTAGAAGATTTTGGGAGAATTCGGTACCATTATCAGAGACGATATTTTCGGGTATTTTGAAAGTTGAAATGAACTGCAAAAGTGATTGATATACGTGAAGTGCGGAAAGACTGGGAATGATGTACGCTTGTCCAAATCTGGTAAAGCTGTCACAAATTGTTAAAGATATAGTACTGCCAAATTTGAAGGTATCAAAGTGTATAGTTTCGAATGTTTTTTTGGGAGTGGGCGTTAACTGTAGTTTGATCAAAGGTGGGTAACGTTCGTATTTAGATTGTTGACATATTGGACAATTATTGATAAATTTTCTTACGTCATCGTGTAACTTGGGCCAATAATATTTGGTTTTGAGTTCGGCAATGGTTTCGTGAATGCCTCGATGGTTGGTAACACCTTCATGTTGGGATTTGATGAGATTTTGTTGGCGATCTTCGTTCGTCACATCGAAGAGGAGTTTATTGGATTTGAAAAGCTTAAAGGAGGAATTTTCGAATGTTTGTGGTATGAACCTGCACATATCTTTATAGAGTAAATCTTTGGTATCATTTTGGAAGTAAGAGACGTAGGTGCGTTTTGGAACACCAAATTCTTTCAAATGTTCAATAATTTGGGCTTGAAATGATTCGTTGATAACATATAGATACCATCGGGTACGACATACTGAATTCCTAAATAGTTTTTGGTTTCCATTCGAGGGTTTCGATCAACTTTAATTATCATTAATTGGCACAAAAAGTTATTGATTGGTTTGTCTGTGATGTGAATGTTCAATATTGGGTCTTCTGCACTTGTGTGAACAGTTTCATTTTCGTCATTGTCATTGGGGTCAATTTGTCCTGCGTTCGATTCGTTATCCTGATTTTGAATATTTTCAGGTGTGTTATTTTCTGGGTCTCTGCTTGTGGATGGTCTTTCATTGTCTAGGACAGGGTTTTCGTTAAATTCCTGCATATGTCTCAATATGGGGAGTTCATCAGTTTGTCTGACAGTTTCATTAGGGTAGAGTTCGATTCTAGAAAGGGCATCAGCGTTCGTATTGATTTTCCCTTTTTTGTAAATAATTTGGTAATCAAACTCTTCAAGTTTCAGTCTCCAGCGAACCAATCGTGAATTGGGTTCTTTTAAAGACATCAACCACTGAAGGGGTTTGTGATCCGTAAAAATTTTGAATTTTCGGCCGAAAAGATAAGGCCTAAAATATTTGGTTGCCCAGACGATTGCAAAAAGTTCCTTCTCGATAGTCGAATAATTTTGTTCGGCATTGGAGAGGGTTCGTGATGCGTAGGCGATTGGTTTATCATGTCCTGGGGACCCTGGGACAATATAGCACCTAACGCTACGTTACTGGCGTCCGTGGTCAAATTGAACTCTTTTGTAAAATCGGGGTACTGCAAAATCGGGTCGTTCGATAGTAAGGTGTTGCAGTCCTCAAATGTCTTGATGTAGGTTGGGTCAGTTATATCGATTTTTGCTCCTTTCTTCAGTCGACTTGTAAAGGGTTTGGTGATTTTGGCAAAGTTATTTATGAATTTTCGATAGTAGCCCAGAAGACCAAGAAATCCTTTTATTTCTTTTGTCGTTTTGGGTATCGGATAATTCATGATGGCCTTGACCTTATCGGGATTTGGTTTTATTCCCTCTGTTGTTATCAGATGTCCCAGAAAGGAAACTTCCTTTTTCAGGAATTCTGATTTGTCGAGTTGGACTTTCAGATTGCTCTCGCGCAGTTTCTGAAACACTCTTTTAAGGTTGACCATGTGCTCTTGTAGCGAAGTGGAAAAAACGATGATGTCGTCCATGTAGACGAAACAGATTTTGTTTTGTAGGTCTTTCAAGACGTTGTCCATTACTCTCTGAAAAGTAGCTGGAGCTCCTTTCAAACCAAACGGCATGCGAAGGTACTCGTAGTGGCCGTTCTCTACGTTGAAAGCTGTTTTCTTTACATCATCAGGGTACATCTCGATCTGATGGAACCCACTTGCCAAATCAATGGTAGAAAAGTACATACATCTACCCAATTTGTCAAGGATGTCCGATATATTTGGAATCGGATATCGATCATCGATGGTTTTCTCGTTGATTTTTCTGTAGTCCACTACTATACGCCATTTCTTCTTGCCAGAGGCATCCGCCTTCTTTGGAACTATCCAAATTGGCGAGGACCAAGGTGAATCGCTTGGTCGAATAATGCCTTGACGAAGCATATCGTCAATTTGTTTTTCGACTTCCGGTTTATGAATAAACGGATAGCGATAAGATTTTGTAAAAATTGGGACTTCATCGGTGGTCCTAATTTTGTGTTTCACTTGGTTCGTGAAAGTCAGCTTTGAATTTTCGCGGTGAAATATGTCTGAAAATGATAGGCACAATTTCTCAACGTGGTGTCTTTCTTCAGAATTCATGTGTTGAGTTCGTATAAGCTGTGTGATGTCTGATTTGAATATATTCGAAGGGGTGTTATGATCGATTGATGCATGGTACAATTCGAATTGGTCAGGATGAAAAGTTTTCTCAGGGACAGGTTCATAAAGGTAAATCTCTTGTATTTCACCTGTATCATTCCGAATTTCGACAGGGGCATAGCCGTTTCGAGAGGTTGTCAATCCTTCGCGAATTCGGCATTCAAATAATTTTGTTTCGATAATCGTGATGTCATCGTTGGGGATTGTTACGGGAATTTTGATTGATTCGATTGTAAATGGTTCTATACGAGCACAAAAGAGTAATTTCTTTTTGCTTTCATAGTGCGCCAGAGGAAGCTCTGATTCAGGTGTTTTTAAACTTGAATTTTTCAAATCTAATTGAACATCTAAGTTTTTCAATGTATCATAACCAATCAATCCATCAAAGAAGTGATGAAATTTAAACAAATAAAATTTTATAGTTTTCTCAGTGTGGAATTCCTGAAAGGCTGGTATTTCAGCGCAAAAATCTTTCGAAGTGGTCTGAAATATTGAGCTGATTGTAAACGGTTCTTTTTTGATAAAATCGGGAAAATAATTTTCGGCAATTTCAGGATTCAAAAAGCTTTTCTCCCGTGTCAAAAGTTTCAGGGGTGGATCTGAAATTTGAATGTATGGGAGGTCCTTTCGATCGTAAATAGAATGTATTTCTATAAAAATTTTTCGTAATGGTCGATTTCCTGAAAATTTTGGTTCTGTGAGAAACTTTGATCGATTTGGGTATCGATTGGATATTGATTATCGACATATTCAGGTTAGATTTGGTCATAGTTCATATTTTCGTAAAAATCAAATGCATTGGAGGAACAGGGTTGATTTTGGTAGCAAAAATCATTTTGGGAGTAATATTCATTTTGGAAGGGTATTGATTCTTCCTGATAATGGGGATTATCAAAATTGTAAAGTTCTTCTGAAATGAAATTTGGTCGATTGGGGTTTTGGTATGGTCTAGTATTGGGTTGACGAGAAGTGGTGGCTTGTGAAATGCCACTCATAGGTGTTGGCTTGGGGCGATTGAAATTGTTTTGGTTATTTGGTCTCCAAACGTTGGTTGAGCCTCTTGGATTGCCAAATACTTGACGATTTGTGAAGAATTTTTGGGGTTCTGCCGGTCTCGGCTGAATATTTATTGGGCCGCGTGGAAATGAGGGATTATGCATTTGGGGTTTGAAATTCTGAAAATTGGGGTTAGGAGTTGCGTATTGGCGAAAATTGGACAATTGATTTGGGCGATTGGGTCTTTGAGGTTGTTACATTTACTAATGTATATAATTAACTCGTTTCTGTACTACTAATTCATCTCTTACATTCCAATAAGATTTTATTAAATTATCAACTTCATTCTTTTCTCTCGGCCAACCATTTTTAATGAAATTCAGCAACGTTATCAATTCAATGTCTTTTTCGGTTTCCTCACGAAGATATTCAAACTTCTGAGGACTAACAACATCATAATCATCAATCAAGTTCACCTGTGCTTCTATATCTGTTTCAATAATGTCAAAATATTGATCATCATAACTAGTACGTGAAAGTGTATCTGCGACATACAGTAACGCACCAGGTTTATACTTGACACTAAAGTCATAATTTTGAAGGGTTATTCTTAATCTTTGGAGACGAAGAGGGCATTTATCTAGAGATTTTTTGAATATTGCCTCTAATGGTTTGTGATCAGTTTCAACCAGAAATTCCTTACCATATAAATATTGGTGAAATCTCTGACACCCAAAAACTATTCCCAGCATCTCCTTTTCAATTTGCGCATATTTCTGTTGACAATCTGTTAGACTTTTAGATGCAAATGCAACTGGTTTTCCATTTTGTAATATAACAGCTCCCAATCCATCTTTTGAGCTATCAACTGATAGAACAAGTTGCTGACTTTCATCAAAATATTGCAAAATAGGCTCACACATTAACATTTTCTTCAAATTATCAAACTCTGACTGATGTATAGATAACCATTCCCACACTACATTCTTCTTCAAGAGATTTCTCAAATTATTTGTTAACTTTGAAAGATTGGGAATAAATTTCCCTAGATATGTTATCATTCCCAAAAATCTACTCAGTTCCTTCATATTTTTTGGAATTTCTTTATTACTATCAGCTCTGATTCCCTCATCTGTTAAAATATGTCCTACATATTTTATTTCTCTTAACCTGAACTTACATTTATTCTTATTGAATTTCACACCATTTTCTCCTGCTTTCATCAAAACTTTCTCAAGAATTTCATCATGTTCTCTCATTGTTTTTGCATAAATTATTATATCATCTATATATATTTTAACTCCTGCGATATTACCAAAAATATCTGAAAATGTTCTATGAAAAATTTCAGGTGAGTTACATAAACCATATGGTAATCGAAGAAAACGAAATCTTCTAAAAGGACTAGCAAATGTCGTCAACTTTGAAGCATCATCTGACAATTCAATTTGCCAAAAACCTTTATTAGCACCAAGAGTTGAGAATATTTTTGAACCTGACATGTCTCTGGTAATTTCTTCGAACATTGGGAGAGCATAGTGTTCTCGCAATAAAGACTTGTTCAAATTCTGAGGATCAAGACAAATTCGAATACTATTATCAGGCTTTTTAACAATAACAATCGGATTGACGAATTCAGTTGGATCAGTGATTTTTGCGATAATATCATCATCACACATTTTGTCCAATTCTTTCTTCAAAATGTTCATCAATTGAAATGGTACCCGCCTAGATGGCACAACCTTTGGTTCATATCCAGGTTTCAATCTAAAATTGACAGGATGATTCTTTATTTTTCCAATACCAGTGAATAAATATGAAAATTTGGAAAATATTTCATCATTATTATAAGTTTTTATTTCAAAAACATTCCTTTTAATCAAATCTAATTCTTGAATGGTCTGAATTCCCAAAAGTGGGGGAGATTTGTAGTCAGTTTTGATAACGATAAATTCTAACAAGTGGTCTTTACTATTGAAAACTATCTGTAATTTGCAAGAACCAATAAGACCTAGTTTTTGACCACCATAATTAGTTACAACAATATTCGAGTTTTCTAAATCATTCAAATCCATAGCCTTGAAAACATGCTCAGGGATAACATTTATGTGTGCACCCGTATCAAGTTTAAATTTTATATACTCATTACAATCCTTAATGTATAAATTTTCATACCAATCATTATGTGACTTTTGAACCAAATTTACCTGAGAGATAGAAACCAATTCATAAACATGATTCCCATCATCATTCGCATTCATAGAATGCACATAATTATCATTATTATTCAATGGACACAAATGAGCAAAATGTCCAAATTTTTTACATTTGTTACACCTTCTTACAGCAGCAGGGCATTTGTTATACCAGTGAACAAATCCACAATGACGACATTTGGTAGAAAACTGATTTTCATTCCTGCCTCTGAAACTTTTTATAGATGAATTTCCTCTTTCTGGTGCTCCAACGTCATTTTTCCATTCTGACACTCTTGTATTACGTGAATCATCGTTCCTTCTTTTCATACCTTCAATTTTTCTCATATAAGTTTTACTTCCTTCAGCTAACGCATCGACTTCCAATGTTTTGGTTTTATCCGTCAACTCTTTGATGTGTAACTCAGTTCGCTCCGCAGCACGGCAAATACTAATTGTTTTAGTTAAATCTAAATCAGGTTCTCGCAATAATTGGTTCTTCACACCTTCATCTCGTATACCACTGATAATTTTATCCATTATTAATCTATCCTTCAAGTTGCCAAAATCACAATTGCCTGCAAGTTTCTTCAATTCTGCCCAGAACATATCAAACGATTCACCTATGAGTTGTTTTCGCATGTTGAATTTGTGGGCCTCAACGCTGGTATTACGTTTCGGTAAAAAATATTCATCAAATTTATTGATAATTGCTGTCACCTTCTTCCTGTCATCCACTGGCAAGTCCAGTATCTCTAAAATTTCACATGCTTCCTCTCCAATGCAATGTAATAAAACTGCGGCCTGCACTTCTGACTTTTCTCTACAGCCAGTAGCTACTGAATATAAATCAAAACTACTTTTGAATTTTTTCCAATTGATCGCTTGATCACCATCCATGCACATAGGTTTCGGTTGCTTTAAGAAATCCATTTTAATTCAATTCTCTTTGTGGAAACGTGTATTCTGTTCACGACTGCGCCATGTTACATACTAATGTATATAAAGACTTTCGAAGATTGCAAATGAACTTTATTCCAAGAAAACATTGACAAGACTTCATTCCCGACATGTCTACTCGATTAACAATTCTCTCATTATATACAGAATGATATAAGAACTAAACACAAATACCTATCACTACAGAGGTGGCCTAATTTTCGGAAATAATATATTGCCTAGCTTCTGCCATAGTTGATGGTTTCATAGCACGAATAGTTGATCTTAAAGGTTCTTTCAGTCCAGCTACGAATATTTTAAGAGCATGAGTGTTGTAAAAAGTTTTCTTCACCATTCTAGTCGCAATTACATTTTCATGTGAATCTAAATAGTTATGAAGAGCACTTAAATTTGACATAACCCTTGTATAAAATTGTAATGATGGTTCATTGAAATTTTGTCTCAATTGATCTAAATCAAATAATAATCCATTTTCGTCTCTTTGGTCGCCAAAATGTGCGATTAGAGCATTTTTGACTGATAGCCAATCTTTATCAATGCAAATGCTATAAACTTCGCGAGCTTGACCTATCAATTTTGAATAAATTCCATAAATTATTGTAATATTTTGGACACAACTGATATTTTCGTGTGTTGGGTCCCAGTATGTAGTAATAATTGAATTAGCTGTTTCTAAAAATGATGAAAGTTCCAAGGATTGCCGTCAAATTTTGGAACGATTTCCAAAAGTTTTGATACAAATTTTGGAACTGGCATTTTGATATTTCTACTTATTGATAGCTTCGAAAGAAGTGCTTCTAATTCTATTGATTCGCGAGAACTATTTTCTAAAATCGAATTAGGTTTCGGCGAATTTTGTTCACTAAAAATTAACTCACAATCACTGTTTTCGGGAGATGAATCAGGACTAGAGGAGAATGACATAGACAAGATACAAGGAAAAGCAACTTACATTAGTACCACTGAGATGGCTGTTTTCATTTCTTTTCTTCTTTACTTCTTTGGCTTCTGCTTGATCTGCTACCCAGAGGGACTGTCCAGAAACGGAGGTTCTCTTGAATTAACAGTTGGAACTGACGGATTATTCACAACGAAAATCCGTTCAAAATCCTACAACGACTGCGCCACTTTGTTTTCCGATCACGGAACTTGGTTTTTAAAAAATTTATTTTACTTAAAAACTTTAATTAACAAGAAATAATACAATGAGATGTTTATTGCTCGAAGTCTATTCTAAATGTTTCTTGGTTCCCATGAACCGAAGTTGAATACAACACCGTCTCGACGTGTTCCTGGAAATCTGCATAGGCAGCAATGCTTAGTTCAGCTATTCCCACGGGAAGGCATACATAACTACACATGTATATACAGGGTGTTATTTAAGTACGTGGCCAAACTTGAATATTATTCTAAAAGTTTATATAAACATAGGTCCGGTAATGCTTCGTTTTCAAGTTACAGGGTGTCAAAGTTTTTAAAAGAAATCGTTTTTTTCTTGAATATGTTGATAACCTTCAACCGATCTCATTGAAATTTAGCAGTGTTATCAAGGGTCGTAAAAGGCTGATTCAGCCCTAACTTTATAGAAAGTATCATGTTCATGGCGTCCCGGAAGGCACCGTAACCAATATTTTTAACAGAAAAAATGTGGGTAACTGAATTTTAATTTTAATTTTTGTTTTACAGCAACTGAAATTACAACTTTTTTATACTTATCTAGATTTTTTTTGTATCTTGGTTTGTTTGTTTGTTGCATTTAAGTCCCTGGGACAACATAAAATATTTCAACTACTGAACCATCAAAAGCTGGGGTCATTGTTATTTTTTCCATATAAATGGTCTATTCCAGTCTTAGAATTTTTATCAAAATTAATGCAATAATGATAATGATAATACGAAAACTACAATTTCTTTTGAAAATTTTGACACCCTGTATCTTGGAAACGAAGCATTACCGAACCTATGTTGATGTGAACTTTACGTCTTAGAATCACCCCTTTAAGTTTGGCCACGTACTTACAAAACACCCTGTATATATATAAAAGTAGATGAATAACAAACATCGAGTACAATTAGACAAACACTGTAGTTAAAAAGAAAGAGGACAAATCAAAACAGTAAATAAAATTCATAAATATGATATACATTTCCCTGAACAGGTAGTTGGATCACCTGGGATCAAAATATAAGCCAGTAGAAATTTTTTTCTATGAGTAATGATTTTAGGCTCTTTTTAAAAATGAAAACATTTTTTGCATGTTTAATATCATCGGGTAAGTTATTAAAAATTCTAGCACTTTAGATATTTGGTGTGTTGGTCAATATATTTATTCTACTATAAGGAATATAAAAATTATTTTTTGCACGGGTATTGGCCCCATGTATATCACCATTGCATAGAAACAATTGTTTGTTGATAAAAACATAGACACACAGTTCAAAAATGAGAAGGCAGGGTAGCGTTAATATCTTAAGCTTTATGAATAAAGGCTTACATGAGTCTCTTCTTATTGCCCTTTTTTGTGACCCCCAGAAAAATATACCATAGCAGATACGCGAGTCCACTTGAGCACAACTGATTAATATCTAAGATGTTTCTAAGACAATGTATTCGCAGTGTCTACTCCATGTAAGATATACCCCTAAGCTTCCTGATTTGTATTTAGCATTGATTCGCTCACATAAAAAGTCAAATATTTACATTATCTTTGTCTCGTAGGGAATCTAACCGACGAAGTCTTGCTGCTGTTAAAAAACAAGTCGTTGTTTGCAAACCATTCCTGTAGGATAGAGACTGTATTGTCTATTCTTTTGATAGTTCTGAGTCTTCATCAAAAATTATTATCGAGGTGTCATCAGTATAATGTTTGTGTGTTTTGTAATATTCATTAAAACTGCATTACGTTTGATTTCACTTGGGGTTTTATTAAATATGCATTATACTGGTCAAATAGTTTATAGGTATTCGTTGCATCATTATTCACACACACTGGTGTATGGACAACCGTCGTCGACACATGACCCACGGAATGTCCAGCGTTGCCACTGTTGCCAGATTGTACATACACTACATGCCCCTTTTTATATGAAAGACAAGAAACAGTATAGCAAATTACATGTTAATGGTAACCAATAATAAGTTGAATCTTCCATACTTATTTTTGTATTTATTTATTATTATTTTAACTTGAAGAATAAATCATATTTACCCTAACCAAATGTCCAGTTACTTATAATTATTAGTATCAAACAAGAATTGAGAGATTTATTTTAAATCAAAATCAAAATGAAAATCAAGACTGTTACATTCCAGGTTTCATTAAAAACACCATAAATTTTAATGATTTTAGAAGATCTGTAAAAAAATTGCTCATATGTAAGCCTTACTATAATTTACAGGAATTTTACGCTGACACATTTTAACAATATTGTGATCCTAATTAGTTATTTGTTTATACACACAAAATCTGTTGGTTGTGTATATGTGTGAGTATGTGTCTTTCAAAAGTATCGGAACGGTCTCATATTTCAGAAACGGCCCAGAGAAAATTTATGGAAATTTCGACAAGGTGGTTTTTGATGATGCCCGATTCAATGGTGATAGCGGCAATGTTGCCAAATCAACAGTTTTTCAGACATTGGGGATAATTCAATTTTTTCATATGGAACACCCTATTTGTTTTCATTGCAATCAATTCAGCGACGTCTCATTACTTATGTCTCCAAATATCAGATTTTAAATTAATGTAGTTTGAGCAACCAGCAAATTTACAAATCTTCAAAAATAAAATATGTAAGGCAGCTCTTTTAATCACGCCTCAAATGCTAACTAGGGAATTATACGACCGCTTGGGCTATTGTTTAGCAAATGATGGCAAACATGAAAATAAATGGGGTTTTCCATTTGGAAAAATTGAGTTACCCTCAATATCTGAAAAACTCTTGATTTGGCAACATTGCCGATATCACTATCGGATCATCATCATTACCAAAAACTATCTTGTATAAAATTTCACGAATTTTTTTTGAACTGTATTGAAAATATTGGAACGTTCCCAGACTTTTGAACGAAAAAGCCATGTTGTCATATTTCGAAAACTGCATTAATTTAAAATCTGATATTTAGAGACATAAGTAATGATGCGTCGCTGAATTGATTGCAATGAAAACAAATTGAGTGTTCTATTTGATAAAATTGAGTTAACCTCAATATCTGAAAAACTGCTGATTTGGCAACATTGCCGATATCACTATTGAATCATCATCATCAAAAACTATCTTGTGTGAAATTTCACGATTCTTTATTTAATCGTATTGAAAATATTGGAACGTTCCCAGACGAAAAAGCCATGTTGTCATATTTCGAAAACTGCATTAATTTAAAATCTGATATTTGGAGACATAACTAATGAGGCGTCGCTGAATTTATTGCAATGAAAACAAATAGGGTGTTCCATTTGGAAAAATCGAGTTACCCTCAATATCTGAAAAACTGTTGATTTGGCAACATTGTCGATATCACTATTGAATCGGGCATCATCAAAAACTATTTTATATAAAATTTCAAGGATTCTTCTTGAACTTAATTGAAAATATTGGAACGTACCCTCCCTGACTTTTGAACGAAAAAGCCATTTTGTCATATTTCGAAATCTGCATTAATTTAAAATCTGATATTTGGAGACATAAGTAATGAGGCGTCGCTGAATTGATTGCAATGAAAACAAATAGGGTGTTCCATTTGAAAAAATCGAGTTACCCTCAATATCTGAAAAACTGTTGATTTGGCAACATTGCCGATATCACTATCAAATCGGGCATCATCGAAAACTATTTTGTTTAAAATTTCACGAATTTTTGTTGAAAATATTGGACCGTTCCCAGACTTTTGACCGAAAATGCCATGTTGTATTTCAAAAACTGCATTAATTTAAAATCTGATATGTGGAGACATAAGTAATGAGGCGTCGCTGAATTGATTACGATGAAAACAAATAGGGTGTTCCATTTGAAAAAATTGAGTTACCCTCAATATCTGAAAAACTGTTGATTTGGCAACATTGCCGAAGTTAACTATTCAAAATTCTCTTACTGATGTTACGCCCTAAAAATCACAGGGATATAGGCTCTAAGCCTCCCTCATTAATTTATAAAACGGGATACAGGCTCCTAGCCTCCCTTATTACTACTTTTAATTAATGTTTTAAAAACACTTAACTTTTCACTGCCCACATAACTCCTTGGGGAATCTTGTGGTGATACTCATTTTATTTCTTTAATAATTTTCCACATAATTTTCTCTCCATAATTTTAAACTTAGCTGATGATGAACCTATATAGGTTCGAAACATGTACTACTATGAAACCATTGAACTGATCGATAGTCATTAATCGTTCCAACAGTACTAACATTTGGTGGTTATATTAAATTTGTGGAGATGATTTTGAGTTTTTATTTATCGTGAAAGCAATTAATGTTTCCGACGTGATTTCGTCAATTCCTGTGGGCCTTTTTTTCTCAAGTTTTAATATTGCACTTTTCATTTCCCCTTCAGTAGTCGAAGCCATCATAATACTATTTATAGTAATTTTCATTAAAAAATCACGTTCTGGAATTTTTGCAGCGTATGTTACTCCTACAGAAGTGAAGAGGTCTATTAACTTATTTGCAATTTCTATGGGATTCGTTATTTCTCCACCATCGCATCTTATTTTGTCAAATTTTTTTTCTTCTTTCTCTATATTCTATTTAAAATGTTACGATATTATTAAATAATACGCCGAGCACACTACTAAACTGTTTTCATTAACTTCTCTATAAACATACAACTTCTACACTGACTGATGAAACACAGAAGATCTGCTTCAACAACCTAAATATTCCAAACACTTGTGAACTTCTTCATAAACTTCTCCTCCGAGTGAAATATGTCGCCTTATGAGATATTCTCATTTCAGACCAGACCAGACCAAACTTTTCGGGATGTTGCCGTTCTCCAGATTACTCAGTACAGAAAAACATCTAAACAATTCTAGGAACTCGGTAGCGAGGCGGTTAGATGCCGGCCAGGTTCGAATCCTGGAAAACGAGAAATTTTTCTTAATTTCATAGGAGTCGATAGGCAATGTAATTTGTCTAGATACCAATACCGACGTCTGGTGCTTGCTTGGAGTTCTCGCCGACCACCCGGGGTGGTGCTGTAGATTTTCCTGGTTTTCCTACAGCTGAAAAGTGAATACGTCACCAAAAATCAGAAAGACGCCCCGGCGCGCCACGGCAAATAATAACAATAATAGCCGTCCTCTACCCGCACAGGCTATGCCTTTGGGTACACTCTGTGAGTGTTTATAAAGAGTGTACGTGGACCGGCTCCGTGATCACACAGTACTCGCTTTCACGAAGCTCGGTTTCAACCTTGGGTTCACCTTAAAACCTAGCAAGAATTCCTAGCGTTCAAGACTTCTCGGTAGCCACCAACACGTTCCTTGATTTCTCACACTCGCTCAAAGATCCGAGAGCAGGGACCTGAGCCACAAGGATGGATAAGTGGTTCGAAACGTCGGGACGTGACATATAAATAGGCCTCTCCCGTCGTGCGGTTGCCGGTTGAGACCCAGTATGGGTTTTGCACTATACTTTTACTATTCGCAGTTGTTATAATAATATAGTCAGCTATTAGCTACTTCACTAACAAAAGCACAAGTCATTTTCTATTTGATATATTAACCATTAACTAAAATACACTTAAAAAACATTCTTTAGGCTGCCTATTGTATGGCAGACATCATAATTATTTTACAATAACTCAAAACTTTCCTAGCTTCTCTGATCGTGACGATAATCGACCATCTGACTGTTTAGCCGAATCTGAACTGATAAATATTTGTAAATTTTTAAGCTTGTTCTAATCGTGGTTGCCAGCGTCTTTCCACGTTTTGTGTGGAGAAATTACCTTACTATTCTTCATTTCAAAAACTTACAGTACAAGTATACAAACCTTTGATAGGTCGTCAAAAAAACAATCATGAATACGCATGACACACAAGAACAACTGTTTGTGTCGAAAACAATAACATGCAAGGATAAAATAATAAACATTTAGAACACATCGTAAAATAAGTAACGGTAGAACTTGGCCTCGTATAACAATAGTTCATTACGACAAAGCTTGTGGTTCAATTTTCTAATACTACATGCCTAGGAAACATTCTTATAATGCCGATAAGTCATTCTCTACGTTTCAAGTATCAACAGGTAAAGTCATGAGCGAAACATAATCGACACATTTACAGTACCATGTTTGTCTTCACTTACGAAGTAAAACTTTAAAAGCACACTCTGGCCAATCTGTGCCAGCCCAAAGTTTCTTTGCAGCTTTAAATAACGATATCAGCTTCATGATTCACTAAAATTCGCGACTTGAGGTTCTTGCAATCGGACTTAAAGCGAGTCGGCCGCGGGTTTTCTTGTGGCTATTCAATTAATTAAACGATCCAGAGGGTTTACACTCCTTTGCACACGAGTACATAGATAACACCACATTCTTTTAACATTAACATAAATTGATTAATTTCGCACTTCGCCATTCTACATTATTTCGTATAAAGATTCGCAAATATTACGACCGAAAGTTACATGATGTTTACATAGTGACTAGTAACAACACTTTTGGCTTCGGAAAACGGACTGTCTTCGTTCGCATATCGCGAGTTTTTATATGGTCGCGGAATCAGGTCAAATTTCACAGGTGAACATTAGATGACTATTAATCAGTCGCATGACAGATTTACGACATCGGCATCCTTTGTAATCATGATTTATACCTTTTTATGAACTCGCGAGACGGGGAAATTTCCTTATTTGGTCATTCGATGACATATTTATGATCGGCGGGGCATTCTTCATAAATATGATTTATGGCTTTAGTTGCCTCGCAATTCGGGGTCACGAATACACGCTGTACCTTCCACATGGACGAGCGTCTTTCGCTATAAAAGGGTCGTCGACATTTGAGATCAGATGTTTTTATGAATGAAAATAACCTAGGTTACGGGTATACAGGGCAGAGCGGTTGGATATAATTGTTATTAGGGACTTGCGACATGAATTCTTGGTCTTTTTGATAACTTGAGCTAATATATTTGTCTTTCTAATACAGGATGAGTGTCAGCTCACTACAGGAAGTATTTTTTCCCGTAAGGAATATCCCAGTCGGGCCCTGTCTCCGGAGCTCCGATACTACCGGAGGGCGCGCTGGTGTGTCATTAACCCTAGCTGGGTCCGACAATCATGTGGCCTGAGTAAACGGAGTGAACCAAGAATTACCGCTTTCTGCATTTTTCCGGCTAGGTTTTTTGCTGCATCACGGCAAACCGGTATGATTTTCAGATTCGAGAGCAGCGTGTCCATCATTCGATCAAGTACTCCTATAATCAGAACCATCATTTTAACAATATGGTTTGGGTAAAGCCTGCGGAATTCAAAGAGTAAATCTCGATATTTTGTCCGTTTTTCCGCCTCTTTTCGGACGATGTTAGTTTCGTCAGGAGCTCTATGACGAAAATCGTCCTACTTTGATAGTCGAGGAGAACTACATCAGGTTTATTGGCTTGTATTTGCCTGAGGGTGGGGAATTAGTAGTTTGGATAGATTCGGCACTTCTCGTTCTCCACAACGGACTCAATATCCCCCGGAGCATAAGGCAACACCGGTGTCTCTTGTATACCGTACGAGTGTCGTAGTACAACACTCGTAAGGGCCGCGTTATGCCTGTGGATATAGGCTGAGACCGCATAAGCTGGACAAGCTGACAGCAAATGCATTATGGCCTCAGTTGCCCCACGACACGCTCTGCATCTAGTATCAGGGAGCTCTACACCCATCACGCGACTACGGTAAACTAGGGTGTTGAAGACACCATTAGGAATCCCTCGGTTTCTGACTTCAGCCCACTTGACCTGAGAAAAGCAAAGGCCAGGTTTCTGGATAAGCCAAGGTCTTCAATGTTCTTGAAGAAGACCCCATGCATTAGCTGTAGGAGCCTCTCACACTCCGCAGCTGTCACTTGGGCTTTTTGCTGAACGGTGACAGAGTTTGGGTTCGTCCGTTCAGTGTCGAATACGAGATCGAGTTCATCGGTTACGCGGGTTGCTGCCTTGAAAAGAAATGCTCCAATCCCATACTAAGCAGAAAAGGGGATCTGAATTCCTGATGACTTTACAGGCTCCATCCAGTGCCATTCTGTTGTGTAGACACTCCAATCGCAAAAGTCCATGGCCTCTTCGTTGTCTGGGGAAGTATAACCGTCGAACAGACGATTTAGGATGCAAACTCCTATGAAGATGCATAATTTTGTGAGTTTTTACGTCGAGTTGTCGCAGCTCTTCTTGAGTCCATTTCATTACTCCAAAGGAGTAAAGTAGAATTGGAACGGCAAGCATATTAGTTGCAGCAACTTTGTTCTTCCCCGACAGTTCTGATGACCAGATCTGTCGGATTTTGTGCTGATACTTGCCGCGGAGAGAGTATTCAACTATAGCTACCTCTTGGGTGTGGCGTTGTTCCACCTCTAGGCAGAATCAGCTGATGTAGGATGCTTCCGTCTACGAGCTGAACGTCCTCTCCGTATTCCTCGTATCGTCTTTTTTTGAGATGAACCGTGGCACATTTGTCGATCCCAAACTCCATTCCGAAAGCTTGCGTGTACTCTTGCATCACCCTCAAGGACTGATGAAGATCCTTTATTCCGGAGGCATAAAGTTTAAGGTCATCCATGTAAGACATTATCTCCCTCTCAATTTTGATCGTCCCGATCAAACAATGTGTTGTCTCCATTATAACGTTGAAGTCTTTCTAGGTGAACGACCTTCATTTTCGCTCTCGAGCAGCGTTGAATCCCATAGACCACGTCGTTTATTCTCTTCACTATCGTAAAGGGTCCTTCCCAAGATGGTGTTAATTTGGGAGAAAATACTTTCTTACGACGAGGATTGTACAGCCACACTCGATATCCTTCTTTAAATCCACTAGTATTGGCATTAAGATCGTATCAAGCCTTCATTCTATCATTAGTTATCTTCAATCTTTTTCTTGCAAATTTGTGGATCCCACTTAAGCTATCTCGCAGTTTGTCTGCATAATCCTACACCTCTTTTTCTTCAGCACTTGGTGACCCGAACACCAAGGCACAGGGCAAACGAACTTCTCTCCCGAAGATAATGCTGGCTGGGATGAGCTTTGTAAAATCGTGCACAGATGCCGTATAAGCCATCAAGAATAGCGGAAGATGTCGATCCCAGTTCTTTTGGTGCCCTTCTAATACTTTGGAAAGATGTTCTTCCATAGTCCTGTTGAACCTTTCAATCATGACATCAGACTGTGGATGAAGGGCAGTTGTTCTGGTCTTGCTAATTTCCATCAATTCACAAACTTGCTTGAATAAATTTGATTCAAAATTCCTTCCTTGATCGGAATGTAGCTCCATTGGCACTCCAAACCATGAAAACATTTTATCTACCAGAGCTCTTGCAACTGAGGATGCTTCTTGATTAGACAAGGAATAAGCTTCAACCCATTTGCTGAAGTAATCCATGGCAACGAGGATGTATTTGTTGCCATCATTCGTAATCGGAAACGGTCCAGCTATATAGATGGCGATCTGTTGAAGGGAGCACCTACATTGTATTTTTTCATCTCTCCTCTCGATCTTTTCCTGGAACCTTTGCTTGCTTCCCACTTAGGACATGTTTGACACCATCTTTCTACATCTCCACGACATTGGACCCAGTATAACCTCTGCCGTATTTTATCCAAAGTTTTATTCACTCCAAAATGTCCACCTGATTTGCTGCCATGAATCTCCTCCAAGACATAATTTATTCTCTACCTAGGCACAACCAATTTAGAAATCACTTTTCTACCGTCGCGTCGGCTGATTCCCAAGCTTTCTTCAATAGACCATTCTCAACAATCAGGGAATGCCATTGTGCCCACAATGCCTTGAAAGCTGGTGATCGAACGGAGATTTCCTTGCTCCGCTTTCCTTCCATCGTAGAATATCTGAAACGCTTGGATTACTTTCTTGGTCCTGTCTCATTTTCGCTGTGATCCAATTGTTGTCAACCAATAATCTCACTTGGTTGATTCCTTCGCGACGTTCAATTCGCTCACAATGCTCACAAGTATCCGAACAAGGTCTTCTGGACAAGGCATCTGCATTGTTGTACAATCGTCCTGGTCGATGTTTTATCTTGAAGTAATACTGGTTCAACTTCTCAATCCACCTTGCTTCTTGTCCTTCAGGGGTCTTCTGCTAATGAGGAACTCTCTTCCATACAGATATACCGGGTGACCACGAGGTGAGGTACGCCCCCCAATTTTTCTATAGTTTTGAAGATACAGGTTTCAAATTTGGCACGTCGATATATTACTCAAATACGCATATTTTGACTCCATAACCGAAAATTCACCACTTCCGGTTTAACCGGAAGTGACCCCAAACTTTTTTTTTCAAATGACACCCTGTACAATTTTTTTCATTATCAGGAAGAACACGCAATTTGTGATAACACTGTTCTCCAAAATTGAAAATCGGTTGAAAAATGGCGGAGATACAGTTGATTGTTCAATCGAACAAAGTTGGCCGTGAACATCAAACTCAAATCATCACAACTGACGAACGGCGTCAGCATTTACGAGAGGAAGGTTCGAGGTAAGATACAGCTGAAAATTGAGCTTCCCATGTAATTGCAGCAACCATATTTCCCATCAATTATCAAACATTTCCTCAAAACGGATTAGTACCCATAAAGAAAGGCTCACAACTGCCATTTCTCAAATAGCAACATACTCTTTTCACATTGTTATGTTGAAAGATGATGAATTATCAGATTACTCGAATGAAAAGATTTGAAGAATTCCGAAAGGAACCAGAAATACAATATAAGTGTTCCCAAAATTGAATGTTCTTCAACGAAGGCGGCTTTGAACATAAGAAAGCTAAACAAAAAAGCATATTTTGTCAACAAAGTGACAATTTGTTCTACTCATTCAATACAAGAGAATTGTAACTTGTTGAAAAACATTCCGATGGAGCGAAAATTTACTAGAAATGAAAAAGTAGATTTACTGCTAATTTATGGCGAGTGTAGAAAAAATGCAACTGCGGCTTGCATTCTTTACAGTGAACGATTCCCTCTCAGACAACGCCAACCAAGTAGAAACTATTTCGCACGTTTGGAAAGGCAATTCAGGATAGAACCAGATGACAATGTACATGATCAGGATAGTTTTATTATTGATGCAGAGACGGAAACTAATGTTTTGGCTGTTGTTTATGTAGATCCCACCATATCACTTCGACAAATCGAACATGAATTACCAGTTGGACGAGAATCAGCTCGAAAAATTCTAAAAAAACATGGGTTTAAGCCGTATAAATATCAGATACATCAGCGCCTTTACGAAAATGATCATCAAAGAAGGGTCCAATATTGCAATTGGCTACTTGAGAACCACATAAGGAACCCGAATATGACGAGAAACATTATATTTTCCGACGAATCAAGATTTACGAATCTTGGTATGTTCAATAGAAACAACACCAGATACTGGGCAACTGAAAACCCCAGGCTCATAAGACAAGGGAATTTTCAGGAACGCTTTGGATTCAACGTGTGGATAGGTCTGATAGGAACTCGAATCATTGGGCCCATAATATTTGATGGTATGTTGAATGGGCAACGCTATTTGGGATTTCTACGAAACGAAATAGAAGGATTCATGGAGAATTTACCTCTCGACGTCTACCAAAATATGTATTTCCAGCAAGATGGTGCACCTCCCCATAATTCCCGAATAGTAACCAGTTACCTAGATGAAACATTCCCAAATCGATGGATTGGCACGAATGGTCCTACAAGATGGCCTCCGAGGTCACCGGACCTCACGCCACTGGATTTTTTCATATGGGGTTACCTGAAGAACAAGGTTTACTCTTCTAGTCCTACATCAAGGGAGGATTTGGAACATCGCCTTAGAGAAGCAATTGCAAGTATTACTCAAGCTCAGTTAAATGGAGTTATGGAAGCAATAGTGAGACGTGCAATTTTGTGCAGAGAACATAATGGAGAACATTTTGAACAGTACTTGTAAATCATTTTTTCATTACTTTGATTTCTGTTAGTGTAGTAAGTGACCAGAACCAATAAACAATTTACTTCATACCTTTTTTTTCGTTCAGAAATTAGTTGTATCAAATGTTAGAAATTGGAATAAATATCTAATACATTTTTTTTACTCTGCAGGTATATTCTTATGGTGGATTTATACAGCAGTTCCAATTCATGAGTTTTTAGTCACTAGTAAGAAGTCATAAGAATGTTCGTTAATGGAATATTTATTCCAACAACGATCTTAAAACTGCTGTATGAATCCACCATCAATTACGATTAGCATACGAGTAATGAGAAAAAAGTTCGCTCCATCGCCGTAGAATGTTTTTCGACAACTCACAATGTTCCATTATTCAGAATGTACCGCAAATTTTCACTATTTTTTTTTAAATATGAATTTTTGTTTAGCTTTCGTAGGTTCAAGCCGCCTATGTTTAAGAATAGTCAATTTTGAGAACACTCATAATGAAACATCCCGTATCTTCGATTCCTTTCGGAATTCTTCAAATCTTTTCATTCGAGTAATCTGATAATTCATCATCTTTCAACATAACAATGTGAAAAGAGTATGTTGCTATTTGAGAAATGGCAGTTGTGAGCCTTTCTTTATGGGTACTAATCCGTTTTGAGGAAATGTTTGATAATTGATGGGAAATATGGTTGCTGCAATTACATGGGAAGCTCAATTTTCAGCTGTATCTTACCTCGAACCTTCCTCTCGTAAATGCTGACGCCGTTCGTCAGTTGTGATGATTTGAGTTTGATGTTCACGGCCAACTTTGTTCGATTGAACAATCAACTGTATCTCCGCCATTTTTCAACCGATTTTCAATTTTGGAGAACAGTGTTATCACAAATTGCGTGTTCTTCCTGATAATGAAAAAAATTGTACAGGGTGTCATTTGAAAAAAAAAGTTTGGGGTCACTTCCGGTTAAACCGGAAGTGGTGAATTTTCGGTTATGGAGTCAAAATATGCGTATTTGAGTAATATATCGACGTGCCAAATTTGAAACCTGTATCTTCAAAACTATAGAAAAATTGGGGGGCGTACCTCACCTCGTGGTCACCCGGTATGTGGAAGTGGTCTACAGCCTTGATTATTGCCAGTAGTTCCTTTTTTGTTACACAGTAATTGGTAAGTACCTTGCTGTAAAACTCGATTACTTTTCTTTCTGTGTTCAAAACGAACAGGCCTCTTTGACGTGGGAAACTCAACATCGGACTGGAACATAGAGCTACTTTATATTTTCCAAATGCCCGTTCACTTTCGTTGAACCAGACGAATTTGACTCGGTCTTCTGTCAACTTATGTAGGAGTGCCGCAATATCAGCAAATCCTTCTACAAACCGACGGTAGTAGGTGCAGAGACCTAGGAAGTTCCTCACTTCATGTATGTCTTTAGGCCTCGACCAGTCTAGGATCGCCTGTATCTTCCTTCCGTCTGTTCGGATGCCGTCTGATGTCACTGTATGGCCCAGAAAATATACTTCTTTCTGAAACAATGAGCATTTCTGGAGATTCAGTTTCGGATTGGCATTCCTGAATCGTAGGAGTACCTCTCGTAAATTGTGCAGATGTTCTTCAAATGTCTTTCTCATGACTAAAATGTCGTCGAGGTATACTAGGCATTGCATAATCCAAAAGGCATAACAGTAAACTGATAAAGTCCGCTTCCAGTCGAAAATGCTGTCTTCTCCTTATCGTCTTCACGTATGCCTACTTGTCGATACCCGCTCTTCAGATCTCGGGTTGAGAACCAACGTGAACCTGCCAAAGTTATTAATGTGTCCTCTATTCTTGGTAAAGGGTAGCTATCCTTCTTCGTGAAATGATTCAATTTCCTATAATCCACACAGAATCTCATGGATCCATCCTTCTCAGAAACTAACACAACAGGTGCAGACCAAGGGCTCGATGATTCTTCAATGACACCATCTTTCATCATCTTGTCAACAAACTCTTCCACCTCTTGTTGTTTGGCAAACGGAACTCTTCTTGGTGGTTGTCGGATCGGATGGGCTTGGTCAGTACCGATTCTGTGTTTGACCAGGTTACTGCTTCCTGTTGTTGTTGAATTAAAGATGTCGCTTTCACTTCTGATGAAATTTTCAGCAGCTCTCAATTCTGTTGTTGACAAGTGTTCAAATGATTTTTCAAGCATTGTCATAACACTATCTGAGACTTCGTTTTTTTTCATGGTGGTCACCCAAATTTTAATTTGCTACCCATGTAATAGGTTCACAGATTTAGCTCTTATTTCTTCGGGATACATATTGGCAACTCTCGCAGGAATAGCGTGTTTTGTCTTCACCAGGGCTCGTGCAAAAACCAAATTGCTAGGATTTCAACACATGGCTGTACTATTCCAACGCAGTACCCAGGGTCTTCATCTAATTTATCATAAACTACTTTTTCCGGAAATCCAGGAATTTTCACGGTTTTCACTAATCGCTGTTTCACATTCATCGTTCTTTCTGCTGGAGTTATGAGGGCGAATTCTTCTCCGTCAAACTTCATAATCTTCCCTTCATTGTCAAATGAAAACTTGTAGTCACTGATCAAAATCCCAAGTATAAATTAATTTTCTATATCTGTAGCGTACACTGTATTTATAATGATGAGTCGCCCAAGAATCAGTGTGATCTCAGCTTCATCTCGAATAGATGTGTTTTCACCAGTGACTGTTCGAAGCACAAGGTTGGAAGAGATAGGTTTCAGGCTTTCTGGCCGAAGGATGTCACTTCGTACCAAAGAAACTGCAGCACCGGTGTCTGTGGTGCATATGATGTCTATTTCGTTCAATTTTCCTGCAATGGTTTGGCTGTCGGTTGTTCTTGGCCTGTTAATAGGAATGACCCTGGGGGCTCTATTATTGCTAGCCAGCATACGCCTCGATATGTTGGCTAATTCTAGTTTTCCTGTCACCCACTTGAGGACTCGCTGGAAAAGACCTTACCCTCACAGGTGATTGTGACCGTGGTGGCATTCTTACCCTGCAGTCTTTTTTAATATGTCCTAATTTTCCGCATCTACAGTGTGTTTCAATTTACCCGTATTTCTGTGGATTTTGAAAATTGATTTTTTTTTCAATATGTACTTCTCGAAATGCTCTATCTTTTCACGTAAAAAAGTTTCGTCAATCACCTTTTTCACGACCTACTACGACCACAGTTTTGAGTGCGCGTTTTCATTTGAGCCCGATACAGCTGTACTCGATGTTGATCGCCATACCGCAACTCTTATGCAGTAATCAGGTTAAATTGTTTGTTAAAATTGTTTTTTCCGTTAACCAGCTGTCGTCCCCCTACGAAAGACAGCCTAGTTCAAGCGCAGGAGACTAAATATTCCCAAAACCTGACATTAAATCCCATGCTAATGATTTTTGGCACAAATGTAGAGTAACGATAGTACTTTAAGAAAAAAAAATTGTTCTGCACGCGGGCTGCTCCGGAAAGTGTCAAAAATTCCCGGAAAACACCCCAAAATCGATATTTCGTTAATAACGTGATATGAGTTAAGAATTTCGCTATAGTTTTATGGGCAAAGTTGTAGAACGCAAAAATTTTGACAAAAAATGTGTATACATATACAGGGTGTCCCACGACGATTAAGGCAGGGAATATCTGGGAACCCGAGATAAGTAGAGAATCGTAATTTTGGGGTTGCGAATTGAATTGTACAGCTTTTTTTTTGATATTACGTTACCAAAAGAGCTTTCCATTTTCGGTCACGTGACATCAAATTCAAAATTATTGATGGAAAATCCTGTATACTTTGGCATTTTCATCAAAATATTTGTTGATATTATTTATATTGTTGTAGTAGATGTTAAAATTAGCTTTGTTGGTATCAATAATGTTATCCTTTGATCTTATTGCTTTAAAACCATGTATATAGGGTGCGGCACCGAAAACGAAATAGATCGAATATCTTCAAAATACATGTGTTGTTAAGAAAATGCAAAAACACGTCGATATTTAATCCAAGGGGGACATCTTCCTATCATAACCTCAACTGTCATACCTCTCCCCCCACCCCTTGGTCACTATCACCCAAACAATTTGAATAGGGAAAGTAGTAAGTGTGACACACCATTGTAAAGGTAATTTCATAAGGAATTCAGCCATGTCAATTTTCGCTACCCAACTTTCTATTTTGGCGCCCTTTTGCGGAAAAAACAACTGATCTGTATTCCAAATTATGATACTTCATTTGCAAGTTAATTTGACATAAATTCGGTGACAATGCATTAGAAAAAACAAAATGGCGGACAAGATTTAAAATTATGGTCCGATTGGATTCAAACTTGATTAGTGGTTCAGGGTTGGAAATCATAAATTGTTTGTCAATGCAAAAAAAACAATATGGCGGACGAAATTTGTAATTATTGTCCGATTCGAATCAAAATTAGTATGTGGGGATTTTCAGGGTCGGAAGTTATGATTTTTTTGTCGATACAAAAAACAAGATGGTGGGTGAAACAGAACATAATTACAAATTTCGTCCGCCATCTTGGAGCCACCATCTTGTTTTTTTGCACTGAAAACCACCACTTATCAAGTTTGAATCAAATCGGACTATAATTTTGAATCTTGTCCGCCATTTTGTTTTTTTCCTTAGAAAAATTCCATAATGCATTGTCACCGAATTTATATCAAATCAGCTTGCAAATGAAGTATCATAATTTGGAATACGGATCAGTTGTTGTTTCTACAAGAGGGCGGAAATTACTTTCAAAATGATGTGTCACACTTACTACTTTCCCTATTAAAATTGTTTGGGTGATAGCGACCAAGGGGTGGCGGGAGAGGTATGACAGTTGAGGTTATGATAGGAAGATGTGGATAAAAATCGATGTGTTTTTGCATTTTCTTCACAACACATGTGTTTTGAAGATATTCGATCTGTTTCGTTTTCGGTGCCCCACCCTGTATAAGGATCCATATATCTTTATCTATCCTAGAACTTGAAACTAAAATTATACAATCTCCACTTGCAGAATTTTTCCTCGAGTTACTGTTTGAGCTTGGAATCTGTTTCTAAGTTTTGCTGTTGATTTTGTTGATGTTGTTTTTCCAGTTGTTGATGTTTTGATTTAGATTCCTTGGATGACTGTGGTTTCACATTGACCTTTGACTGGGTATTTGTTTAACGTTTTTAGTATTCCATATATTTGCCTTTGTATTATTTGACTTCGAAGTTTCATGAATTTCTACAGTAGGTATTCCAGGGTCCCTTCTAGGTTTTTCTTCCTTTTCTTCTTCGTCCTCGCCTTCCCTTTCTTCGAAGTCTTGCAGATCTTCTGTTTTATATGGCTTGTTATTAATAAATAACTTATTATTTCGTATGTAACTCACAGTTGAGGGATACTTTGTTATTATTCTAGTTAAGTTTTCTTTCAATATTTTTTGTTTCCGCTGCTGAATTTTCGTATAATCATGAGATATGGAGACTTTCGAACTTTTGAGTTTCTTTGTATTTTGTAGTACTTATTAGTTGTTATTTCAAATTTTTTTTTTAAGGAAAATCAGTTCGAAAGCAAATTCTTTTACTTACTCAATAGGGCACCTACAAGTTTTTTCTTATCCAGATATTCATTGATATACTCCACAAATGTGCATATAGCAGTTTCGGTAGATCTCTCGGGATAGAACCCATTTTGTGAATCCTTGTAAAAAAATCTCTTGTACCTACATCGGGCTCGAACCGACTATAACTAAGTTTTCATGCATCCAAATTTTCGGTTTTTCGCAGGAAATTTTAAAGAAATGTCACTTTTTCGTACGGATGATATTTTGAGCGGTTTTCATTTGTGCGAAATGCCTTCACGGAATAAATGAAATATTCAGCTAACTAATTAAGCTGTGATAATTGCAATGTAATTTTCGTAGTTTGAAAATAGGTCTTATCCAATAACGTTTGGGAGCCTTTTTTCTTTTTTTCTTCGATTCAAAATTCCAATACGTTAACAAAATCAGTGAAATATAAAATATTACGGCCTTTCTTATCCTTATATTATTATTAATCATGAGATTGCCATATTTAACATTAAAAATTTTAATATGCCTCGGAACAAATATACATAACCGCACTGATCATTGTTTTCCTTTAAAATTTCGGACAAGTTAACTTTATTTCAACTTCTTGAATTTATTTGTAACTTCAGTTAAAATTTGCCGCCACGAAATATATTTGAACAGCTTTTGACAGATTTCGTACGAAAAATGAATAATTCGTGTACATGAAAACTTTGCTTATCGCTATGCTGGAGTTTCGAACGGCCTGTGCATCAGACCGCTGAGCCACCGGCCATTACTAGACCAATCTTGATTTCTTCAGGAAATATGTTTGATGGTAAACAGCACACCTTGATTTAGTGTATGGTGAGCTCGTCTTGAATTTGCAGCAATTTGCCGCACTGCGGGCGTGAAGGGCCTATTGACCACCAGGTAGTCCACCAAACACTGGATATAGGACGCGTGTTGTCTCGCCTACTCGATCCTAGCTTCCATCTTGTGAATGCGTTGCTCATCCCTCCTCTCTGCTTGGTACAAGGTTTGAGCGGCGTCATAAATGGCAGAGTTGCCCTGGGATTCCGAACTTTCGATTCGATCACGAACGAACGAACGATCAACGATTCGAACTTCAGACGAAAAGAAGTAATCCTCGGGTATTCTCGGTACTTGATGAAAATGGAGGTAACATGATCGTAGATCGTAGAAAAGAAGAATAAATGAAAAAATGAAGTAGCATTAAGGTATGTAATTGAATTTAATATCCAGAATAAGTTTTTGGCATAGCAAACGGAAAGATGAAAATTAAAAGTGAATTAAAAAAATGTGGACAAACCGGGATTCGAACTCAGGTCCTCTTGGTTTGATTGGAAAGTTCCTGTAAAAAACTACCTAAATGACATTCTTGGACGATTCGACTGTAATAATTGATTCCCAATAAAATCGTCGGGTGATTTCGGTACTCGATCAGTCAACACAATAAAATCAACATGGAACGGTAAGATGATGAATTAAACCGCATTAAACATAAAATTCTGAATTGATAATTGACATTCTCGATATTCTCAATATATTTTATTCAATCTGCTAGTTTTTTGTGATTTTAAATTTACATTATTAGTTGAAGGAGTCCAGAGTATTGATTGAACATTTTATTGTGTGAAGGAAATTAATTTCTTGAATGTTTGTTTTTGCGATTAATTCTACCTTGTATAGGTAGGTACCTAAGGCAAAGAATATCTACATATATTCTTTGCCTAAGGTTTCTTTGAATCTAAACAAGAGTAACAAGAGGAGAGGTATTGTACTGAAATTGCTAATGTATTAAATAGGTGCAAGTTTGTTACAACTTTCATATACCTACTCTGCAAGTTTGCTGTAAGAAATTTGTAATCACTGCGCAAAGTAAATGTTCTATTCAGAAAACATAAGCAAGTTATATTAGGGGCAAGTTTTCATGATAGGTAGGTGTACCTCTTCCAATTCCAATTAACGTTGAAAAGATAATCATGACCGTTGTTTATTGTTTAAGAAGTCGAAATGCATTTATAGAGGGTTTGGAAATCGTTTCCGATTGTCTACAATTTCACTGAATTTGTTAGACAAATTGCCTGACTATTTCTGTAATCATTCATCCGCTGTTTTTGGAACATTTAAAAAATAAAGAAATCTGTAATAGATAACCTATACCATTGTTTAAAAAACAATGCCTATATCTCTATTTAATACTTTTGAAGTAGCCTCTTCTTTCATTGCAGTGAATAAATTATACCTATTACTGGCATAAAATTTGATATTGCAGTAAACCGGGATAGGTACCTATACCTAACTGGCCTAACTAGATAGATACTCTATAATAATATTAATAATTATTGTACTGCAGTTATGTACACACTACTCCTATTATTATCATTATAAGATGTATCTTTAATTGTTTATGTATATCTTTGTTAGGAATCCATTCTCGCATAGTGTAGGTTTCAGTAATTCTGTTGCTTTTTCTGTTGAAATTTAATTCAAAGTAATATGTACATTTGGTGCATACTTATTTGTATATCATTATAGGTACCTACATCCTATTCCTCGAACTCGTTAATAATATTAAAATATTCCCAAAAAATATGTTGTAATATGGTACCTTGAAATAATAATAATAAAAAAATTGTTAATGTTTCCGTCAACCTGCTGTACCTTTACGAGCACAACCTTCAGAAATCTTCGAAAGAATTCCCCATTTTTTTCAACAGGGTAATCTATCGCCACTTAGCTATGCCCTTTTCCCCATGAAATTCATTATCAACTCCCAGTAAACTTTTGGGTTGCTCTGAAAGCTATTCTGAATAAAAAATCCCTACTGCAGAAGTATGGATCATAGGTAAATAACGGGATGGAAACAAATACACAAGCAATAATGACCACTAATAAAAAGAGCAACACATATCAGACCAAGATAGATATACTGACGACAAGAAAATGTTATCGTCAACTAATCGTAAAATGTAGGCAATTTGCAACACATTTACGATCGTCACATAGGCACTTTTTGTCAACTAATCGTCAAAATGTAGGCTATTTGCAACACATATACGATCGGCGTATAGGCTCGGAATCGTCAAATTCGTGAAAACGACACGATTCATGCTCGATCGTGACTTCGGAATCCCGGCCTTGATCTGCCAGAAGAACGTCCCTCATTTTATTTGTCCACTTTAAGCGTCCGTTGTCGTTGCGGTCGTCTCTAAGTGGCAATCCATTGTCCTAGACCCCACCACCTTGCCTTTCACCCCTATTCCGAGAGGGTCGGTTGGTGGGGCCTCTTCCTTGTCTGTTCGGAACCGAGTAGTACGCTATACCGGGGGGTTAGCCTTGTATACCAACGGCCGACATCAGAGGGAATGAGTATTCCCTAAAGGGTGCGCTTGGAAGTTTTGTGATGTTTGGCACTGAAATGGCGAGTAAAAACATTACTTTACATGATGTTTATAATTCAAAATTTCTGTGTATTAGGAAGGGCCCGATTACATCATAAAATTGGATTTTATATACATACATTTTGAAATAATCTGACTTTGATAAAGCGTTGGACAAAAAGGACAAAAAGGATTTCAAGAATCAGTAGGTTTTTGCAAATGTATTCTTCTTGTTAAACGACTGCATCATGGGCAACCCTCAGAAGTCTTCGGGAGACATGTGCGAACTAGGAAAAATATTAGGCCTTACTTTTTAATGTGATCTCACACATAATGTGTGTGTTGGCATTATTTGACTAGGGTCCAGTATGAAAGCATAACCATTAATAAACTGAATTAGTTACGTGAGTTTTCGTTTCGTGAAGTGGAAAACGAAGTTTTAATTCAATACTGCTAATAATACTTCCTGGTCTGTATAGAAGAAAATTTGGAATTTTCCCATGCTGATATCGATTGGATCGATTACAACATTCCACCAACACCACAGTCTTCATTATTTCTCTCACCAAATCCAAAAGAGAAAACCATTTAGGCGTGTTGTCATCATGACAACCTATTTTTAAATTGAAAAATCCAAGGTTATATCACGACAACAGACTTATGCACTCACTTCAGAATACAGAATGAATTAATAATCATCACAATGCTAAAAACTTTTCATCTGGATATTGGTTATCGCAAAACATTTAGATGGAAGACGCACGTAGTCTCATGGAAAATAACTTTGTTTGTCGCCCCATCAACTGACAGATTATGTCACTGACAGTGCTCTATTCTTCTTCAGTTGATGTTTGCTCTCCAGTGTTGCATATTTCAGACTGTTTTTGATATTATTTAAGGGAAGTAGACGGAGCTGCCGACCCATTACCTGGCATTTTACTGGATTTTTTTCGACGGAGCTTGATGCAGTTTCGTGGCCGATGACTGAGCCAACATTTTCGTTGGCTTCTGAATCCACATCCACGTGCTCGCCAACAGACTTTTTAACATGGTGATCGCACTATGAATGAAGAATGAAAACTCCTGTCTCACTCAACACATTTTTTTGCCCTTAATATGATTCTATTGCACCGTTATTCTTACACCGGCGCCATTTTGATACGATTTAGTAAGGCTCCCATCATCTTTAGATTCCATACATAACTCTATTACTTCTGAAGGTTCCTCTAAGGGTGAAGCCGGTTAAAGGTATGAACAAATTTTGAATAAAATTAATTTCAAACAAATATCCCAGTTTTTTTTTATGTTAATCTTTACTGAACCCTCAAAACTCAAAGAAATTGTTCTAGCCTGGGACTCTACCTTAGGTAGAATTTTCTTAAAATATTTTGGGTACCCAAGTGTTTCATGTGAAATAAGCAAGTTGACTGCTACCATTGAACTAATGGAAAGTTAGAGGAAGATGAACATTTTTAGTTGTAATAACCATTCAAGTAATGGAAACCACCCAAAACACCACTGTACTGTACGCTTCTTTGAGCTTTTGAGGCTGCCAACTTTGTTGGCGAAACGTGCGTCGAGTGATATTGACGTCTTTTTGTTATTATGGATAGTTTCCATTTCTTGAATTCTATTCACACCAAAAGTTTCAAATATCCATTTATTTGTAATAACGACATCAAAAAGCCCGAATCCACGTTTAAATTTTTTATTTTCTCCGTTGTAATGCTAATCAACGCACTTGTGAGAGACCATCAGGGCTGCCAGTGAGTCACTATTGGTCACTATTTTAAAATCGTGTCACTTTTCTCACTATTTTCGAAATTTGGTCACTATTGTCACTAATTCAGAGCTCAGAAGTGATTAGAATAGAGGTGCTCGTTAGAATACCTTGCATCATTGAATATTTAGAAATGATAAAGAAATACCTCGTACAAAACAATTACCAAACATCATTAGTCAAAAAAATACTGAGCGAAAAACAGAACCCTGAAAAAACGAATAGAACAACAAAATCGACTTATAACAAAATACATTTAAAAAATCTTTCAGAAAGACTTGCAGCAGTTATTGAAGATGGACATTCAAAAATAGCGTTTGAAAATAAAAATACCATTGGAAGACATTTCTCTTCATACCAAAAAACTCCCCTAGATTACATCAAATGTGGTCAACCAAATTGAGTGTTAGAATTGCCCTCAGGGCTATATAGGACATACTAAAAGTTACCTGTAAAAATGGATAGCGGATCACGAAAGAGATGCAAAAAACTAAATGTCAACAACTCTACCACTCTGGTTGAACACATCACAGAAAAAGGTCACAGTTTTAACTTTATAACACCCATCGTTTTTGATACGCAACCCTTTTTATCTAAAGGACTACTCAGTGAAATTATTCCCCTATTCAAACATAACAGTGTCAATACCAGAAGGAATATTGAAGGTTCAATCACAATATTTTTTAGTTTGAAGTTAATCATATACTCATGTCTTCGATGTTTTTATTTCCCCTTCTTTTTGGGCCCTTTTTATATAACTTTCAGAAAAAAAAAACATTTGTACTTGGCTCTCAGTATTCGTGTATGTGTTAATGTTTTAATTTTTCAAAGATTCTTAAAAAATCCGTTTTGAAATTATTCCAAGCATTTTAAGTAGATTAAAACAAAATTTTCGTCAGTCTTCCTGAATATCCAAACTTTCATTCTTTAGTTTAGTACATCGTGGCAAGTAAAACAAATTTTCAAAGAAAAATCCGTTGTTACGGAACCCTGATGATGAATTAAATATAGTTCGAAACGTTGGCCCAAAAAAAAGTTTTTCTTTCCAAAACTTAACTTGAATGCTGGGTAAAAATTTCAGTGAATTTTTAATTACAATGTTCAAAGTACAGATTACTTTAATCTTGATAAATATTCTTATCCTTTTATTGTAGTATTTGTCTTGTCCTTCATTTACTTCCCATATTCCAAACATTTCTCATTAAAATACTGCAAATAAGCTTTGATGAAGGAAAATATGACCAGCTTCCATAAAAGTTCCTCAATTGGTTGGGAAAATGTCACTATTTAGACAAAAAAGTCAATATTATGTCACTATTTCTGTGAAAGATAAGTCACTATTCTACTATTTTTGGCACTCTGAAGGGCTGGCAACCCTGGAGACCATGCATTTATGAATAGTCAAAACTGCAGAGAAACAAGAAATATGTAGATCTTGCTTTCCTTAGAATAATATCGTCATAAAAAATGTGTTCTTGATTTCAGTGAACTACAAAGTAGAGCTGTACGATCCTAGAAGTGGTGGATTCATGCCATCATCTGCTGGAATTGGTATGCACGTAGAAGTACGGGATCCTGACGACAAAATTATTTTATCAAGGGTATATAGTGCCGTAGGCAAAATCTCCTTCACATCTCATATTCCTGGTGAACATGTGATCTGTATGTATTCCAATAGTTCAGCCTGGTTCAGTGGTTCTCAGTTGAGAGTTCATTTGGACATACAAGTAGGAGAGCATGCCATAAACTACGGAGAGGTTGTTCAGAAAGAGAAATTGTCTGAACTTCAATTGCGAATCAGGCAACTATTGGATCAAGTTGAGCAAATTACGAAGGAACAGAACTACCAAAGGGTATGTCAAGCATAAATTCATGATGATTTTATCAATTCTAGTTTCTTCAAATATCAGGTTTTTCTTACAAATCGCCATAACAACATCTTTTACTGCATTACGTTTCTGATTTTGCCGATGCAAACCGCCCTGAAACTAGTTTCGAACTTGATAAACAAGATAACATACAAAGCAAGCTTTCAGAAAACTGTTGGTTTATGGTTTACCAGTTGGTTTATTTGATCTCCAACTGATTATAAGCCTTGTCCAGCTACATACACTTATCCGCAAACAAATGTTTGTAAACATGTGCCTGCAAACACAGTACCTATACATTTGTATTAAAACATGTTTTTTTTTGACAAAATTTCAATGGAGGCTTCCAATATCGTAAAATATGCACTTTTTTCACTTGACGTAATGGAGGGCAATTTATAATATAGTCCTAACCATTCATTAACTCTAAATTTTGAAAAACTGATTTATCAATATTGAATACGTGAGTTCCGTATGCATAAATTCAAACGCTCCTCAGCTGTGACGACATTGTCTTCATGTGATACGATTGGCTGAAGTTTGGGATTGCGCGGACAAAGCCGAGAGTGACTGACGGACGCCGCAGTTGCCAAGTCTTTGTAAAATCTAGAAAGTAATTACGTGCAAATTGAACTTAATTTATTAATGGCTATTCTCAAGTTACCGTGAACATGAAAATATTTGAAGATTAGGAAAGAACATATAGGTATGCTGTCATGTTCCAGTCGAGCAGATACAACCACATAGTTTGTCAGAGAATATAGCAGCTATTTTCAGTAACATCCTAATAAATAAATTCAGTAATCGTAATATATTTCATGTGATAATCAATATTTATTGAAATACAGTGATCTGAATGTAATCTTGGTTGAAGTTAGTATTATACTCTATCTGAAAATATAACTGCAGACGTGGAGATATGGCAACGCTTTCAGGAACATTATTTATTTTATCTGCAAGGCGAACATCACGAGTATATCCAATCAAAATCTCTCGCGTAAGTAGGTACGTCACGTTCCCGCCTCTTCTGGTCGTTTGAATTCGGTGGTTAATTTTGGCGTTTTCAATAATTTTTATCTTGATAAATTGATGAAAAAAAAAACGAAAACTGAACACAAGGTACTTATGAATGCACTATATCGAAATATAGTTTTTCTGAAAATGACTGGAAACCCCCATTCTACTGGTTTGCAATTGCGTCCACATCAACACTCTAAACATGTCGCTAAGTAGTGAAGCAGTGGCGGGAATTTGTGCTGCTATACATTTTTTACGTAAAAAAAGTAAAGGAAACCAAAACGTTGGTGGGTACGCGAACTTCTGCAAAACGGAATAGAACATTCGTTAAACTTGTTGCGAGACCTGAAATTAAGAGATGGAGCTGGAATTGAAAATTTCATAAGACTGATACCTACTGATATGGAGATATTAATCCAACTGATTGGTTGGACCATGTATTTGCAGACAATTTACAAAATATAGAGCAGCCAAAATTGTGTGCATTTTTTGTAACATATTTGGTAAACTACAATAAAAGTCTTACCTCAAATATTTCCTCTTCATGCACATCTGTTGAACGATTACATCTAGGCTCATACCCTTGCAGTAAAAATAATAGTGTCTCATAGCCAAACTTGCTTGGGGTATGCCCTACTTCGTTCAATGCCTGAATCTTTTCAATGTCTGTTGCATTGACGTTGTACTATTTGAAAGCATTTCATATGGATCTACTTTTTTATTTCGATTTTTATTTTACACACACTTACTTCCCATAAGCATGGTATACTGTGCAAGACTTCAATTAAAGAAATACTTTTTTCTTGGTTCCACATTTTCAGATCACCTGCATATATTTCCAATCACAAATTACCAAAAATATAAAGTTATGCCGCTACCGTTGACACTGCCACTTCGAGTATAAAAACATGTATTTTCTAGCCTGGACGGAAAACGTATTTAATCCAAGTAACTTTCCCCACTTTTCTGTAATCTTTGACAGTTACTGTTTCTCCCGGTACACACTGCACTAATCGCCTTCCTCTAAAGTACAATATTTGTTTATTTTGTTGACTAGAACGCGACTTTTAACAACATTATTTGGATTTGGTAATAATGCATCAAAACGGATTCGTAGTTTTCTCCCAAACATTAGTTTCGCGGGGTTAATTTTTGTAGTGCAATGGGGTGTGTTGCGGTAATCGATTAAAATATTGTTCAATACTAAATTTATATTAGACTGACTATTCTCACACAAAGCATTCAAAAGTGCGTTTTTCGTAGTTCTTACGCAATTTTCTGCCGCACCATTAGAGAAAGGGTGGAACGAAGGTGTGGTTATATGAAGTATATTATTTTTTGTTGAAAATTGTTCGAACTCTTGCTAGCAAACAGACGTACCATTGTCTGTTACGATTTGTTTTGGTTAACTTTTGTTAAAAGGATTATTCAGTGGAGTAAATCGGTGAACACTTGAAATAATTCAAATATAAACTTATAATATCGTGTACCAAATACTTTTCAACTTTATTTATTATTAACAACTGAACATCATAAAACAATATACTTCAATTGTAATATAGGATAACTACAGAGTAAATTCAGTTCTTGTTCCAATAAACTCCCTAGAACTGAATCGTCTTCAAACCCATATTACTTGACAAAATAATATTTTCTTCTTTCCTACAGACTCGGTTAGCATATCAGCCATCATACCATCGGTTTGAACATATTTCAACTTGATCAGCCCATCACTGAGTTTTTCACGAAGAAAATGTTTGGTGTTTGGTGCGCTCATGATTTGTACTACTCGTGGAAAGTTGAATTGCACTTTTGTTATCATCATAAATTACTACAGCAGGAAAACTTTTCTTGAATATTTCCTCTTCCAGTGCTTTCAACCAAAGTGCTTCTTGCAAGGCTGTTGCAAGAAACATATATTCAGATTCTGTAGTAGAAAGCGCTACCGTAGGTTGTCTGTTACAATTCCATGAAACTACTCCTGATTGCATGATGAAAACGTAACCGGTTGTAGATTTCCTTTCATAAGGATCTGCTGCCCAACCAGCATCACAGTAGCCTATTATTTCAGTATTTCCTTTCATATCATAAACAAGTTTGGCTGCCGTCCAATGTGTTTTACCAGGGGTGGTATTTCATGTACCATAGAATTCTATAGTCGACAGTATTTTATTCCTATTGTATTTTATAAATTTATGTGCCCATTTATAATAAAAATAACTGAGAAGATACTTTTAATTCTCTAACTTTATTTCTATCAAATGAATACCTCAAAAATTGTGGTTATGCAGGTCATGCTCACGACATTCAACTTCAGCAGCGTTAACAGTGTTGCCAAAACGTTTTTCATATATTGCACAGAACACAGAACGTTAACAATAGTTAAATGGATTACCAGCTCTTATACCAAATACCAACACCCTTACTTAATTCATTTAATGCAAAGTAATATTTATTTCATGTCCATTGCAGCAATACAGTATTTATGTTTTGGTCCCGGCAAAACTTTTGTTAATACATCGGCAATCATATCGCAATCAGGTAAATATTCAACCTGAACCACCTTTTTCTCAACTCATTCTCGTATCTGATAAAATTTGACGTCGATATGCTTGCTTCTGCTATGTGATATTTGATTTTTACACAATTTATTCGCACCTTGATTGTCATTAAAAATTGTAACAATTTCTGAATTTAACTCTGCTACGAGACATTTCAAAAATAAACATTCCTAGCCACACTCACTAATTGCAACATATTCTGCAAATGTTGTACTATCGGCTACAGTTATGGACCGCTGTTTTTATAGATTTCCAACTAACAGCACCTCCTGACATTTTGAATATATATCCAGTAAAAGACCTCCTATCCACAATACAACTACCATAATCAGCATCTGCATAGGCAACTAGATTACAGTTACTAGTTTTACAAAAAGTGATACCTAAATTCAAGTACCTTAGAATTCTCTTGGCAGCAATAAAGTGTTCTTCAGAGTTACAGCTATTAAATTGACTTAAATAACTAACGGTAAATGAAATATCTGGCCTTGTAGCAACTGCAAGATACATTAAAGCACCAATTAGTTTTTGATACAGTGGATTTTGTCCAACAATTTGAGGTTTATCTAATTTAAGGCTATTTTGAAAAGGTGTACAAACAGGTTTAGAATTTTCCATTTCAAATTATTTGATGATATCATTGGTATAATTTTCTTGGTCTAATTTAAGAGTATTTTGTTCTCTGTTACGAGTTACTCGCATACCCAAACATTCACATACAGGTCCTAAATCCTTAATTTTGAAACATTTGGAAAGTTTTTCTTTAAAAATTTTAGTTTCATGGATAGAATTTGAAAAGATATAAAAATCGTCTACATGTAAACCAATTACGATATACCCTTTAACAGTATTTTTTATATACACACATGGGTCGAATTTAGACCTAATAAATTCATTTTTCACTAGAAAACTATGAATTTTATCATTCCATGACTTGGCTGCCTGTTTCAAACCATAAAGTGATCTGTTCAGCTTACAAACTTTATTTTCTTTACCCTTATCAATATAACCTGGCTGTTCCATATATATTGTTTCAACTAGGTCCCCATTCAGAAAGACAGTTATCACATCTATGTGATCAATTTCCAAATCTAGTTGAACACTCAGAGCAAACAGAATTCTCAAAGATGAAAGTCTTATAACAGGCGCAAGGTCTGGTCATAGTCTCTACCAGGCACTTGAGTAAAGCCTTTGGCCACAAGCCTGGACTTGTATCTCTTTGTACCGTCTAACCCCCTCTTTAATTTATAAATCCATTTACATTGGACAATGTTTTCATCTGATGGTCGTTCCACTAGATTCCATGTTGTATTTTCAACAAGAGATTTCATTTCTTCATCCATCGCTTCTACCCACAGATTCCTATAAGATCTAGAGCAAGCATCATCATATAGCTAAAAATGAGTATTCGAAATTTTCATCACGATTTGGCCTTCGTAAACGACTAGGGTATCTACCCCCAATGTGAGTTTGTTCAACACTATGCATTTCCAAATCATCAGTTTCTGATTTATCATTTTCAAGATCTTCATCACTGGACCTTGTCTCTAATGATTCCCTACTTGAACCAGAATCTGAAATATCTATTACTTCAGCGGATTCTTGTAGCTGAACATTCACAACAGTAGAATATTCGGTTTCTTCATTGACGTTGTTGTGAATAAGTTCTTTACTAGAAATAGTATTTGGTGCCGATTCAATAAATTCAACATTTCGGGGAATGATTATCTTTCTTGGATTTTCAACTTCAACCAATCGATACTTTGGTATTCGCACAATACCCAACAAAAATCATAGAAGCTGATCTTTCATCCAGCTTGCTACGCCTTCTTTCTTTTGGGATATGTACCTGTGCTTGGCACCAAAATTTACGCAAATGAGATATAAGTATCAAGTTTTTCATTAGTCCATGCTTCTTCAGGGACTACACCCTCTACTGCAGCAGTAGGACACAATTTTTTTAGATAGATAGCAGTGGTCATTGCCTCTGCCCAGAATCTTTTGTCCAAGCCTGACTCAAAAAGCATACACCTAACTTTCTCTCCAAGAGTACGGTTAGTGCGCTCAGCTACCCCATTTTGTTGTGGAGTAATTGAAACGGTTTTCTGGTGTTTTATGCCATTAGCAAGTAAATAACTTTCAAATTCTTTGCTGGTATATTCACCACCGTTATCAGATCTTAAACATTTGATTTGTTTACCTGTTTGCTTTTCTACCAAAGCTTTGAATTCTAAAAATTTTGAAAAAACCTGGCTTTTATTACTAATGCAGTATCCAAATACTTTTCTACTGTAATCATCAACAAAGATTAAGGTATAATATGATCCACCCCAGGATGCAACATCCATGGGTCCAGACAAATCGCTATGTACGAGTTCTAATAATGATTTAGCTCTCTTACCTTTATTTTTAAATGGTTTAATAGTCTGTTTACTCTCAAGACATGTGATACATGACTTATATTCATTTTCTGTAAACTTGATACCTTCGACCATGCCTCTTTTCAATTGATTCATGCATTTTCTAAAGAGATGACCAAGCCTTTTGTGCCAAAGTTCTTGTTCAGAAATATGTCCTGCTGTTAATGCCCTCACTGGTTCTGGGCAGTACAAATCCAGCATATATAAACCATCTTTCTGAGTACCAGTTGTCTGAATGATGCCATCTACAGAGAAATTACATCTATCATAAATTTTGCATGAAACGTCATCAAACAAGACATGATATCCCTTCTGAGTTAATTTTGAAACAGACAGCAAGTTAATGGAAAGGGAAGGTACATACATTACCTTAGTTACAGTTTTTGTATCCTTATAACCACTAATATCTAAATCAAGGTCAACTTTACCAATTCCTTGAGATTCAACTAGAGAGTCATCGGCAACAGAAATCTGAATTATAGGATCACAGTCGTCCAAATCAGACATCACTTCTTTGTCCCTACTCATGTGTGACGACGCTCCTGAGTCAATTACCCAGTCAGATATTGATGCCTTCCTGGTATATGACTTTGTAAGTAAGGTTCTTTGCTTGATTTGGCTTCTCGCATCAGTTTCACGGAGTTTTGAACAACCGGGCATCTTGTGAGAAGGATCACCACAATTATAACACTTAATGGGCTTCTTAAAAGCTGAATTACTTGAGGTTCTTCTTCTTTTACTCTACGCCGTTCACTTTCACTAAGCAGCGCTATCTTCACCTCATCTGAAGTGATCTTATCTTTAGCCTGCTGGTTTATTGAAGATACTAAGGCTTCATATTCTCTGGAAACACCATTCATCATAATGAATGCCACCCATTTATCTTCCATTGGCTCACCAAGGTCTGTCAATTTTTGAACAGTAACCAATACTTCATGAATGTATTGTTCCATGGTGGAAAATTTTTCTTGTCGAAGTCCAAACAGCTTGCGAGTCATTTCAAAGACAGTGGCCATGCTGTGTCCTTCAAAAGCATTTTTCAAGTTATCCCATGCTTCTTTTGCCTTTGTAGCATAAACATAACAGTTTTGCTTAACAGATAAACATATCTTCGCCAATGCTCTGTTGTCTCTATCCATATCGGCAGGTGTGGTAGGGGTTAATGTCCCATCCACATGGCTGTACAATTCTTCTAAAATAAGGCTCATCCTCATAGCAAACTTCCAACTGGCATAATTCGTTTGGCCATCTAGTTTCTATATTCGGTACCAATGTTGTTACAGCTACCGGCTGGGAATAGGTAACAGCCGAAGTACGAAAGTGGGAGTCTGGGTGGTGACGCTCATGATAGGTTAAAGTTAACTTTATCTCTCGGAATGTGAACACTGTAACTTGATGCCACTTATTATTGTTCTGGGCCCATAACCTGTTAGGCAGTGTTATAATAAAAATAACTTAGAAGATACTTTTAATTCTCTAACTTTATTTCTATCAAATGAATATCTCAAAAATGGTGGTTCTCTCTCTCTCTCTCCAACTTCTTGGATGTAGCTTCCTTTCGGTGCTATTATCCAGCTCTCCCCTTATTGCGTCCGTAATAAGGGCTTCGTCCTCTGAATACAGAAGTCTTGCTCTCGGCAATACTGTATCCAAAGTAGTAGGTCCTTTAGGTTCACTGGTTCAGTATATTTGGTATCGGGTATAGGCGCTCGTCAGGTGTCTCTTGTGCTAAAAATTGTTAGTAGGAAAAACATCACAAACATGAGGATCGGAACGATGAATAGGATATAGCTTGTAGGTGTAAATAAACAGATTGTCGAAAAGACTTGTTAAATATGAGAACCTCAATAAACATATATGGGGTTCTCATTCCTTTTTGTACTAGTAAAAAGTAGAAGTCATTATTAGAAACAGCATTAATCGGACATTCAAGGAATATGTGATTTAGATCTTCAAGCCTACCACATTCACAATAAGGATTATCTTTTATGCCTATTTTTCCATAGGTGTTCTTTAGTCAAACAATGCCCTGTCCTCATTCTTATTATTGAAGTTACATGTCTCCGGCTCATATACGACACCCTGAAAAACCACCTCTCCAAAGGAAATGTGGGTTGGATCTTTGAATACTGTAAGCCTTTAACCTCAATATCTTGCTCCCATTTGTTGTAAAATTCATATGTAATGTTTGTGCTTAACACTGGAAAAAACCCGCTTTTATCTTTTTTAATTTTCAGTGGAACATTGAGTGTCGAACCTATTTCAGCCAATTGATCCGCTTTATCATTTCCCTCTATATCTGAATGTCCAGGAACCCATGCAAATTTAAACACGATATCTTTTAATGATGCCATATATGCCATTTGTTTAATGTTCATTGTGAGATAATCAATGTTAAGTGACTTATCTTTATTTTTAATTTTGCCCAGAGCACTTTTTGAATCAGTGATGATAAAAATTCTAGACATATGTTTCTCGAAACAAACAATCATTGCTTGGTGGATTGCAATAATTTCCGCCTCACAGATGTTGGTACAATCTTTGAGTCTAGCTGAATAAGAAAAATTTATCTGAGGTATGTAGATACCATAACCAACCCTTTCACCAGTTTTCGATGCATCCGTAAATACAAAATTAAAATTCTCCTTGTTAGTGTCCTCAAATACTTTGAACTTTTGTTTAGAGCTATAATCATATTTCTTAAGACCCGTGTTTACGAAAATTGGTTGATAAAGAAGAATTTCCATGTCAAAACTGTAACACGGTATAATTTCATTTGTATAAATGTCTGGTTGAAATGGTACTGTTCTGTTTAGTGGTTCTACCAATAAGTGAACCTCTTTCGCCCGCCAATATCCTGTCTTATTATCACAAATGATTCGCAAGGTACGTAAAATATACAAAATTGGTGGATTATGATCTAATTTACTAAAAATTAATTTTGAGGCCAACCATTTCCTTCTGAATTCGAGGCTCATCTCTCCTGATTCCCCCAATAATGCAGTAATAGGTGTGGACCGCATAGTCTCGGTAATGATCGTCATGCCCTGATTATGTATTTTATTCAATTTACCTAAACATTTCTTTGAGCTAGGCCTAAACAAGATGCTCACATAATCCAAATGTGCCTTGACTATACCATTGAAAGCCATAATCAGCTCCCCACCAAACTCTACAAAGCGTTTTGCGTTTCTTTATAATTATAATAAAAGATTTTTATGAGAATGTTTCCTCCTCATTACACAATCTGGCCAATGGACATGATATGCAGATGTTTCCTAGAGCAGAGTGACTAGTTATTAGTCCTATCACAAGCCTCCGATGATTCCTGTTAAGTTTAACGATTTCAGATATACCATTTTGGATCCGATTACGCTCTGCATCTACTGGAACGTGGTAATAGTATGACTAAGGTTGTTGAGTGGTTCACTCTCTCAAAAATGCGAAAAATGAGGAAAATGGAAAAATCATAAGTTCATAATAAGTAATTAATATTCCATATAACTAAGCCTGCTTTGATGAGTTTAGAAAATCCTGATGAAAATAACATAGTTATTGAAATGCACATCTAGAAATTAAATTAATTGTGTGGTGAAGGGTAAAAATACTTCTTCTCATTGGTTCACTCTGTTTGATGGCCACTTACAGTTGTTTTCGTTATGCAGAATGCAGTTTTCGTCGTTTGCGTTATGGACCACAAAACTTCTCAGGCCAGGAGTCTCTCACTGTGCGAGACTATAAGAATATGTTGTATTTGTTCTTTGGTATTTACTGGCACTTCTAATACTGAATTCAGGAATGATAGAATGTAGAACAATCTAAGTAGAAGAAAAAAATCTCTGATTTTACATTTTAGTCGGCCGTGTAACACAAAACTAGCCACTAAAACACAAGCGTACAAATCTGACCTCGTCTTTCAAAGAGGCAGTAACATGAATCACAACAAGTCTATTTTTGAAAATTTGTCACTACCGTGTAACTCGGAAAAAAGATATTCGATTCGAGGAAAAATCACCACATATACGTAGTTTTCCGTTAGGTTTCAGCAGTGGTGCAATTGGTGTACCCCACTCTGAGAACTCTACAGGTTCCAGAACTTTATTTTCAACTAATCTATTGATTTCTTCCTCTATTTTGGCTTTAAGGCGAATGAAACAGGCCTGACTTTGAAAAATGTTGGTACTGATTCATATTTAACCCATTATTGAATGCTGTGTTTATTAAATGTATGCCTTGTAATAAATCAGAGACATTGTTAATCTTAGAAACAGGTGCATTTTTTGTGTACTGTACATTTGGTTGCAATAAAGCTGATTATCGGAATGGATTTTACCTATGACTAATTTTAGAGTGTGCTACCAATTAAAGGTGGACCCCCATTTTTTATTACATAAACCTTGCTAAAAACTTACTAATTTTGCTCATAATATACATTCAACTTCAAATAACGTATTGGTTCGAAAAAAACTCTGACGTAATCACGTAAAGTTATATCATTTTTGTAAAGAGTTTTCTCTTTAAAATGTTTCTTATAGACATTTTCCGATATTGCTGTATGAGCAAACCCTGAGTCGGAGAACACACATATTTTCAGAACGTACTAATTCGTACCAAGAAACTATCCGATTTCACTTTTTCAAATCATGTCTTGTTCAGAAACGGACATTAATATACTGTACTTTTTCCAACCGTACAATGCCATACTCCACTTCATCAGACAGTGTTTTACTCGACTGGACATTTGCAGAAAAATATCAACTGTACATTCCTGTATTCTGATTTCGACATACCTGTAAATGATCCGAATGAGATTTTCAAAGAAACTTATTGTTTCTGAAATGGCTTTTTTAAAGTAGTGTAAATCCTCAAATTCGTACATCCTCCGATTGATGTTTCACAATACCAGCATTTCGAAATACCCATACATATCCATAATAGGACAAACACCGATTGCCCATCTTAGCTTAATCTGCTATCTATCTAAACCGCCAAAGTAGCCGACCGGTACATCGACATACTGTACATTGCTAGACTGATGTCACTTTCGAACAGTGTTCCCGGTGCTTGCAATTCGAAGGGAAATTGAAGAATTGTTAATTTATAATGGAATATAATCTGTTATTATAGTCAATACTTTAACGTTAATGTTAGTAACCTGTGGTAGAAGTCCATTGTGTCTCGAAGTGGAGTGGTATAGATTCACGATGCAGAAAAACTCAAAGTCATCTCCTCAAATTTAATATAACCGCCAAATTTTAGTGATGTTAGAACGATAAAAAACTATCGATCAGTACAATGGTTTCATAGTAGTACATGTTTCGAACCTATATAGGTTCATCATCAGCTAAGTTTAAAATTATGGAGAGAAAATTATGTAGAAACTTTTAATGAAATGGGACGAGTGTCACCACATATTCCCACTAGGGGTTATGTGGGCATTAACAAAGTTAAGTGTTTAATTACATTTATAAAAAAAGTGGTGATAAGGGAGGCTTGGAGCCTGTATCCCGGTTTTCAAAATAAATAAGGGAGGCTTAGAGCCACTGGAATATAGGGATATATTGCAGTAAAAGGCACCTATACCTACCTAGCTAGGTATAATACTCTATAATAATATTAATAATTATTATACTGTCGTTATGTTTACTACTACTATTATCTTTCATAAAACTCGCAATTTTCATTATTGCTGGAGCTTTCAACCAATGAGACTCTATTTGACAGCTGAGTAGTCTTATCTATTGATAGAAAACTCGTGCAATTTATTGAATGCAATAAAAATTGCGAACTGTAAAGCAGCTCTAAGAAGTATCTTTAAGGAGCAGACTATCAAATGCATAATTTTCAGTAAATGAGAAAGTCTACTATGAAGAAACGAATACGTTTCGGTGAGATTTAAAAAAACTCTTTTTGATAGCCAATCCAGGAATTTGAAAAATGATTCCATAATGGACAAAACTCATTTTGGATGTCTGCTCCTCAATTGTTAATTTATATCTTTGTCATGAATCCATTCTCGCGTCTTAGTGTTTCTAGTAATTTCTGTGTTGCATTTTCTGTTGAAATTCCATTCAAAGTAATACATTTGTGTATACTTATTTGTATATCATTATAGGTACCTACATCCTATTCCTTTTGAACTCGTTAATAATATTAATATTTCCAAAAAATATTACAACAGTTGTGGTAGCATCTTGTAATAATAATGAAAAAATTGTTGAAATTGTTTTAGTCAAAAGGGTGTACCTTTACATGCACAACCCCCAGAAGTCTTCGAAAGACTTGTGCGAGCTAGGAAATACCTTGCATTCCACGGATGCCATATGGAAATATATACATTATAAACCTTTACCTTTACTTCTTGGGTTAAGAGTTCCCAGACATTTCCCATTTCTTTCAACAGGGTAATCTATTCGCTATTTAGCTATACCCTTTTTTCCCCATGAAACTCATTATCAACTCCCTCTGAAAGCCATTCTGAGTAAAAAATCCCTACTTCAAAAGCATGAATCTTAATAATAATAACATTTATTGGTAAATAGGATAAATTCCTAATAATACATAAACAAAATTATAAGTATGAAATAATTAATGAAACTAAGAAAAAAAACATCCATGCTTATCATCATCTTATTGGTAGTAAATTCAGTTACATTTGTTGTTGATATGTTTCAGTAGTTCAGATTTGAACCTTTTTAGGGTTGAAGCAGATTCAACTGAATGAGGCAATTTATTATAAGTATCAAAACCTTTGAAAAATACTGACTTCATACTGCTTCTGGTACTAGTTCTATGTACATGTATGTCAGAATTATGTCGTGTGTAATATTGGTGAATATCATAATTGAAACAAACTGATTTATTAAGATATGTTGCATTAAAATCATTAACAATTTTATGTACAAATATCATTGCCTGGTATAAAAGTCTTTGAGATACTGATTAGATTCAATATAGCATGCCCAGCAGTTTCAAAAATTTGTTTTAGAATTTTGGCATTCATGATTTCATGGGTGTTACATTTATTATTTAATGAACCGACAATATCACGTAATTCTCTTAAGGATACCATTTTGAATTTAGTTATAGGTATATAAATGTTATAGTCGCAGTTATACCACACTTCGTTACTTTGAATGCTCTCTATTACCTGGTTGATACTATTAACAAAGTAATTATTGACATGTTCTACCAAGGATTTCTCTTCCTTAATGATAAAAGGTTTTCCATCATATTCAAATTGTACCAGTAGTTTTGATTACTGCTTTTTACAAGAACTTTTAAAGTTTTCCACATCTGAGAATGATTTCTGTATCTGTCAATTTTTTCATAATAGTAATTTTATTTTTTCTTTTTTAACAGGTTTACAACCTCATTTCTGCGTATTTTAAAACTATTCCATTTAAGTACTTTTTCAGTTGGTAACGTTATCAAACCATGGTACATTATTTTTAAAATGATATATTCTTAACGGTGCTATATTGCTAATAACTGTAGAACAATTATTAATGATTTTTTGATAAATATAGTTTGCATCTACTAAACTCAATGCCCATTCACACGAAATCAAATTAGTTTTTATTTTATCAAGATTACTCTTGCAAAAATGTCAATATTTCTTTGTGATATTATTTTGGTTCAATGGAGTGGATAGAAAATTGACTGAAATTACCATATGATCTGTGATTTTGGGGTATAAGTGAACATTGGTTATAATATTGTTTTGGTTTGATATAACATAGTCATTTAATGTTTCAGATTCTAATGTGATACGTGTTGGTTCGGTTACAAACTGCTTCAATCCATATGTTTAAAAATTGTTTAAAATTCTTTTTTCCGTTAACCGTTGAGAGTAAATTCTTGATTTTATTTACATAGAATATATTATTTTGAAATTGAAATTAAAATCACCAGTAAGTAAAAAACGACCATTTGCTACCATAATGTCATCACTGATGTCTTCAAACTTTTCCAAAAATGTAGCATCTGAACTCGATGGTGAATGGTATAAACAACCAATGTACCATGTTGAAGATTTGAAATCGATTTTTGAAATTTTACACCAAAAATTACCTTCGAGTACAAACGTTTTATAATTAGAAAAAGCAATATCATGCTGCATATACAGAACAACTCCTCCAGTGTAACGGCTATTTGAGTCACATCGCACACAATTATACTGATACATCTTAATTTCTGAGTCTTCAATATCTAATTGTTCTAGTTTCACTTAGCAGTAACACTTTCGGATTGTAGCGAACCAATACATCCTGAATTTCATCCTTGTGTTTAATTAGACTTTGAGCATTCATATAAATAATATCAGAACTTAAATGTATATTAGGAGTACTTACAAGTTTTTTTTGAATCGAACAAGATTTTCAACAACAATTGTAGGCTTGTTATTTATAAATTTAATAGGTAAATAACGGGATGTATACAAAATACACAAGCACATGATTAAGAAAATAGTTCTCGTCAAATGTCGGCAATTTGCAACACATCTACGATCGTCATATAGCTCTGATCATCAAAATTGTCTAGACGACACCACTGAGGCCTAATCGTCACTTTGGAATCCACTTTTCATCAAGTGATCATCCAAATGTAGGCTTTTTGCAATACATATACGATCGGCGTACGCTCAGAATCGTCAAATTCGTAAACACCACACGATATTGATGCTCGTTCGTGACTTTGGAATCCCAGCCCTGATAGCAGAACTGAACCACGAACTGACATGGAATATGTTTCAAATTTGATTGTAACTATCAACGCAATACTGCAAAAAAGATGTTTACTGATATATCCTCCCAAAATTTCATATTTTCTGTCTAGGTTAGGTTAGTCAGGTCGGGTTAGATTAGCTAATAATTTACGCACCGCACTACCATCATACAAACAAATACATTAATTTTAAATTCAGTAAAAATTGTTGTTTCTTTCTAGATAGACTCTAGTTAACAACAAATGCCTCATCTTTTTCAGGTGGTCACATCTCTAACAAAGACATGACATATATAATACATAATAGACGAACATATTACAATTGTCACAGATATCAAAATTCTAATTCGATAAACAGTTTTTCACAAATTAACATTTACTGACGAATCATCTAAACTTTATTGTAATTATTTTCTGCTACTCAACATACCAACTGAATCTGTTTGATTTCATACCAGTTCATCATGACACACTACCATTATATTTATTGAATATTCTATTATCAAAATCATTTTCATTCAATACATTTCGGCATTTCACCACCCAACTAGGATCCCTATAGAGAAATTTCCTTGAAAACGATGTCCAACCAAAGTCCCCTTCAAAGAAATCGTTACTGTGAAGTTTGACAACGTCGCAACGCATAGCGACATCTTACGGGTTTTCTACTACTCTGTGTCTGACTGCGCACAATCGTGGTATGTACGTTCTGATGATGTCTTGGTCTACAGAGTACATTCTGAAAAAGTACGGATTGAATGAAATACGAATCGGTGTAACTGCGCGTCTGCTGCAGTCTTTTTCTGCTATGATACGGGAATAGCATTCAGTAATTGTAATGGTATTTTGCCTTACTGATATAGAACTGTACGAGTTGACATTTGTACTGGTATAGCAGAGTGCAGTTGGCATTTATGTTATGAAAGTGTAACTTCTGATACAATCCAATCACCAAATATACGGTTGACAAATGTATTGTCGTCAAAAGTACTGTTTCAGCCAGCACACTCCGATTCTATTCATTTATGTTTCTGCTTTTGTATAATATGACGAATTATCTGTCGGATGTTTTACGATTCTGAAAATATATATATGGACCCCCTGAGTAGACCTCAAAACTGAGGGGTATCTTTTCAACTAGCATGTAAATATAAAATGGATTAATATTACCTTTAACATCCAATCTTATGCTTTCTAAGATATAGATATTTTCTTCGGAATGGTCGCCTACCATAAAATTCTGGCTATGTGACTTTGGACGAGTAAAAACTGAAGATACTATTCCTAAAAAAACAATCGATAGACTTGTGATTATTCGTCCACAGACACTACACTTCACTTGCTGGGTGTGGTGTGAAGACGTTTTCCAAGTAGGCGAATAAGAGCCTGTTGAGGTTCCTTGGTTTGATGGGCATAATTTACCGACTTTGAAATGACCTTCTGGAACTTTCTTGGCCAACCATTTCTTTGGATAGAGCCGTTTTTAGCATTTTTTCCAGTGTGACGCTTGCACTGGTCGGGTCTTCTTCGAAACATCTATCCAGAATTTGATTTTCTCCTAGACTGATGGTGAAAACGTCCCTGATGACCGTCTTCAACTCGGATCCAAAATTGCAGTTCGAAGCCAAAGATTTTACTCTCACTGACCATTAGGAAACTGTTTCATTTTATGTTTTCTTTTCGGTGTAGAACTTCAATATTTCGGAAAAAACTGACTTCACTGGTGCGAAAATATGTGAGCGAGTTTTTTTCAGACCGGTATATATTTTACTTGCTGGTGAGTCAGGCGTACATAAGTTTCGTAGTAATACGTATGTTTCTTCACTTAGCGAACACATTAGAACTGCTTTTTTTTCGAGATAATGGTGATAATGGGATTTGAAAATGATGTAAAATCCGAAGTCAGAGCCCCCGGGGAACAGAATGGATCACAGGACCACACCTACAAGGAGAACCGAAGCAGGGACATCTGAAACCCAGTTGAGAGGAGCCAAGCCAAGCGTCCTTAGGGCGCCGACCAGAGGAATCCCAAGGGTGCCTCTGAGGTACAACCCTAGGTGCAGAAGCGGGCACACGGTAAAAGGGCCCCAGAGGAAAATGAAGGTATGCCTCGAAACACAAGTAAATAGGGGAGCCGCCTCGAAACCACCTACAGAGGAAACTGAAGTAGAAATTTCTGGAACCTATTAGAGTGGGACAAAGCAAACCGAGGGCGCTGACCAGAGGAACCCCAAGGATGCCTCTGAGGTGCAACCTCAGGTGTTAAAGGTACGCCTGAAACAAATTAACAGGAAAACCTCCCAAGGGACCCCGAAACCACCTAAAAGGGGAACCGCAGCAGGTTTCTCCGGATCCCAGTCGAGGAAAGCGAACCGTCCCAACGGCGCAGACCAGAAGAACCCCAAGGGTGCCTCTGAGGTATACCCTAGGTGCGTAAGGATGGCCACAGTCTGCGTTGTCATATATATAAAGTTAGCAAGGCCACTTGCCGGAAAATTCATGAAACCAATTCCAGGAATTGTTGAATAATTGTCGAAAATTTGTAGTGAACGAAAAAGATTTGTCGCACTCATAGTTTTTTTGTGTGCTAACTTTATATTAAGTAAGCACTGTCACTTATATAACTCGACAATTAATCTTCAAATTTCATAACTGTGGTAACCAAAAATTGTCGAGTAATTTTTGAAGTCTATTTGAAGTGAAAATAATGCGAAAAATATTTTATTTACAGACTATTAATGTTTTTTTATTGGAATTCTTAATTTACGGGGAAATTTTGAGTAATTGGCAACACCGCATGCCTATAAGGATATTTTGTGCTTTTTTCATTAAACTGTTGTCAAATATGTATTGATTATGCATTCTTTTTGAACAAATGAAAAATGTATTGTGAAAAATGGAGAAATTCAGTGTTCAATGGAAAACTTCATCAAACTTGATTATTTTTTTTGTAGGATCCAAAATTCACTAAACGATTGTCGAATGATAACATATTGCCTAAGAAAACTCCTACTTTTTTATAACTGAATATGGTGGAAAAAGAAGATATTCGTTTTTCTCGGTGATGTACTCAAATAAATTGCTTGGTCTGTCTTTTCTGTGCCTGAAAATCAACTCGTCAATTATTATTGTCGAATGAATAAATCGTATTTATCGTGAAATTTCCGGAAGTAGAAAAATTACCTGTGATTGGTAAAATTCTGTTACTTCCAATATCCGGTATTACCTACGTACTTCCTCTCCTATATGATGATTAAATATAATTTTTTCTGTCGGAAATTTATATAACAACTAGCTGACCCGGCAAACGTTGTTTTGCCATATAAATAATTTTCTAGTAATTTCTAGTGTAGACAAAAAATAGCTTACTTATTGTAAGTAAGGGAGTGAGAAAGAAAAGAGACCGGCTTCGTTCTCATCCCTACTCCGTGCTGTTTACTGGGTCAGAAGTGACACCTGTAGACATCTGGCGGGGATAACTGACGATTGATCAGTTTTCGACCGGAGAGGAAAAATGATTAAATTACTAAAATGGCTATTAAAAAATAAGGGTTGATCGTAGAAGGGTGAAAAATTGAGGATTGTATGTATTTTTGTATGTTGTATCATAAAAAAATAGAAATAAAAAATTTTGTATAAAAAATAAAAAAAAAAATTTAGGGATGGACTACCCCTAACATTTAGGGGGATGAAAAATAGATTTTGGCCGATTCTCATAGATACCGGATAAGCACAAAAAATTTCATCAAAATCGGGCAAGCCGTTTCGGAGGAGTATGGCAACGAAAACTGTGACACGAGAATTTTATATATTAGATTGTCGACATATTTTTCATGAAAATTTTCATTCTTGAAAAACCGGAAAATTACTTCAAAACGCTAAATAATGGAGAAATTTCCTTTTCTCAGTAATACACACACATAATTTGGTTGGATTATTATTTCTTCTACACCTGAAAACTAACTCATCAATCGTTGAATGACTAAATCAAATTTGTCGTGAAATTCTATTATTTCCAGTCTCTCGGTATTACTTACGCACTGTATAATGATTGAATTTTTTTTTTTTTGTCTGAAATGTATGGAACAATTGTCGAACGACGAAAACATATTTGCCGTGGGAATTCTCATTCTTGAGTAACCGGAAAATTACTTTAAAACTCCAAATAATGGAGAAATTTCCTTTCCTCAGTAATATACACATTATTTGGTTGGAACTAACTCATCAATTATCGAAAAACTAACTCTTTGTCCTTGGAACGTTGAAATTTCCGGAAGCAGAAAAACAAATTTTGTTTTGATTTTGATTTTGTGATGAGTTAATTTTCAGGCACAGAAAAAAATTATCTAATCAAATTATGTGTGTGTATTATTGAGAAAAGGGAATATCTCCATTTTCCACCATTTCGGCTACAAACAAGTAGGAGTTTTCTTGTATGTTATAAGCATCCAAAAATTGTTCAGTGAATATTGGAGTCTACGAAAAAATAATGAGAATAGAATAATTTTTCCCTGGAGCACGGATTTCTATTTTTCAAAATTAGTTTTTCTCCTTAGGTCTCCTTCATTCTGTCGCTGGCACTCTGGATGTTCAAACGGACCCGTTCATGGATGTCGTCCATTCTCTGTCGCAGTTTGCTGACGTAGTCATCTCCCGCAGTGTCTTGTCCTGGTGGCGTCCCAAACTTCAGGTTACATGGAAGTCGCAGCTCTCGGCCCATAATAACACTAGCAGGGGTTTGGCCGGTTGACTCATGAACTGCGGAACGATACGCCATCAGGAACAGATGGAGGTACTGGTCCCAATCCTTCTGGTGGTCAGAGACTACCTTGGACAGGTGGCGGTTTATCGTCTTATTCATCCGCTCCACCATTCCATCCGACTGCGGATGTAGAGCTGTGGTCCTCGTTTTCCGGATGTTCAGCATCTGACACATCTCCTGGAACAGGTTTGACTCGAAATTCCTGCCTTGATCCGAATGCAGCTCTAACGGGACACCGAATCGACAAATCCACTCCTTCACCAAGACGTCGGCAACGGTGATGGCTTTTTTGTTGGGCAGGGCATAGGCTTCGGCCCACTTGCTGAAGTAATCCATCGCCACAAGGATGTACTTGTTCCCGTGTTCAGATTGTGGGAACGGGCCAGCGATGTCAATGGCGATCCTTTCGAATGGGCTGTCCACATTGTACTGGTGCATCGGGGCCTTAGGTCTTGTTCGAGGCCCATTACTGGCAGCGCATACAGCACATTTTCTGCATCAGTCCTTGACGTCAGCTTGACAATTGGCCCAGTAGAACCGTTGCCTAACTTTCTGGAGGGTCTTCGTCACTCCCAGATGTCCTTCGGTGACCCCATCATGGATTTCTCGGAGCACTTCCTGTCTTCTGCTCCTGGGAACTACTACCTGACGTCTTTCTTCCCCGCCATCCTCCGACTCCAACACACGCTTCAAGACTCCATTGTCTAAGGTGAAAGAGTTCCATTGGGCCCAGTAAGTTTTAACGACTGGAGAACAACTGGCTATTTCCTGCCACGACGGTCTTCGCTCACTCTTCTTCCAGCCGATGACTAAACCAAGATCTGGATCTTTCTCTTGGTCTTTCTGGATCTTGTGGTCATTCCAATTATCATCGACCGCCGTGGTTCTGCAGAGTGTCGACTCCTTTTCCTCTCTCGTCGGCAGTGCGAACAGTCGTCTCGACATCGTCTTCGCGATAGGGCATCCGCAGTCTTATGGCTGGTCCCCGCCCGATGTTTGATCTCAAAGTCTCTCAATCCAGCGTGCCACTTGACCATCGGGATTCTTAAACTGTAGGAGCCATTTGAGAGCTGCATGGTCAGTTCTCAGTAGGAATCTTCGTCCATACACGTACTTGTAGAAGTGCTCAACTCCCTTGACAACAGCCAACAGTTCCCGCCTGGTGACACAGTAATTCCGCTCCGGTTTACTGAGGGTCTTGCTGAAGTAACCGATGACCTTCTCTTGTCCTTCTTGGATCTGAGACAGGACAGCTCCAAGTCCCACGTTACTGGCGTCCGTGTCCAAAATGAATTTCCCGTCTGGAAGGGGGTCGCTCAGGATTGGTGCGTTGATCAAAGCTCTTTTCAACTTCCTGAATGAATCTTGGCATTCATCTGACCACTGGAACTTTGTTTGTCCATCCGTGAGCCTGGTCAGTGGTTTTGCGATGTTAGCAAATCCCAGCACGTATCGGCGATAGTAAGTGCACAAGCCAAGAAAACTTCGAAGCTGGTGAATGTCTTTCGGAACGGGCCATTCCTTAACAGCTTTGATCTTCTGCTCATCTACTGCCACTCCTTTCCCAGAGACAACGTGGCCGAGATAACGTACTTCTTTTTGAAACAGTTGACATTTCTTAGGGCTCAGTTTCAGTCCGGAGCTTCTCAGTCGCTGAAATACCTCTTCCAAGTTTTTTACATGGTCCTCGAACGATCTGCCAACCACAATAATGTCGAGATACACCAGACACGTCTTCCATGATAGGCCTTTCAAAACCGTTTCCATCAATCTTTCGAACGTGGCTGGAGCATTGCAGAGGCCGAATGGCATAACTGTAAACTGCCATAATCCGGAGCCGATGGTAAAAGCTGTCTTTTCTCGATCTTCCTGGGCCAGTTCTACCTGCCAGTATCCGCTCTTCAAATCTAAGGTCGAGAAAATCGTAGATCCAGCCAACGTGTCTAGCGTGTCGTCTATCCTTGGGAGAGGGTAGCTGTCCTTTTTCGTCACATTGTTTAGTTGACGGTAGTCTACGCAAAACCGTGTTGATCCATCTTTCTTCTTCACCAACACGACTGGAGAGGACCAGGGACTGTCGGATGGCTCGATGACTCCGTCTTTCTCCATGTCGCAGACTATTTTGTCAGCCTTCTCCTTTTTGGCGAGAGGAAGTCTTCTGGCTGATTGCCTGATTGGTCGGGCATTTCCAGTATCTATCTTGTGCTGAACCACCTTTATTCTACCGCCTTTGCCTACTCTGGTATCGAAGATTTCCTGATACTTCCTGACTAGTTCCCTCAGTTTGGTCTTTTGTGCTGGCCCCATGTCCTTGGACGAAATAGCAACCAACTTCTCCAATTCTGCTGGCATGTTACTGGCTTGGCTAACAGTGCCGCGTACACTCCTAATCACAGAGAAAATTGACGAGCAGTGCCCCAAAATTGTTCCCTTCTTCAAGGTCACCGGGTAATAATTGACATTCATTACCCTAACCGGCACAAATTTATCAGCACGCAACAAGGTTTTTTCTAGTGCAATTCCTCGTTCAATTTTCTCATCATGTAGCTTGGGCTCGAACATCACCACGTTTCCACTGCTCGCACCTCCATCCAGGCGAGCCTCCAAAATGGTTTCAGCCCTCTCCGGTACGCTTACGTCTTCAGCCAGCAGAACTCGAACCATTTCTTCATTTCTCCCATGAAGTACCAGCTCTTCTGCGTTCACACGAAGGACGCCGTCTTTAAAATTCAGCTCGAATCCTCTAGAATTCATGATGTCCATTCCAATTATTACCTCGTCCTCGATATCCGCTACTAGAGCCCGGTGTTTCACTGTAGTGCTGCCCAAAGTCAGTACAATTGGAAGTTCACCATACACAGTTGCCGGCTTTTGCTGTGCGTAGCTTCCAATTCGACGATTCGATTCTTGCCGGTGGTTTGGCGAAAGTAGGTCCAAGGATTGTCCTAGTCGCACCCGTATCAAGGAGCATGGTGCGAGGCTCGTTGTTAATGAGACCGTCCACAAAAACACCTTTGTCTTGTCTTTGAAGTACAGCGACATATGCATTGTTAACTGGGGCTTGTTGGATACGGGCTGACGATTGCTCCTTCTTGACCTTCATCGTTGATGTCGATTTTTTCAATGTTGGACATTTGCTACGCACGTGCCCAAGTTCTCTACAATTTCGGCATCGTATCAGTCTTCTCTCAGGCACAACTTCCTTCAGCACTTTTCGCATCACAGCTTCCATAGTAGTAGGCTCCTGTAGGTCTTCCTCAGCCATTCGGATGTTGTTCTGGCTTTTGCAGTATTGTTTCGCACCCTCAAATTCCAAAGCGCGTGTCAGTGCGTCTACGAGATTAATTGGACGTGCTAATATCAATGCTTGCCTGATTTCTTGATCGCGAAGTCCATCCAAGAATGCATAAACCGCTAATCGCTCCATTACGTTATTCGGTGTGGTTGTGTATGCCACGCGAACTAAGCGTGCAATATCAGCTTCGAATTCCTGTAAGGATTTGCCCTCCTTCTGGTTTCGATTTTTCAACTGTAGATGGTACACGTATTCCAGGCGAATCTGGCCATACCGTAATTCCAGATGTTTCACCAGCTTATTATAGTCCTATAGTTCTCGCTCGGTGAGGGTTTGTAAGATATTCGCTGCTTCACCACATAATGCCAGTATTAGTGCAACAGCTTTTTCCCCTGCATTCCAACCATTTGCTTTGGCCGCTGCTTCAAACTGTCGGTGATAATTTTCCCAAGGAATTTCTCCGTCGAACTGGGGCGGCTTCACGTAAAATTTCCGTATTTCAGAACTCGGCACCCTCGTTTCTTCCATTTTGTTGTTCAGTGTATTTTTCACCAAGATATCAGTCTATTATTTATTTCACACAAAAAGTTTTCAGTTTATTGTCCCGCGACGCGCAAAACTGTCCACTTTGCATACACTCAAATGTCCAACGGGTCACTAACTGTCTATTAGGCGCGATAATCGTATCAGTTTTTAAATGGCGAACACTTTAACACTTATTTATTTTAAACATCCGACTTCTGACAACAAATGTAGTAAAACTGCACTAACAAATTTTCCTAATTTATTTAAAACACTATTTACAACAATTATTCACTAAAACATTACTTCACTATTTTATTTCTACGGTGTCAGTCTCTATCTGCGAACTCTGTAACTGTAACTAACTCTGAATTCTGACTGTCCCCAGCGGTTACATAGTCGCAAGGCTCTCTCGATTATTCTGGAGTATAGAACATTTCATCTACATGGCTCTTCGAACAGTATCGAATTGATCGATTTTACTCCAGCTTGTTCTCGGCGATAGGCCAGCAGATATGACGTTGTAGTTGAACGAGGGTGCATAATTAATTAGATCAGGGCCGGTCTCGGGGTCGGTCTCGAAATCGTTACAGTATAAATAATGTGTAGACATTAAAGAAGTAGATACAATCGTAAACATATTCTCAATTCTTTTTTTGAAGGCACATTGTAATAATTATCAATATTGATATGTGGTTCTTCTAGGGAAACAACGAAATGGACTTAGGACAGTGTGCTTCCCGTATACAGATATACATTGCGTTGTCAGTTATCGACGTACCCGACTTATCCGCTTCAGCTGTCTCCCTACTTGATTTAAAATATCGAATAATTCGGATTAACTTGGTAATGTAGGCTTATCCAATTTTCCATAGAAATCAACTTATGAATGAGGAAAAACACCTTGCGTCATATTATAACCAACTTAGCATATTGAACAGAGTTCCTTAACTTCCGACATCGAAATGGTCTCAGTGTTTCACTCAGATTGTCTACAGATTTGGTTAAGAACCATCAATAGCGCGTCACGCCAAACAGTCGAATTTCAACGGGACAGAAAATTAAATGCAAGTTCACTTTGGTAATACCACTCTACCTTAACTCCCCGACTTGATTACAAATACTGGTGCCACAGACCCTCATAGGTCTCTTTTAGGGACTCCCCCGTGGAACATACCACCACCCCATCTAGTGAGTCGTCGAGCTATCTCCTGGTAACGGCCCCCCGTCACTGCATGGTACAAGGTCACGGTCTCCCATTCAAAGAGGGGCCTGCCTTCGGCGGCGAGCCCGTTCATGTCCCTATAGCCGATCACGAAACTCTGACTCCGGGCGTGTAGCTGCACACTGTTCCTGTGTTCAATTAATTCGGCCAAAAGGGCCGTTTGTTTCTGGTGCCAACGAAGTAAGTCCTCCAGCTTGTCCTGAGCGCAAGGTTGTCGAGATGACCTCGAGCCACGTTCTGCATTACCTGGTGCACTCCTTACGAGTCGCTCTTCAGCCTGACGGGCTGCAAAATTCGCGATGGACGGTCTCCATCTATTATTCTGCTTAAAATATACAGGGTCATCCATTCGCGCATAGTGAGTACCTGTATATATATATATGTATATATATAATATATAATAATATAATATTTCACTTCAAAAAATTACTTTCTATTATATCATTAGAAAGGAATGGTTATGCTGAATAGTACAGGCAAGAAAAGGTTGTATGTTCCTATTTAAGTTATGGAACTACAGAGTATTGTTTTTTTCCCAATTTTTCCAATATTTTTTTTGGTGGCTTTTTATAACGCCGACGAATGAAAATAAAATATCACAGTAGTAGCAACTGTTATCAACATATGGTTTCCATAGCCAACTTTTCAATTTTTGGCTTTCATTTTGCTTCCACGGCCTACTCGGTGAATTTCAATAATAATTTTTTTCTGATCTAGTTTCTGGTTAGATACCAACTTGTGATATGTCATTAGAAAGGGAATTGAATGCTGAATAAAGCGAAAAGAAAAAAATTAGGGTTTCCATTTAAAATAAGAAAGTTGATGTTACTTCCGGTCAGACCGGAAGTTAACTTCGACATGTCAATATGCTCAAATTCTAGCTCTTATGTCATTATATCGACGCTCCAAATTTTACAAACCTACTTCATACAATAACTGAGATATTCCGTAGGCAATACTTCCGTAGCCACCCGGTATATATATATATGTGTGTAAAATATTTGTTTCGAGGAGCAAATAATGTCCAAGTGACTGTAAAACAGTCGATAACAATCCTTTAGGAAGTGACTATAACTTTTTATAGTATGTATGGCATGTGTCCGACAGAAAACAACTACTTCTCTGGCTAATACTGCGACAGATATTGAATTATATCTGTCAGACACATGTGCAAAGATCTTTACTTTGAAGGAACAACTTTGCAAGAGCTCTCTGAACAAATAGCAGGACTTCACCCGATTCAAATGGTGAACCAACTACAGACCGGTTTCAGAAGGCTCCTATATTTACATAAGATTCTTTGCTGTGATTGTGTTTGATTATTCAAAATGTTGACGTTATTTTCAATGATATTATTTAAGTTATTATTATTTATGGTAGAAGTGTTAAAAAGAAATTTATTAATCATGTATTTAGGATATGAATTGTCCAAGAGGATCCTTCCCAACTCCTTCAAACACTCCTGTCGATGAACAGGATGTGACAGACCTGTCACTCTGTTTTTTAGTGCGACGATCAGATTCTGCTTCATGCTCTTATGATGATAAGAGTGAAAATTCAGGAAACGATTTGAACAAATCGGCTTCCTGTACCATTTTGTACGTAGAACGTTATGATTGTCTCTACAAACTCTCATATCGGGGAACGGGATACTATGATTCTCCTCTACCTCTGAAGTGAATTGTAGATTAATGTCATAACTATTGAAATAATAAAGCGTTTCTTCCACTCTTTCTGATGGAACAGAGAGTATCAGATCATCAACATACCTCTTCACAAACGGAACGTCATAGGGAATCAGAGATAGAACGTCCTGCACAAGCTCATCTAATACAAAATTTACAAGAATAAGAGAGATCTTTGAACCCGTGGGGGTTCCAAAGATTTGTTTATAATACGAATTATCGAAAAGGAGAAAATTTGTATGAACGCACTCCAGGTTAGAGTACACACATTTTTTAATCCCATCCCATTTTCTGTATAGAATTGATCTGACTACTTCAAAAGGTAAGTTAGTAAACAGCGAAACAACATCAAAACTCACCACTATATAATTCTCTGGAAGTTGAAAATTGTTTATGAAGTTGCTAAATGTAAAAGAGTCTTTAATATAAAAATCATTTTCTGTATTATAAGCCTTAGTTAATATATTGGTTCTGAAAAGTAGCTAAATTCCCATTGGGGGCATTAACTGACGAAACTATAGGTCTCATCGCTAATGTTGGTTTATGAATTTTAGGAAGAGCGTAAAAACGTGGAGCTGTAGAATTATAAATTTTAAGACTTTTTGAAGTTTGTGAATCGATTGAACCATCAATCTCAAGTCTCGAAACCAGTTTGAAGGCGTTCTGCTGAATCGTAGAAGTGGGATTTTTTGAAATTTTAAGATAACACTTTTGATCATCAAGCAATTGTTGACTTTTTTCTAAGTAATCCTGCCTGTACATTATTACAGTTACATTTCCTTTGTCACTCCTAACAATGTAGAGATCAGGATTGTCCTTAAGGAATTTTTTACTTTGAATGAAGATTTTGAAGAATTTTTGTGCAAAAAATTAGTAATTACATTAGTGCACTGAGATCTTTGAAGGTCTTGTGCTTGTTTTGGAAAAAGAGAGATTATGGATTCTATATCTGCTAATAAAGAAGGAAAGCTAAGTTCTTGGCTGGTAGGGCAAATACTAAACTTGGGTCCTAGAGCCAAAAGACGTTTAACTTCTAATGGAATTTCAACCTCAGTGAGATTTTTGATCCATTTTTATTGAATTTTAATGGAAGTGAAAGCTTCAACTTTTAAGTTATTTAATTTATGTTTATGTTTATTAAGGATATTATGGAAAATTATGTTATAAGAGATTTTTTGCCTTCTGTTAAATTCAGCCAGAACGTCAGGAGGAATTTGGCCCCGAAGCTTGGTCTTGATTGTAACCAACTCATTTTTAAGACGGTTTATGTCACTAAAGGTAGCTCGAATTTCTAGATTTAAAATAGTTTTTCAGAACCTGTTGTTAAATCCTTGTATTTTCCTTCCCAGTGGTCCTCTTCTGTGGTGCAGAAGTGTGTTCACATTACAAACTCCGTTAGTAATATGATTCGGAAACAGGTCCAAGTTCCTGCATCTGGTTAGGAAAACTTTCTTGTTAGAAGCCAAAATAGCAGCAGCTTTAGCAACTTCATAAACAATTTTCAACTTCCAGAGAATTATATAGTGGTGAGTTTTGATGTTGTTTCGCTGTTTACTAACTTACCTTTTGAAGTAGTCAGATCAATTCTATCCAGAAAATGGGATGGGATAAAAAATGTGTGTACTCTAACCTGGAGTGCGTTCATTGATATCCTTGAATTCATTTTCGATACAAATTTTCTCCTTTTCGATAATTCGTATTGTAACGATTTCGAGACCGGCCCCGAGACCGGCCCTGATCTAATTAATTATGCACCCTCGTTCAACTACAACAGCATATCTGCTGGCGTACGGATCGCCGAGAACAAGCTGGAATAAATCGATCAGTTCGATACTGTTCGAAGAGACATCTAGATGAAATGTTCTATACTCCAGAATAATCGAAAGGGCCTTGCGACTATATAACCGCTGGAGGACAGTCAGAATTCAGATCTAGTTACAGTTCCAGAGTTCGCGGATAGATAGCCACAGTAGAAATAAATTGAAATAGTTATTGAAGTCAATGTTTTAGTGAATAATTGTTGTAAATAGTGTTTTAAATAAATTAGGAAAATCAGTGCAGTTTTACTACATTTGGCGTCAGAAGTGTGATGGTTAAAATAAATAAGTGTTAAAGTGTTCACCGTTTAAAAACTGAGACGTTTATCGTGCCTAATAGACAGTTATAGTGACCCATTGAACATTTGAGTGCGAAGTGGGCAGTTTTGCGCGTCGCGGGACAATAAACTGAAAACTGTGTGTGAAATAAATAATAGACTGATATCTCGGCAAAGACAATAAGAGACAAAATGTTTCCGAGAAGAGTTCACCTAGTTGACCTTAAAGTTAGTGAATTAAAGAAAGAGTTAGAGGAGCGTGAGTTAGAAACAACTGGAAAGAAAGCCGTACTCCAGATAAGACTTGCAGATGGACTGATTGAAGAAGGAGAAGACCCCGAAACGTTCTTATTCGAAGTTTCTGGAATTGATTTGAGTTCCATAATGAATAAACTCGACGAGACCACGAAATCCTTAGAAGATAAATTTCTGGAAAATTCAAAGAGTCTGGAGGAGAAACTTCTAGAAATTTCTGTTAGCTTGAAAGAAGAACTCCTCGAAAATTCGAAAAGCCTAGAAGTTAAACTTCAGGAAAAGCTTCAAGAAAATTCGGGAAATCTAGAAGTGAAGCTTCTGGAAAACTCTGAAGGCCTAAAAAGAGAACTTTGTGGTGTGGCAAATCGACTGGAAGGAAGAATAGGAGCCATTGAGACAGGTGGATAAAATCAAAGATGGAATCGAGACAGAAATCGGCAGGATAAAGGAAAAATTCAGTCAATTAGAAAAGCGAATAGATTCTGCGCACACACCAGAAACTTACAACAAAAATTCAAGGGTGGACCTGAGTATGAACTTGGACGAAGTTCAGAAGAACATTAAAAATCTCAAGGTCAGTACGGAACCAGGAAAGCTCTCATTGAAACCGCCTCAGTTTGACGGAAATACCCCATTGTCAAACTACCACCGACAATTCAAAGCTGCTGCCAAAGCAAATCGATGGAATGCTGGGAAAAAGCTTTAGCATTGACACTGGCATTGCGTGGCGAAGCAACAAATATTTTACAAACGCTCACCGCCCAACAACAGGAAGACTATGAACTGCTGGTAAAACACTTGGAACTTCGCTGTGGCGAAGCCCACCTTGAACACGTATATCACTCACAGCTGAAGAACCGATGCCAGAAATCAAGCGAATCGTTGCAAGAATTTGAAGCAGATATTGCACGCTTGATTCGTCTTGCGTACCCAGCTACGCCGGAAAATGCAATGGAGCGACTAGCGGTTCAGGCATTTTTGGATGGACTTCGTGACCAGGAAACCCGGCAAGCCCTAACACTAGCACATCTTGTGGATGCATTGGCACGCGCTCTGGAATTCGAAGCAGCAAAGCAATCCTGCAAAAGCCAGAGTAGAGTCCGGATGATTGAGGAAGATCCACAGCCACAGGAGCCTGCTAATATCGAAGCTGTGATGCGAAAAGTGCTGAAGGAAGTTGTTGCTGAGAGAAGACTGATACGATGCCGAAATTGTAGAGAACTTGGGCACGTGCGTAGCAAATGTCCAACATTGAAAAAATCGATATCAACGATGAAGATCAAGAAGGAGCAATCGTCAGCCCGTATCCAACAAGCCCCAGTTAACAATGCATATGTCGCTGTACTTCAAAGACAAGACAAAGGGGTCTTCGTAGACGGTCTCATTAACAACGAGCCTCGCACCATGCTCCTTGATACGGGTGCGACTAGGACAATCCTTGGACCTACTTTTGCCAAAACACCGGCAAGAACTGAATCGTCGAATTGGAAGCTACGCACAGCAACTGGAGAGCCGGCAACTGTGTATGGTGAATTTCCAATTGAACTGACTTTGGGCAGCACTAAAGTGAAACATCGGGCTCTAGTAGCGGATATCGAGGATGATGCAATCATAGGGATGGACATCATGAACTCCAGAGGGTTCGAGTTGAATTTCAGAGACGGCGTTCTACGAGTGAACGGAGAAGAGCTGGTACTTCATGGGAGAAATGAAGAAATGGTTCGAGTTCTGCTGGCTGAAGACGTAAGCGTACCCGAGAGGGCTGAAACCATTTTGGAGGCTCGCCTGGATGGAGGTGCGAGCAGTGGAAACGTGGTGATGTTCGAGCCCAAGCTACATGATGAGAAAATTGGACGAGGAATTGCACTAGGAAAAACCTTGTTGCGTGCTGATAAATTTGTGCCAGTAAGGGTAATGAATGTCAATTATTACCCGGTGACCTTGAAGAAGGGAACAATTTTGGGGCACTGCTCGTCAATTTCCTCTGTGATTAGGAATGTACACGGCACTGTAAGCCAAGCCAGTAACATGCCTGCAGAATTGGAGAAGTTGGTTGCTATTTCGTCCAAGGACATGGGGCCAGCACAAAAGACCAAACTGAGGGAACTAGTCAGGAAGTATCAGGAAATCTTCGATACCAGAGTAGGCAAAGGCGGTAGAATAAAGGTGGTTCAGCACAAGATAGATACTGGAAATGCCCGACCAATCAGGCAATCAGCCAGAAGACTTCCTCTCGCCAAAAAGGAGGAGGCTGACAAAATAGTCTGCGACATGGAGAAAGACAGAGTCATCGAGCCATCCGACAGTCCCTGGTCCTCTCCAGTCGTGTTGGTGAAGAAGAAAGATGGATCAACACGGTTTTGCGTAGTCTACCGTCAACTAAACAACGTGTCAAAAAAGGACAGCTACCCTCTCCCAAGGATAGACGACACGCTAGACACGCTGGCTGGATCTACGATTTTCTCGACCTTAGATTTGAAGAGCGGATACTGGCAGGTAGAACTGGCCCAAGAATATCGAGAAAAGACAGCTTTTACCATCGGCTACAGATTATGGCAGTTTACAGTTATGCCATTCGGCCTCTGCAATGCTCCAGCCACGTTCGAAAGATTGATGGAGACGGTTTTGAAAGGACTATCATGGAAGACTTGTCTGGTGTATCTCGACGACATTATTGTGGTTGGCAGATCGTTCGAGGACCATGTAAAAAACTTGGAAGAGGTATTTCAGCGACTGAGAAGCTCCGGACTGAAACTGAGCCCTAAGAAATGTCATCTGTTTCAAAAAGAACCAAGACCGTTGCCGACGTCTTGGTGAAGGAGTGGATTTGTCGATTCGGGGTCCCGTTAGAGCTGCATTCGGATCAAGGCAGGAATTTCGAGTCAAACCTGTTCCAGGAGATGTGTCAGATGCTGAACATCCGGAAAACGAGGACCACAGCTCTACATCCACAGTCCGATGTAATGGTGAGGCGGATGAATAAGACGATAAACCGCCACCTGTCCAAGGTAGTCTCTGACCACCAGAAGGATTGGGACCAGTACCCCCATCTGTTCCTGATGGCGTATCGTTCCGCAGTTCATGAGTCAACCGGTCAAACCCCTGCTAGTGTTATTATGGGCCGAGAGCTGCGACTTCCATGTGACCTGAAGTTTGGGACGCCACTAGGACAAGACACTGCGGGAGATGACTACGTCAGCAAACTGCGACAGAGAATGGACGACATCCATGGTCGGGTCCGTTTGAACATCCAGAGTACCAGCGACAGAATGAAGAAGACCTACGACATCAAGGCGGATGCTGGTGGATATCAGACAGGTGACCTTGTCTGGCTATACAACCCTAAACGTCGCCGTGGACTATCACCGAAACTTCGGAACTCGTGGGAAGGTCCATATAAGATCATGAAAAGGATAAACGACCTCGTCTACCGCATTTATAAGTCTCCACGAGGAAAACCTAGGGTAGTCCACTTCAATAGGTTGTCCCCTTACGCTGGAAACCACGACCAAGTACGCACAGTCAGATCACCGGAGGACGAAATGACGTTTCAGAGGTTCATGTCCCTGTACTCAAACGGACAGAGTTCAACATGGAGTAACCCGAGAGGAGTCACGAGATCTTTTCAAGGTGCCTGCTGATTACGCGTTAGCTCACTGTGTGGCAGAAGATCTCGAAATGTCCAGAGGCATTGCAGTAGTTTTCTCCAAGAAGTTCGGTCGAATCCAGGAACTGAGAGAACAGAACCCGGAAGTTGGAGGGGTGTTACAGCTGAGGAAAGGCCAGAGAAACATCTACTATCTGGTTACCAAGAAGCGTTCTCGAGATAAGCCGTCTTATGAAGATGTTTGGAAGAGCCTTACGAGATTGAGAGACACGATACTGGACCAGAATATTGTAGACCTGGCAATCTCAAAATTGGCCTGTGGGCTTGATGGGCTGGACTGGAGAGTTATAAGAAGCATGTTGGAGACAATATTCAGATCCAGCGGCATCAACATTCTGGTGTGCTGCAACCATCTTCGTCGACCCAACTTGAAGACTGTGGAGTGCTACTTCCATCGAACGTCCAGGTGCAGACATGGAGAATTTTGCTGATATCTTCACACTCCAAGAATGACGTTTCGGGGCGAAACGTCTTTAAGCAGGGGGCAATGTAATGATTTCGAGACCGGCCCCGAGACCGGCCCTGATCTAATTAATTATGCACCCTCGTTCAACTACAACAGCATATCTGCTGGCATACGGATCGCCGAGAACAAGCTCGAATAAATCGATCAATTCGATACTGTTCGAAGAGCCATCTAGATGAAATGTTCTATACTCCAGAATAATCGAGAGGGCCTTGCGACTATATAACCGCTGGAGGACAGTCAGAATTCAGATCTAGTTACAGTTCCAGAGTTCGCGGATAGATAGCCACAGTAGAAATAAATTGAAATAGTGAAGTCAATGTTTTAGTGAATAATTGTTGTAAATAGTGTTTTAAATAAATTAGGAAAATTAGTTAGTGCAGTTTCACTACAATATTATAAAAAAATGTTTGAAACCCCCATGGGTTCAAAGATCTCTCCTATTCTTGTAAATTTTGTATTAGATGAGCTTGTGCAGGACGTTCTATCTCTGATTCCCTATGACGTTCCGTTTGTGAAGAGGTATGTTTATGATCTGATACTATCTGTTCCATCAGAAAGAGTGGAAGAAACGCATTATTATTTCAATAGTTAAGACAATAATCTACAATTCACTTCAGAGGTAGAGGAGAATCATAGTATCCCGTTCCCGTTTCCTGAATTTTCACTCTTATCATCATAAGAGCATGAAGCAGAATCTGATCGTCGCACTAAAAAACAGTGTGACAGGTCTGTCACATCCTGTTCATCGACAGGAGTGTTTGAAGGAGTTGGGAAGGATCCTCTTGGACAATTCTTATCCTAAATACATGATTAATAAATTTCTTTTTAACACTTCTACCATAAATAATAATCATAACTTAAATAATATCATTTCGATCTTAGGGATCTCATCAGTACGGTGAAAGCAAGTGTAAGGATGTGCAACACTTGATTGCAGGTGAAACAACAAACGAACGGAGTCAACAAACAGGAAGCCAACCGCACATTTGTGGTTTCAGTCGAAACACCTCGTGTTTACAAGGCAAGAAACGACGTCGCCACGGAGGCAGCTATAGCTACCTGCTTGACATCCGAGTCCAGGAATATAAATGAAACAGGAATGAGCTCTTGAGGAAAATTGTGAATAACAAGGAACATTTCATTGGACTAAGCCCTCTGGTAAATTGCAACCACACGTGTTTCGATCTTAGGGATCTCATCAGTACGGTGAAAGCAAGTGTAAGGATGTGCAACACTTGATTGCAGGTGAAACAACAAAAGAACGGAGTCAACAAACAGGAAGCCAACCGCACATTTGTGGTTTCAGTCGAAACACCTCGTGTTTACAAGGCAAGAAACGACGTCGCCACGGAGGCAACTATAGCTACCTGCGTGACATCCGAGTCCAGGAATAACAAGGAACATTCATTTACCAGAGGGCTTAGTCCAATAAATTCAATAAATTGTTCCTTGTATATATATATATATATATATGAAAACTAAAAGTTCGGGTTGAACCGCGTCTAGAATTTGTTGAAATTCGACGTTTCGGCTCCGATTTTGGAGCCATTTTCAAGAACTGAAAAAGAAAGAAAGTAAGAAAATTAATAAATGGTTGAAACGTAATTCTACGCTGAGGTCTCAATCTGCCTACTCCTCAGGTATAATTACGTTAGGTTTTTGTGATTCGACGTCGGGGTCTCAATCTGCCTACTCCCCATGTCTCGTCACTGGTTCTCTCTAAGGTCTCAATCTGCCTACTCCTTCGAGAGAACAGGATCGGTCTTGATTCCTTCGGCCGAGATGACATGGCCTAAGAAATGAACTTCCTTTTTAAATAAACAGCATTTTTTTGGATTGAGCTGTAGGTTGGCGTTTTCTAACCTCAAAAATACTTCTTCCAAATTTTTCAAATGTTCGTCAAACGTCTTTCCCATTACCATTACGTCATCCAAGTAGACAAGGCAGGTTTTCCATGTCAAACCCCTTAGTACTAGTTCCATAAGTCGTTCAAAAGTGGCAGGAGCGTTACATAATCCAAACGGAAGAACTTTGAATTGGTACAGCCCGTGTCCGGCAGAGAATGCTGTCTTGTCTCTGTCATCGGGATGGACTTCCACTTGCCAGTAACCGCTTTTCAAATCCAACGTTGAAAACCATTTTGAACCAGATAGTGTGTTAAGCGTGTTATCGATTCTTGGCAATGGATAGCTGTCCTTCATGGTGACGTCATTCAATCGTCGATAGTCCACGCAAAATCGGGTTGATCCATCCTTTTTAGTTACTAAGACTACCGGTGAGGACCACGGGCTTGTGGATTCTTCAATTACGTCATCCTTCAGCATGTCGTTGATCATGTTGACTTCCTCTCTCTATTTGGCAAATGGTAGTCTCCTTGGAGCTTGTCGGATTGGTTGGGCGTCGCAGGTGTTGATACGGTGTTGGACTAGATTGGTACGTCCCGTTGAAGTTTCTGTCGAGAAGATGTCTCCATGACTATCGAGAAACTCTTTGACCTTCTGTTTTTCTTCCAGAGATAGGTGTTCCGTGGATTCCATCATTTTGTCGATTGTTCTCTGATCGATGTCTTGAGAAAGAAAATAAAGATTTTCGAAAGCTTGACTTAAAAAAACGAAGATTAAATAACTCCACTGGTCAACTGACTGCTACCCAAATAATTCTTGAGATATTATGTCACAGTCACGAGAGTATTCAACAATATATATATATATATATATATATATATATATATATATATATATATATATATATATATATATATATATATATATATATATATATAAAGTGAATAGAGATGTCACAAGTTACTATTCATATATATATATGTAAAATACTTCAAGGAGCAAATAATGTCCAAGTGACTGTAAAACAGTCGATAACAATCCTTTAGGAAGTGACTATAACTTTGTATAGTATGTATGGCATGTGTCCGACAGAAAACAACTACTTCTCTGGCTAATACCGCGACAGATATTGAATTATATCTGTCAGACACATGTGCAACAATATATATATATATATATATATATATATATATATATATATATATATATATATATATATATATATTAAATCGAAAACACTCTATTCCTCTTTATATATATATATATGACTGTATGAGTGTTTTCAATTTAACGAGAATTCCACCATCTGCCTACGATCGTTTCATGGTTTCCCAATCATCAGGACAGCTTTGTAGAACTCTCGAAATAAAAACGAATTCACTCTGGATTTGTACCGAAAGGCAAAGCATTATATAACAAGACGGAAACTATATATATATATATATTTCGACTGGACTAATAGTAATAATTATTGACATTATTCTGAGGATGCAGTCAGGAGATGGCCACTGTTAAATAATACTCTTTGGTATTGCCTAAGCTTTCGAAATTCTTTATTTCATTGTCTCAAAGGCATCTGAAAATACATATGGTGAAAAATTGGCAATATCACAATTTGAATAATCTACTTACATCGTGAGGATTAATTTTGAAGCTGGTCAAGATTAAAAAACATTGAAAACGTTCCTAACAAAAGGAAAAACACAGGAATGAAATTATGTCAAAAAGTGATGTTTGAGGATGACATCAAAGTTTTGTTTTATGTATGTATATATAAAGGATCTCCTAATAATTCACCTACTAACATCACATATAGGGATGATGAAACAATATGAATAAGATAAATTTGTTTGGTTATATATAAATAATTTTCAACATTTTATTTATTAATTTAGTGGTCTGAAAGGTATTTTATCTTTTCACTAGATTTTATTCAGTATATGTATTGTTTAATTTCAATAAATAGGTGTTAATCTGACTGAGTCCTCTTCAATATCAGTTCTTTTATTCATTGTTTTTTTATTTCTACCAATTTCAACCATCTCAAGAAATATACTTTGTGATAATTTTTTTCAATTGTTAATATTTTGGTGTTATAGAAGTCCATGGAGTGATTTTTATTGATGAAATGATCTGACAATGCACACGATTTTAAACCTCTCCTACAGTCACTTTTATGTGATGTTATTATATATATATAATAATAGTCTTATTGGGATGCAGTCAGCAGGGTGGCCCGAATTCAATGAGATCTATTTGTTATGTCTGAGCTCTCAGAATACTTTATTCCATTATCAAAGACATCTATAAAGTGGTCACAGTAAAACATAAAAAGTACTTAATAATAAACATTTTTATATTTTACTTACATCATGAGGTTCAAATTTAAGCATTTTATCAAACAGAATCAAAAAAATCTCCCAATTAATGACAAGAACAAAGAGTTAAAAATTGACTACAAATTATAAATTTGACATCAATCAATCACGTTGTATTTACAGAGGGGTGATTTATCAATAAAGATCATGTAATGGATTACTCCAATCCAAAAATTTTGGCAGCAGAAAAATTATCAGAAAAGAATTTTTTTTGAAATGGTTCAAATTAGTAAAAATGATCCAACAATGAACAAAAGAACTGACATTGAAGGTCTCAGCCAAATTTATACATACCTTTTGACATTTGAAAATTCACGATCCCGAAACCATTAAAAACTTTTCGATACTAAATTATTTACATGTGTGCGTCTATTTTATATTTTTTCATATCACTCTTCACCGAAAGTTACTAAAAGTAACAAAATAAAGTATTCTGAAAGCTCAGACATAACAAAGAGAACTCTTTGAATTCGGGCTACCCTGCTGACTGCATCCCCAATAAGACCATTATTAATTATTAGTACAGTCAAGATAGTTCTATATATATATAGCAGCAGGACTTCACCCGATTCAAACGGAGAACCAACTACATACCGGTTTCGTAATGTTGTCCCTCATCAGTGCAGTCCCGATTATATGTCCTGCTGTTTGTTCAGAGAGCTTTTGCAAAGTTGTTCCTTCAAAGTAAGGATTTTTGCACATGTGTCTGACAGATATAATTCAATATCTGTCGCGGTATAAGCCAGAGAAGTAGTTGTTTTCTGTCAGACATGTGCCATACATACTATACAAAGTTATAGTTACTTCCTAAAGGATTGTTATCGACTGTTTTACAGTCACTTGGACATATATATATATATATTGTTACGAACCTGGTAGTAGATAGAAAGATCATGAATCCTTCTGTTTGCCTTCTAGAAACCCATTAGAATGTACTAGAATCATTAAAGTTTATTCGAGAACTTAGTATGGAATGTTCTGTTGAAAGTTCTATAGCTTCTAGAATAATGTTATCCTATAAATACGATCACATTTGACAAGTTGGGAAGTTTTTGAGTTTTGTTTACTTTTTAACATTTGACTGTTGTAACGTTACCAAGTGAAGTTTGAAGTAATTATTTGAACTGCAAAGTGTCAAACAGTGTTGTCAGTTGTATTATTTGTTCTGTGACAAAGGCGAGTTTATAAGTAAGTGTACCACTTATTGAACCTGAAAAACGCAACATTTGGTGACAGCGGTGGGATAAGTGGTACTGAAGAAAGAAGAGTGGAGCAGATTTACAGTATTTGATGGTGAATACTCGAGCACAGAATTACGACGAGATGGCGACGTTAGACATAATCCAGTTTTTGAAGGAACAAGAAGCTAAAAGAAAACAAGAGCAAAAGGAACAAGAAGCTAAAAGAAAACAAGAGCAAGAGGAACAAGAAGCTAGAAGACAAGAACAAGAGGAGCAAGAGGCGCGGTTAGTCCAACGGTTACAACAGCAGCATGTCGATCTCCTGCAACAGTTAAGTCACAGCCAACAGTGCTTCCAGAATGAAATCACTGAAATAGTCCAGGAAGTTAAAGGGGAGGTCCGGGAGGTCAGAGATGAAGTCCAGGAAGTCAGAGGAAGAATCCAGGAGGTCGAAATTGAACTGTCCAAAATGAATGAATGGATGGCACAAGAAGTAAACAAGAAATTCAACGAAGAAGTGGATAGGATCAAGGAGAGGATAGAAACAATACACCTTCCACACAAGCGGGCACCCTCTGAGGAAATTTCTCCCACCAGTGAAAGGCAATTTTCACTGACATATCCAAGGCCTGCTCAAGAAAAAATTTTGAAGCCTCCAACATTTGATGGGCAATCTTCGTGGTCTATGTATCGACGTCAATTTGAGGCGACAGCAAACGCAAACGGCTGGTCCGAGGAAGAAAAGGCCACTTCACTAGTCCTGTGTTTGCGAGGCCAAGCGTTAGAGATATTGCAGAATATCCCCGAGAATAAGCAGAAGGAGTATTCTAGAATCGTGGAAGCTTTAGAGATAAGATATGGGCAGCAGTATCTTAAACAAGTGTTCCAGAGTCAGCTAAAGAGTCGATCCCAAAAACCAAACGAATCACTGCAGGAATATGGAGCAGATGTGGAGCGACTCATTAATTTGGCCTATCCACAAGCACCGAAAGAGTTCATAGAACAAATTGGAGTGCAAACCTTCATCGGCTGAAAAACATTGCCTCAGAAACCTCCACAACAACCCTGACATAATCATTCTCCCAGCAGACAAAGGCAACGCCACAGTAGTTCTGAATACCTCAGATTATGTAGACAAAATGAGTACACTATTAAACTCATCCGAGTATCAGATCACCCAACGAGACCCGACAACCTACCTCGAAAAGAAGACCAAAAATCTGATCAATAATTCTAAACTACCAGCCGAAACCAAGAAAGCCACTATCCCTAGAGAGAAGTCATCACGCACCCCTCGTATCTACGGACTACCAAAAATACACAAGCCTGATATCCCACTCCGACCTATCGTCAGTGCCTTTGGATCACCAACCCAGAACCTCGCCAAGTATCTAGCGAGTACTCTTCAGCCACGAGCAGAAGAAGCTTCATCCTACGTGAAAAATTCATTCCACTTCTTAGACCTTCTCAAATCCTATAGAATCCAGAACACAGATATCCTAGTGAGCTTCGATGTTGTCTCCCTCTTCACAAATATTCCCCTAACGGACACGCTAGAAATCCTTAAAACGAAACACAGAATTCCAAAAGACATCCTGGACCTCATCAGTCACTGTATGAACAACACGTACTTCCTCTTCCAAGGAACTTACTACAAACAAGTGAAAGGTGCTCCCATGAGTTCCCCCCTTTCTTCAGTCCTTGCAAACCTTTTCACGGAAGACTTCGAAACCAGGGCTGTAGAAGCATTTGACCACAAGCCTACTTGCTGGTTCAGATACGTTGACGACATTTTCGTCATATGGCCTCATGGTTACGAAATCTAAACACGTTCTTAGATCACCTAAACGATATCCATCCCAACATGAAATTTACAATGGAGACCGAAATGAACAACTCCCTAGCTTTCCTGGACGTTCCCATCACGAAATCCAATAACTCTTTCACCCACACAGTACACAGGAAACAGACCCACACCAACCGATACCTACACGCAAACTCTCATCACCATCCAGCACAAACAAACTCCGTATTGAACTCCCTGATATACAGATCAATTCAGCTTACCGACAACCAGAATAGACCACAAGAGCTGGACAAACTAAAATCAGCCTTACTTCAAAATGGTTACAACAATTCGCTAATCGACAAGTCTATCCGCCACCAACTGACCCGTCCTCCAAAACCAAATGATCCACTAGAGAGTATTCAGCCACACAAAGCTTTCCTACCATACATCAAAGGTGTGACAGACAAAATCAGTAATATCTTGAGAAAACACGAGATAAAAACAATATTCACGGCCAACAACCAAATATCCAAATTCCTCAGATCTCCCAAGGACACAATACCAAACGATTCTCAAGGTATATATGAAATACCATGATCAGACTGCCCGAGAAGTTATATTGGCCAGACTAACAGACGAGTAACTTCCAGAGTCTACGAACACGAACTTGCTGTGCGTCAGGCATCTTCCACTTCCGCACTTTATAAACATCGAGAAGACACAGGTCACAAAATAGACTTCAAAAACACAAAACAATTTCCACCGAGAAAACTCTGCAAACCAGGATCATCCGAGAAGCCCTTGAGACAGAGAAGCGCCCCAATTGCCTCAACACTCGCGACGACGGACGTAGACTTCCCAATACCTGGAAGCCTCTCATTGCACGCATCAACTCATTTCCCACCAACCCAGTTCCCGCACACAGCTCACTTAGCGCCAACCAAGTTCCCGCACACAGCTCATCTAGCGCCAACTCAGTTCCCGCCCATACTTCACCTCGCGCCAATACATTGCACACGGCCATTACAGGCACGTCCACTATAAATACAGTTCCT